>CALYLW010000074.1:708819-1088819 GCA_944989445.1 Ampullaceana balthica | reverse complement strand
GACACTAAGTCACACCAAATGTTTGACACTAAGTCACACAAAATGTTTGACACTAAGTCACACTAAGTGTTTGACACTAAGTCACACTAAGTGTTTGACATTAAGTCCTACTAAGTGTTTGACACTAAGTCCCACTAAGTGTTTGACACTAAGTCAAACTAAGTGTTTGACACTAAGTCGAACTAAGTGTTTGACACTAAGTCACACTAAATGTTTGACACTAAGTCACACAAAATGTTTGACACTAAGTCACACTAAGTGTTTGACACTAAGTCACACTAAATGTTTGACACTAAGTCACACTATGTGTTTGACACTAAGTCACACAAAATGTTTGACACTAAGTCACACTAAGTGTTTGACACTAAGTCACAATAAGTGTTTGACACTAAGTCACAATAAGTGTTTGACATTAAGTCACACAAAATGTTTGACACTAAGTCACACTAAGTGTTTGACACTAAGTCACAATAAGTGTTTGACACTAAGTCACAATAAGTGTTTGACATTAAGTCACACAAAATGTTTGACACTAAGTCACACTAAGTGTTTGCCACTAAGTCACAATAAGTGTTTGACACTAAGTTACAATAAGTGTTTGACATTAAGTCACACAAAATGTTTGACACTAAGTCACACTAAGTGTTTGACACTAAGTCACACTAAATGTTTGACACTAAGTCACACTATGTGTTTGACACTAAGTCACACAAAATGTTTGACACTAAGTCACACTAAGTGTTTGACACTAAGTCACAATAAGTGTTTGACACTAAGTCACACTAAATGTTTGACACTAAGTCACACTAAATGTTTGACACTAAGTCACAGTAAGTGTTTGACACTTAGTCATACTAAGTGTTTGACAGTAAGTCACACTATGTGTTTGACACTAAGTTACACTAAATGTTTGACACTAAGTCACACTAAGTGTTTGACATTAAGTCACACTAAATGTTTGACACTAAGTCACACTAAATGTTTGACATTAAGTCACACTAAGTGTTTGACACTAAGTCACACTAAGTGTTTGACACTAAGTCACACTAAATGTTTGACACTAAGTCACACTAAGTGTTTGACACTAATTCAAACTAAGTGTTTGACATTACGTCACACTAAGTGTTTGACACTAAGTCACACTAAGTGTTTGACACTAAGTCACACTAAGTGTTTGACACTAAGTCACACTAAGTGTTTGACACTAATTCAAACTAAGTGTTTGACATTACGTCACACTAAGTGTTTGACACTAAGTCGCACTAAGTGTTTGACACTAAGTCCCACTAAGTATTTGACACTAAGTCGCACTAAGTGTTTGACACTAAGTCGCACTAAGTGTTTGACACTAAGTCGCACTAAGTGTTTGACACTAAGTCGCACTAAGTGTTTGACACTAAGTCGCACTAAGTGTTTGACACTAAGTCACACTAAGTTTTTGACACTAAGTCACACCAAATGTTTGACACTAAGTCACACAAAATGTTTGACACTAAGTCACACTAAGTGTTTGACACTAAGTCACACTAAGTGTTTGACATTAAGTCCTACTAAGTGTTTGACACTAAGTCCCACTAAGTGTTTGACACTAAGTCAAACTAAGTGTTTGACACTAAGTCGAACTAAGTGTTTGACACTAAGTCACACTAAATGTTTGACACTAAGTCACACAAAATGTTTGACACTAAGTCACACTAAGTGTTTGACACTAAGTCACACTAAATGTTTGACACTAAGTCACACTATGTGTTTGACACTAAGTCACACAAAATGTTTGACACTAAGTCACACTAAGTGTTTGACACTAAGTCACAATAAATGTTTGACACTAAGTCACAATAAGTGTTTGACATTAAGTCACACAAAATGTTTGACACTAAGTCACACTAAGTGTTTGACACTAAGTCACAATAAGTGTTTGACACTAAGTCACAATAAGTGTTTGACATTAAGTCACACAAAATGTTTGACACTAAGTCACACTAAGTGTTTGACACTAAGTCACAATAAGTGTTTGACACTAAGTCACAATAAGTGTTTGACATTAAGTCACACAAAATGTTTGACACTAAGTCACACTAAGTGTTTGACACTAAGTCACAATAAGTGTTTGACACTAAGTCACAATAAGTGTTTGACATTAAGTCACACAAAATGTTTGACACTAAGTCACACTAAGTGTTTGACACTAAGTCACACTAAATGTTTGACACTAAGTCACACTATGTGTTTGACACTAAGTCACACAAAATGTTTGACACTAAGTCACACTAAATGTTTGACACTAAGTCACAGTAAGTGTTTGACACTAAGTCACACTAAATGTTTGACATTAAGTCACACTAAGTGTTTGACACTAAGTCACACTAAGTGTTTGACACTAAGTCACACTAAATGTTTGACATTAAGTCACACTAAGTGTTTGACACTAAGTCACACTAAGTGTTTGACATTAAGTCACACTAAATGTTTGACACTAAGTCACACTAAATGTTTGACACTAAGTCACACTATGTGTTTGACACTAAGTCACACTAAATGTTTGACACTAAGTCACAATAAGTGTTTGACACTAAGTCACACTAAATGTTTGACACTAAGTCACACTAAATGTTTGACACTAAGTCACAGTAAGTGTTTGACACTAAGTCATACTAAGTGTTTGACACTAAGTCACACTAAATGTTTGACACTAAGTCACACTAAGTGTTTGACACTAAGTCACAATAAGTGTTTGACACTAAGTCACAATAAGTGTTTGACACTAAGTCACACTAAGTGTTTGACACTAAGTCACACTAAGTAATTGACACTAAGTCACACTATGTGTTTGACACTAAGTCATACTAAATGTTTGACACTAAGTCACACTAAATGTTTGACACTAAATCACACTAAGTGTTTGACACTAAGTCACAATAAGTGTTTGACACTAAGTCACAATAAGTGTTTGACACTAAGTCACACTAAGTAATTGACACTAAGTCACACTATGTGTTTGACACTAAGTCATACTAAATGTTTGACACTAAGTCACACTAAGTGTTTGACACTAAGTCGCACTAAGTGTTTGACACTAAGTCACAATAAGTGTTTGACACTAAGTCACACTAAATGTTTGACACTAAATCACACTAAGTGTTTGACACTAAGTCACATAAAGTGTTTGAAGTAACTTATCCCTCATTCATACCTAGAAATGGGGAAAGTTGATTCATTTTTCAGTATTCATTTTCAGAGAAGACGCATAGATTTTAAAAACTTTCCTTTTGCTTTATTTTATTTTTAAAAATACAAACGATGGGTATTTTAGTTAACAATTTAAAAAGAAAATAGCGTTCTTCGAAGTTTCTTATTTATTCGAATTGTGGGTAATCGTAAATTTAATTTGTGTATGAAGTTTTTTTAGAGTTTCCACACTACAGCCTATCTTAAATGTACTTTCCTGACATGTGCGGCGTAAATACTCTATTCGTTACTATATTAATATTCTCTTGAACAAACAAAAAATAAAAAGAAGGTTTATTGCGGCATTTTCTTAAATCAAGTTTATCACGAATAAATTAATAATGAGGAGCTCGTGCGTGCATTCAAATGTCTACAATTCACAAATGATCAAAGCAAATTTACCCGATTCTCCAATAATCAAAGCCCTAGAACGATCCACCCACACTGCAATTAGTGCCACGTTTTCCAACTGTTGCCTTTTAGGAAGCAACTGAGCGTGACATGTTTAGACTAATGACAGTCATGGTTCAATAAATCGTTTCAATTCTTTGTTATAAGATTATTCAATTGCGATTGTTGCTTACATTTATTGATTTATATATCAATAAGAAGGGATTTATTTTAAACTGTTTTCCTTGTTTCCTTAGACAAGATGATGGCGTGTGATTCAGGTGCTTGGTATTATTATTTAACCAGACGGAATAAGAAATGAGTGGCCGAAAATTTCACTTGCATTTACAAATTTTAACGAGTTATGAATGTATTTGATATTCCTGCTACAATAAAGGTCTGGCTTTACTTGTTTATTTTGATTTTATTTTAAAATTGTGTTTAGGGTTTTGGGTGGAGGCAATCTAGCAAGGGTCTAGAGCAGCTGAATATTATACTTGAGACTTTAAGGTAGTTGACCCCCGTCGAAGAAGGGTTTATGTTTATCCAAGGCTAGAGAAACATCTGTCGTTGTAAGGTAGAAATGCAACTTCATTTGTAGACATTCAATCTCTAAAACCTTGCTAAAAACCTCACCGTATCTTTTGGGCTAGAACAAATTGGTGGTGACAAAACAAATGAGAGAAGAAAATAAAAATTATAGTTTTTATTGCTAGTTTATTTCAAGTAATTTTGATGTGACACGAAAAGAAACAAATATTTTTTTAAATTAATTAAAATATTTCAATAATACCTTTAAAGAAATTGGCACAAAATTATTCAATATTATTAGCTGGCTATTAAAAAATAAACGATAAATATTCAAGGAAAAATTAAATCATTTAAAGCAAAAAAAACAACAACATATAATTTACATTTTCCTGCTATTAAAAATTCAGAACAACCTTAATTTGTTTATTTTTAAAAAAATAACTCTATTTAACTGTTACTATCACGATTAATATAAAGATATTCTCGCAATATCTTTCATATTTCGATGTAATTGTATTGTATAGTTTAATTTTTTTTGTTTTCGTTTATGTCTTACTAAATAAAATGATAAGAAAAAATTGTCCTTCGTATGACATTTCAATTTTTTAAAAAGGTCATTCCAGAGTTGAGCTCAAAACGTTAATTTAAAAAATGTAATCATTCATTGCAAGAAAATATTTTTAATAAATTCGTTTGATTCACAAGTTAAATTTAACACTAATTATAAGAGCATTTTGATCGCTTTTTTTCAAATTTATTTAACAGACAAGCCATATCACTTTTTTTTCTCCAATAAATACTTTAAATAATTTCTTCTAATTCACGAGTTTTAAATTAAGACTTGATATTCAAGTAAATTTGATTGATGTGTGCGCAGTTAATGGTGCTCATTCACATGTAAGCCAAGACGCACACCACCAGTGCCCCAAGGACCAATCTCTTGTTGGAGACGCGGGCGCTCAAAGCCAAACCTCTTGCCGCATTGAGTCGTTCTTCTTTTTCGATTTCAGCAATTAAAGCTGGATCAGTGTTAGCCACTGAAAGAGATTTTGAACACATTTTAAACATAATTACAGCTGGATCAGTGTTAGCCACTGAAAGAGATTTTGAACACATTTTAAACATAATTACAGCTGGATCAGTGTTAGCCACTGAAAGAGATTTTGAACACATTTTAAACATAATTACAGCTGGATCAGTGTTAGCTACTGAAAGAGATTTTGAACACATTTTAAACATAATTACAGCTGGATCAGTGTCAGCCACTGAAACACATTTTGAACACATTTTAAACACAATTACAGCTGGATCAGTGTCAGCCACTGAAACACATTTTGAACACATTTTGAACACATTTTGAACACATTTTAAACACAATTACAGCTGGATCAGTGTCAGCAACTGAAACACATGTTGAACACATTTTAAACACGTTTCAGATTTTGTAATACATAAAAACAAACACATGCTATTCCTAAATAACTGACATAAATTATCGTTCGGAATAAATTTAATGAAGGTGATTCATTCAATTGAAATTTCATGTGTAAGTTTTTTGAAGAGTACGACTTGAGGGTTATGGTTAAGGAGTTTTATTGGAAAAAGGGGGGGGGGTATGAGAAAAAAGACAGGATGTTAGTTTTGGGGCTTTTTGGTGTGATGTGGAGATTTTGAGATGGGGGTTAAAATATCAGATGGTGTTGTGTGCAATGTGAGATGGTTTTGTGTGCAATGTGAGATGGTGTTGTGTGCAATGTGAGATGGTGTTGTGTGCAATGTGAGATGGTGTTGTGTGCAATGTGAGATGGTGTTGTGTGCAATGTGAGATGGTTTTGTGTGCAATGTGAGATGGTGTTGTGTGCAATGTGAGATGGTTTTGTGTACAATGTGAGATGGTGTTGTGTGCAATGTGAGATGGTGTTGTGTGCAATGTGAGATGGTGTTGTGTGCAATGTGAGATGGTGTTGTGTGCAATGTGAGATGGTGTTGTGTGCAATGTGAGATGGTGTTGTGTGCAATGTGAGATGGTGTTGTGTGCAATGTGAGATGGTGTTGTGTGCAATGTGAGATGGTGTTGTGTGCAATGTGAGATGGTGTTGTGTGCAATGTGAGATGGTTTTGTGTGCAATGTGAGATGGTGTTGTGTGCAATGTGAGATGGTGTTGTGTGCAATGTGAGATGGTGTTGTGTGCAATGTGATATGGGGGTGTGTGCAATGTTATATGGTGTTGTGTGCAATGTGAGATGGTGTTGTGTGCAATGTGAGATGGTGTTGTGTGCAATGTGATATGGCGTTGTGTGCAATGTGAGATGGTGTTGTGTGCAATGTGAGGTGGTGTTGTGTGCAATGTGAGATGGTGTTGTGTGCAATGTGAGATGGTGTTGTGTGCAATGTGAGATGGTGCTGTGTGCAATGTGAGATGGTGTTGTGTGCAATGTGAGATGGTGCTGTGTGCAATGTGAGAAGGTGTTGTGTGCAATGTGAGATGGTGTTGTGTGCAATGTGAGATGGTGTTGTGTGCAATGTGAGGTGGTGTTGTGTTCATTGTGAGGTGGTGTTGTGTGCAATGTGAGATGGTGTTGTGTGCAATGTGATATGGCGCTGTGAGCAATGCGAGATGGTGTTGTGTGCAATGTGGCCTCTAAGGTTTGTTGATATATGTGCAAAGCACAAAACGAGTGTAACCTTTATTTGACAAAATGTGCTGCGCGGTAATTCTAAATTGCTGAGCGGCGTCGGTCAGATATCCGTCTAGCCGCGCAGCTTAAAGGGACAATTGGTTGTGTGCTTGTGATTTTCGGTTTGTAAAAAAGGGTAATATAACTGACTCCGTCGAATAAGATGAAATTTTAATGATATACAATGTGTTGAGAGTGTAAAGACGCGCCTAGATTAATCTTTTTTAAAAATGTCTTCTGGAACGGAAAAGGAACAGCGTGCGGCGCGCATCTTCTATAGAGGAAGTACCCCGACTAAGACGATATGAGGATAAGGCGATGTTAATATCTTGAGTAGTTTAAAAGACCTATAACATAGTACATGGTAAGTTATATTGTTATTACAAGTTACTTGAACTAAATCTAATTATTGGTACGTTAATTGCATCGAGAATTAGAATAAAAAATAGAATGAGAATGCTACTTACTGGCAACCTTGCTTCCATAATCTATCAACACTTTGAGCCTCGATGAATCTTCACTATCTCTGCACAAAAAGCCCATTAAACATGATACCAGCTGGCGCTGATTTTTCCTGAAAATTGAAATTAACAAGAGAGCTTGAAAAAAAATTGATTTTATACAAAATAGTTTTTCTGGCTTAACAGTAAAAAACAAATATCGACATAAGTCTTACAACTAAAGAGGTATTAGGTAAGGACAAGCTTTAGGTGAGGACCCTTTGGCCCCTTCAAACTCATGGTTTCTGCAACAGATTGTTTGAAATAACCTTTATTTATAACATTTAACTTTAAGACTGCTGCACTCGTCCTCTCAGTTCTATTATAAAGTTGTCCGAGTGTATGGGGCACAGACACAAGTCCCTCTTAGTAGGTTGATAAAATATACAGTGGCATAGCTAAGAATTTTTAGGGATTTGGGGGCCCGAGGGGCTTTCCCTCTTTGGTGGCCCCTCATACATGGCGGTGGCATAATATTTAATGTAAAAAATCATTTCGGACACTACTATGGGGTCCTTGAGGGGGCCCGGGGGAATTTTGAATTTGGACCCCTCCCCCTCCCCTAGCTACACCACTGAAAATATAACTAGACATAAAAACATTTTAAAGAAATATCAAAGGACTTCTATCTTTAACTCGAGTTTTGAGAATCATAGCGTGTTGATCATGCAGGACTAGCATGGATATAAGTGCTATAAAAGTAATCATAAACATGGTCAACACAATAACCCAATACCTGTGAAATATATTAAGTAAACATTATTAAAAATACCGGTATGTGTGTTTATCACCTGACAGCTGGACCAGCGGCGAAGACAAACGTTAACTTACACTATCTCCGCATCGGTGGTGGCCAATTTTCTGCATGCCTCTATTCTCTCATAGCAGTTTTCAACTACTGGTGGGATGGCCTGATTTGGTTTTTGATCTAAAAAACATACACAGTGAAAGAAAGGGTTAATAGTATTTCGTCTTCTTTTTAATGGACGACAGACATGTAGCACGTAAGGTCAAGGCAACACACAGGCCAAATGTCAATGTGAATCTTAAGAATGTTGCTGACATTATTACAAGTGGACTGGTGAAAATGAAAGGGGTAGTATTTTAATTGTGTGACCAGTGCACCGTCTTTACCACAAGAAGGACGGCTAATTGTAAGTACTTAGTAAGTTTTGTGTTCTTGTTTGTAGTGCCTTAAGAACTTAATCTGACAAATAATTACATACTATTAAATGTAATTGAAATACTTTAAAATTTTCGTATTTTTTCAATTTTGTGTCCAGTTATGGTGTAGACATAATTTTCAAAGGCGTATAATAATAGATATATGCGAGTCAATAATTGTATTCAGTTAAAAAGAAACAAAAGTGAACAAACAAAACCACACATCGACCTATGAACCTAATTTAATTGAAGGTAACAATGATTAAGAAGACCCTCATACGCATTGCTGCATTTCCACAAGCTAAAAAACACAAACTGCGGCTAACAAGAAAGTTTTCAATACTTCAGTTATCCCAGAGTGTCATCACTCGGTTCAAAACATGAGGATAATGGTAACACAAGGGAGATGACTTAAGATACGATCGTCGGAATTTTTAGTTTCCTACAGAGTCCAATGAGTGGGGGGGCGACGACGTGGGAGAGGGTGTTGTTGTGGCGATTTGTTGTTTATTATCACTTTGAAGTGTTTCTTTAGATAAATCCAGCAGATTTATTGAGTGTTCCTATGTTCTGTCTACAGAATAAATAGAAACAGAGTATAAGGCTTAAATCATGTCGCTAAATGAAATGTACAATAGGTATATATTGTAATAGGAGCAATACAACCAAACAATTTTTTTTTAAAAAAGACGTTTAAATAAGGAGAAAGCCAACTTCATTTTTATGACGTTCGTTGTTTCAATTTTTCGCAGGGCTGCTTCTTGACTTATTTAAATATTATTTATTTATTGATTTCTGTCTTCAGAACAAGCGCATTCTTTTTCCCGTGAGGGATAAACCCTGTGAATAAAGTAAGCATGTTACTCACCATCGCTCAACACCAGGGCCAGTAGTCCAACAAATACAAGAACCTTTAAAAACATCTTGTAGTAGGAATGAGAAGGATGCTACTTATTCAACACTGGTCACTCTTTGATGATCAACACTGATGACTCTTTGATGACTAATCAGGAAAGAGATGAATCTAAGAGTCCTTTAATGCCTGTAAATAGTGGTTGGCCAACATTAGATTCAATTTTACAAATTAATTCAATTTTTAAATACATATTCTTTT
Source organism: Ampullaceana balthica (assembly GCA_944989445.1). Classification (NCBI taxonomy): domain Eukaryota; kingdom Metazoa; phylum Mollusca; class Gastropoda; family Lymnaeidae; genus Ampullaceana; species Ampullaceana balthica. The sequence goes on along the minus strand of CALYLW010000074.1, from coordinate 1,079,213 downwards.
AAAATTATTCAATAAACACATCATAATGCTATTATATTGGACTGCGAGAAATTTTGTCATTGTTACAAGAGATAGGTGTAATACATAAATGCTTAAATTATTAATAGAAAAAAATACTATCTTTCATAATGTAAATATAAGAAATGGCAGTAGAAAGTTCCAGACACCGAAGTACTCGTCAGTCTCAAATTCTTTTGGTGGGGAATTCCGTTCGTATGATAGACCATCGGCTCCCAAAGATGCTCATCTATGGCAGGTCACTGATTGACAGAGAGCCCGCGGAAGTCAAAGAAAGCGATACAAAATATGTTCAAAACTACTTTTGGAAGTTGCCGATCATCCTGGCACCCTTTTATAATATATGGGATGGCGCAGAAACCTGTGAAGCAAACAGACAACAGATAGGTCAGAAAGGTCGTGCTCGTAACCCGTATAACGATATCCCAACAATCTCTTGACCAACCTGGGGACGCACTATTCGGAACACGATTGTTCTCATTAGCTAACAAAGGACTCGCCAAGCTGCCACTGACAAGTAGTAAGAGAATTGTCGTTTTTTGATTATGACGATGGACAAACAAAAACATAAGAACGCGTAAACCTCTATTAATGTGCATCTCTTTTAAAGGTCACATAAAGTTTAACCGTTTCGGTTAAAGCAAAGAGAACGGTGCGCTCAACTATTGACATTGATACATTGTTATGGCAGAGCGCGTACTTCCGGGAATGAAATGTTGTATTTTTACACTTAAAAAGGTAATAAGTCCAATTATTTTTATCCATAAACTTAATTAAGGTTGTATTTTTAGGGTCTGGGTTAGGTTTAGTTGTCTATTTTTTAAATTAAAATAGAAAAAACAAATATAGCAGCCAAAATTACCATTTATCGAGCGCACCGTTCTCTTTGCTTTTACCACTGTTTCCGTTAAGGTACCATAAAAGTATTCTTTCAAATCTTTGTCAAAACGAATTCTTTTAAAGAACTTTATCAATAAATGCAGTTTATGATGTATATATAACTGCATTAACAAATAAAACGGAAATGACATCGGAAAAGCGTATTAAAATTAAATCGTAATTACGTCATAAGTTATAGATTAAAAATAAAAAAACACACAATATTTTGTTTTGTAATTACTGTTCTAATTTAAATAGAAAAACAAATACATTTATGCATAAAAGATTTATTTTCATGATTAACGTAGCTTATGTGTAATGTACTGTCCTTTATGTTGTTATTATGGTATGAATGGTTATTTAATTACTTTAATATGTATGTTATGATCTTCACTGTGAGCCCGGTCCTTGCTGGGATACAGCGCTATGTAAATTATCAATTTATTATTATTATTATTATAAATAAACAGATGTAGTAATGTAGTTTACTCAACATAATGCAAAAAATAAATGATTATTTTGCAGTTTAAGTTTGAATCTGGTATATCAAATTGAACCATTTACTTAAGGTCCATTTGAGCTTAGATTATTTGAGGTCTTTGGTAATGAACATTACCAATTGTAAGTAACTTATTTTTAAAATTTGATCTGAATTTCCAATGGTTTCCTAAACCTTTGGAGTTATAAAAACCTCAGTAGAATACAACACATTCTTACAAACTAAACCTGCTTAATTTTAACACATAACTCCTTATCCTAATCTGTTTTAGTACACTAACCCACCAGCAAAATCAGTATCAATTTTGTTTTTAAATGCTGAGATGACCGATGACCCCATTTGGGCAATGGTTTGTCTACTATAATTGAACCTTCCAACTGGGTGTATAGTTGATTTGAGCTCTTAACCACTTACCCAACCCCTGTGACAACAAAAACATTCACAATCTCCTTCTTACTATCAACGTAGATGATAAGTGATCTTTACCTGACGTTTTTTCTCAGTACAAAATTTTTTAATTATAGAAACTAAAGACAAAAAAATGTCTTTCTGTAAGTTGTTCTGCAAATGAGTTTTAACATCATAGTATATGATTGTTACACTAAGCGTTTTTTTGTAAGTTAAGATCACTTAGTTAACTTCTATGACAAAAATAATAGTAATAGTATTGATTAAAACCGTTTTATAAGATAAATTTAATTTTTAAAAATGCTCTTGGAATTATAAATTAATTTTAATTAAAAATAAATTTCTCAAAATCTATAAAGAGTTCTAAAATTTAGATCAGTAAATAGACTTAACGCAAAATGTTAATTCATTCCTGTAATTTAACTAAGGTAAAGAGTAATCTAATTAAATATTTAAGTATAATGACCAAAAGTTGGAGTATTCCGATGCAGTTTTATGGATTATGGGGGACTTTAATCTTCCAGATATAAATTGGAAAAATTATACAATTGATAACCATCAAACTAACAAAGAAATTAATGAACACTTTTTAGACACTATAAACAACATAAACCTAGAACAGATAGTAAAAACAGCAACAAGGAAAAATAAAACACTAGATTTATTCCTAACAAATAGACCAGGACTAGTGTAAGACTATAAAATAATTCCAGGATTGTCCGACCATGATATTGTTAGGGTCACCAATACAATAAAAACTAAAATTAATAAGATACCTAGAAGAATAATCTATCTTTGGAATAAATGTAATTCAATAAAACTACAATAATCAGCGGCTAACTTCCAACAAACTTTCCTAAGTAAATTTAACACAAATAGCCCAGTAGAAGAAATTTGGAAAGATATAAAAACAAATCTAAAAACTATAATGAATGAGAATGTTCCAACAAAACTAAAATCAAATAAAATTAACAAATGCTGGTTCAATTCTAGATTGAAAAAGCTATGCAAACTAAAAGAGAACTTATTTAAGAAATATAAAGCTACCTATTCATATAGGATACACAAAAAATACTTACAGATTAAACAATTGACACAAAAACTTAGTCGAAACCTCCAAAATGAATATATAAACAATGTAATTACCAAAGATAACAATAAAAACTTATGGTCCTTTATCAAATCTAAAAAAACGGAACGTTCAGGAATAGCCACACTAAAAGGCTCAAATAATAAAACCTATAATGATAATGAAAGTAAAGCTAATATCCTTAACACATATTTTGCATCATCTTTTTCTGCCTCAGGCGACAAGGAAGTTTTAAAAAATTTAAATAAAATGGAGGAAATAGGTAACATAACTGTAGATGAGATAGGTATACATTCACTCCTAAAAAACTTAAAAATAAACAAAGCTACTGGCCCAGATGATTTGCCTGCAAGATTATTAAAAGAACTAAGCAATGAACTGTCCCCAATCCTTGTAGTTCTCTTTCAAGCCTCTCTAAGCCAGGGTAAAGTACCCAAGGATTGGAAATTAGCTAACGTAACTCCACTCTTTAAGAAAGGGGATAAATCAGACCCTGGAAATTACAGGCCTGTATCACTTACTAGTATCACCTGTAAATTACTAGAACGCATAATATATAGTAGAATAGTTAACCACCTTGACAAATATAATGCCCTATGCCCACATCAACACGGCTTTAGAAAAAACAGATCATGTGAAACACAATTAATAGGTTTAATAGATGAACTATCAAAAGGCTTAGACAAAAATAATCAAATGGACACAATATTACTAGACTTCTCAAAAGCATTTGACAAAGTTCCCCACCTTAGTTTACTTAAAAAACTTAACTACTTCGGAAACTCAGGTTCCTTTCATCACTGGATCCAAGACCTCCGTTTGGGCAGGGAGCAAACTGTAATAATTAATGGATCTAAATCTGCACCAATAAGGGTTAACTCAGGAGTTCCACAAGGAACTGTGCTAAGTCCCTTACTCTTTTTAATTTATATAAATGATTTACCCAACAACATCTCAACAAGTACAAAAGTTAGGTTATTTGCTGATGATTGTATAATCTATAGAACAATTAAATCAGAACAAGATAGCAAAATTTTACAAAAAGACTTAGATGAATTGATAAAATGGGACACTAACTGGAGTATGTCTTTCCACCCAGAAAAGTGTCAACTGTTAAGAGTAACAAAGAAAAAGAAACAAATAAATTCAGAATATTACATTCATTGAAAAGAACTGACCCAAACTAAAGATGCAAAATACTTAGGAGTCTTAATAAATGAGAAACTATTATGGAATCCCCATGTCAATGAAGTAATAAAAAATCAAACAAAACCTTAGGCTTTATAAAAAGGAACTTTAACAAATGTAATAGAGATATAAAACTAAAATGCTACCTCACTTTGTTGAGACCTGTACTAGAAAATGCATCTTCTGTATGGGACCCATCCACCAAAGAAAACATTGATAAACTAGAACAAATTCAAAAAAGAGCTGCCAGATTTATTACTGGAGAATATTCAAAACTGACAAGAATAACACCATTAGTTAAATCATTAAACCTTGAAACACTAGAGGATAGAAGAACCAAGAGCAAAGTAGTAATCATACATAAAGCAATTAATTCTAATTTAGAAATACAACACAAAGATAACTTAATACAACCCTCAGATAGACATAAGGATAAAAACACCTTTCTTATTCCGTATGCAAGAACAAACACATACAAGTTTTCATTCTTCCCGTCCGGAATTCGGGCGTGGAATGGGTTGCCTGAAGAATCCAGGAAAACCAACACTTTATCAACATTTAAATCTCTAATAAAAATGCAGGACTAAACACAAACCATAGATAAGCGTAGGACGCATTAATCTTCTGTATAGAAGGAGCGTCTATAAACAGATAAGATAGGATAAGATAAAAGTTACAATAATCTGACTTAAATATGCAGTAATACGTTACGGTAATAAAAACTGATGGTTACAGTAATCTGACTAAATTATGTAGTTATCTGAATAAATCAATCTACCCATAATCCTTAGGTTTATTACAGTAATATGACTTAAAATCGCAGATAACATATCCCTGATATTTGCAGGTTAATGTTCAAATGACGAGCATTACTTTTGATTGTTTTGATTACTGATTACACGTAATTTATACTTTTTTAACATTATTTTTTAAATTTTTTTAAAATAACTTTTTTTGTAGAGGGGCTTTTGAATAGTGGATTACATAATAATAAAAAAATATCTCTATATCAGTCGCAGTATCCGACTGATGCACTCGAAGTCAAAGGTTTATTATTATTAGTAGACATTTGTTGCAAAATCCTAACGTCCACAGAAATACTTTCAGACTTAATTAAATAGAGAACATCAGTTATAATAGATTGTTTCTCAGAAAATGTTTCGATTGAGAGAAAAATGACAGATTTAGGAAAATAACTTAAAGTACCTCTGACCTTTCAGAAACTAATAGTTAAAACATTTATTTTAAATTTATAATAATGACTCTTTATTACTTATAGCACATAACTTTTAATTTGAGTCAATCTTTGATCTTTATCACTAGCACATGATTATTTAAATCAAGCCACTGCAATTCTTCTATTACAACTCTTCTTTAACAAATTGGAGTGATCAGCAGACTTGACACACACGGAGTCACCTGAAATCTCCTGACTTTTTCTTAAGTTATATATATATTCATTTTTAATTAACTACAATTTAAACTCTCAGCCTGTTTAAAAGTGTTTGTCTAATATTTGAGCACAAACATGTTTTTTTTCCCATGCACATAGTTTATTAAGAACCAAACCATGTTCCAAAGAAATGTCACAGGAAAGGTTCCACATCAACTCCACATATTCATGACACTGAGATCGATGCAACGACACGTTTCCATCTTTTTAATTAGTTTCACCTTCAATTAAAACAAGACGGGTCGAGAATGAAGAGATCTAAGGAGTATGTAGCGTCAATACTATTGAAATATATGATAGCAAGATGTTAACTTTGGCTCGGAAACATAGAAACATTAGCGTCGGTGTCCACAAAAAGACGATCCCGAAAAACCAAGCACCTTCAATTCCAAATACAATATACCAGACAAATTTGCGTCAGAAGCAGAACTCCCATGAGCACCTCTTTCCCCATGATTTATCCCACAGTTTCATCTTCTGATGATTCATTCTAGTCTTGACTGCAATAGTTTTATTGTTACAAATTCATGCACAAAGCCTTAAATCAAATTCTTTATAAAACGCTTTAAATGTATAAAAACAAATCAATGACGTTTAATGTAAACATGGGTCTCAAGCTTGGATGAAGCCATGTGCCCTGTTTTCACTTAAGAAATTTGTCGAGGGTCGCCCCCTCACCAACAACCCGACCCTATTTAACAAGAAAAAACACTTCATACATCTTAAATGATTTTGCAATTAATCAATAATAAAAAATGCAGCTTGTATAAGTTTTAATTTCAATAAGTATGTAACGCATACAAAATTAACTATTCCATTCGATGTTTATCAGTACTAGTTGTGTGAATTTCATGAATGATATAATTTTTGTAAGCTCACACAATCAACTTTGTCGGCCGCATGCAGCCTTCAGACCGCATGTTGGACACCCCCGATCTTAACAAGTAAAAGAAAAGTTTAAGCAAAAGTAATTTACAAAAAAATATAATTTTCATTGCGAGTTTATTTCACATTTGATTTTTCTGTAACACTTCATAACTTATGAAATTAAAAGAAAATTCATGGGTACATATTCGTTTTACATTGCAATTGCTGGTTATACATTTTAAATCATAATTTAAATAGTGAAGTTAATTTGCAATTTTTTTTAAATGTGAAAAGCACTAGATGTTTATAATCTTGACTATGTGAGAACAAATTATCTTTGACTATTTGTTTATCACCTTTTAAAGAAATGTAATACATGTACTTTTTTGGCAAGCTGATAAGTTCTACCTAAGAGCAAAGATTATTGGGTAACAATGTTTAGTAAAACTTGTAACATGACTCAAGATACGCAAACATTGGACGGCGTGCTCGCCTTTGATGATTCATTTATCTGTAGGCCAAAAACAACACCGCCAGGGCACTGAGCACCAGTGTTTTGTGGGTGACGCTGAAGGTTACTGCCGTATTTCTGGGCGTGCTATTGAAGCCATAAAACGAAGCTAAAACATCCGGGTCAGCCTCCGCCACTGAAACAGATTTGTACATTCTGTCATACTTTTATTTTTTTTAGTCATTGTCCAATATATTTAGTGCTAGTAGTTGTAGAACAATCCAGACGGGATTTAATAAAACAGAGCATTGATGTTATCCAAACAAAAATTAATACGATAAGCTGTTTGAGATACAATTGGCTAGGCGGAAATAGGCATTTAATAAAACAAACCCGTAAAAAACAAAGTTTTTGACTATAAATCACTTATATATGAGAGATAACTAAAAGTATTTACAAATATTCACAGACTGAATCTATCTTAACTCAACTTTGCTTCATAACCCTGGGGGGGGTGTTGGTGGGGGGGGGAGGAGAAAAGTCTGGTCACTGATCGCTTGACCGAGCTCAGCGTGACACGTAAAATGTAAACAAAAGCACGCGGTACTTCGATGTGTCGCGTCAACGCGTCAACTCAAACTCTCACGCGGGAAAAAAAAATAACAAACAGATAATTTGAATTACATACGTTATATAAGGATAAACTAAAAATGCATTAATTTAATTACGGTACGTTCGATCGATCTGAAATTTTGATACGATGCATTGTTAGATGAGACGGGTCTGTGTGCCAAATTTCAGCTCGATCGGATCATGGAAAGTGGGTCATGTTTTACTTTTGTTCTTCCACTCGCCCAAGACAGAGAGACAGAGATGACGACAGACAGAGACGGCGGTGAAGTTAATATAAGGGATTTAAAAAGATTACTTAGAGCTTATAAATATTGGAGAACCAATGAAGCCGATTTGACTTGGTCTAAGACAAGTCTATCTTGATAAACGTGAAAAATCTATTTATACTTAAACATCTGTAATAAAAAAAGTAATTCGTTTCAAAATATACGAAATGGACCCAAAAAGTCCAAAGATTTTAAATGCACTTAGATAACGGTAAAACACGCACCACCAAAAGGAAACCGGTCTAAATTCACAGAAAAAAACATTCGTTGATAGGTGATTGCAAGAAGAACATGTTCTAAGGAAAGTCTCTCTCACAAGTTCAGGGAAATAACTGACGGAAGGCATATGTTTCGTAGATCATCAGCACTTTTATAAAGGAATGAAAATGGGTTTTGGAACGAGAGAAAGACGCACACATTGTTGGGTGCAGAGGCGTAACTAGTGGGTGCAGAGGGTTTCAGACCGCACCATGTGACATGATCACAAGGGTGCAACCTAAACGTAAAATCATGGTAAGTCAAAACTTTTTAGCAATAACGCAATGAATGACTCGAACCCTAGTGACGCATCTGCTTTGGACATTTTCTCCAGATCAAGAGCAGTGTCAGAGACGTTCTTTGTAAGACTCGAGTCAAATATATGACATGTTAGAGTAAAGGTCAATGGCTTTATAATATTTAAGTTTTATTCTCTAAGTTATATTTGTATGATTTCTGCATGCATGTTTCCCTAAAATTTAATAATATTCAATAATTATAATATTGATGGTGATTTACTGGCAATCCTGTTTCCATAGTCAACCAACGCTCTAAGCCTGTCGTCCTCTTCTTTTCCAGCCTTGCACATAAAGTCCATAATGCACTTCGAAAATTCTTCTTGTTTTGCTCTAAAAAGAAAATAAAGAAACTCAGGAACGACCGTCGCTTTGCATCCGATTCAATTGAGAATAAAATATTTGTATTCCCGCAAACAAACGTGAGATCTCTTCCATAGAAGGTAATTTATTACGTCAATATACAATTTATAAACAAATGGAATAAAACAGTGACACTTAATTCCTATCGCTGAGATTTATACTTTGTAATACAATCATTGCGAATATTTCAGAAACAGAACACATTATCTTACATAACCTCAACATTCGTTTTGGCTAAATTATTGCAAACTTCAATTCTTTCGTAGCAGTTTGCAACCACGATCAAGGCGTTTTCTTCTGTGTTTACACCTAAGGAAATGCACGTCAAAAGAAACACGTTTTAGTTAGTGTATGAGCCTTAACAAATTCATTTAACACTATCCCAAATTAAAGAAGAAATGTCACGTCCCTTTAGCTTTTGTAATAGGTGACTGAAATACTGGATTCTATAACTGTTAGTATTTCACAACTTTTATAAAAAAGTTGAAGTTCTTGGAATGGGATGGCGTTGCTCTGTCAAGGTAAACAATGTTACGTCAAGTTCTGCTAAAATTTACACACTGAAACTATGATCTTTCCAAGATTAGATTTGAAGTCGCCCGAAAAAACAACACGCATTTTTTAAATGGTTGACCTAATTAAACCGCTTTGATTGAAATCAAAACATTTTTTTAGCACGTTGAAATTGGGACAGTTCTTGAAACTTTGGCAGTGGAAACAAAAGTAACTTCATAGAGTAGACCTTAAACCACACACCCCCCCCCTTTTTTTCTACACACACACCCACACCCACCCACACACCACACACACACACACACACACACACACACACACACGCACCCACACCCACCCACACACCACACACCCCCCCCTTTTTTTCTACTCACACACACACACATACCCACACCCACACACATACACACACACACACACACTCACTTTTTTTTCAACCCACATCATTTTATAGAACAGATGTAATTAAAATATGCCATATATAAGAAAAAGAATTCGTTTTCTGTTTTGACTGGACGCAGTCATTTCTATCTCCAATTAAGGGAGATGTGTCGTTCAATTTGAAAACTACAAAATCAAGTTAAAACGGTTAAAATATTTAAAGTCTCACGCAGCTACGGTCCCCGGTGTGTAACACATCAGATATCGTGCCATATATTTGTTTTACCTCTGAATGACACGGTCATAAATTCAAACATTTCATTGACCAGAACCATTTCTATGTTGACAAAAATATCTTGACATTGGACGAGACTACGGTCGATAGATTTAACATGAAAGTAAATATGATTATTATTATTTATTCGATAACGGAGTGTGATTTAAAATTATAAGTCAACAGCGTTAAAGGGACTAACCCATTATAAACAGCAGACTTAATAGTGCACAAACAGCCTTGGCTTCAGACAACATTCTGCGAGAAGAAGCGTCTTGATAAAACTGATGAGATGGATCCTCCAAGGGAATCAACACAACTGCTGCTCTTAGATGCTCTCGAGGGTGTCCCTACTGGTCAGTCTCGAAATGGCCCCGTCTTGTAACACAGAAATCTGACACTCTTGCAGTGACACACCTAAAGAGAGAAGTTAACATATCATTTCATGTCATAACATAGCCATTAGATAAATAACTTACGAGGACTAAGCATGCATGCCTGATGGAAGGGTACATTAAAATGTTACGTAAAGTAACATATGTCATTTTTTCCGTCAGCATGGAACATACTCAGAGTTAGAGAGCCTTTGAAATTGATACTTCTGCCTCACAGTTATACAAGCGAATCCTTTTTTAAAATGTTTGTTTTAAAATTTGTTATTTTAAAATTTGTTATTTTAAAGTCTGCTTAAAACTAAATCAAATGATGAAATCAACATGAAATCATTTTCACAGTATTGGTAGCAAAAAAAACCTAGACGAATATTTTCATATTTGATAATGGGCATTTTTATATAACAACAATTTTTTGCTGTTGATTATTTCATTTTTGACTCACATTTTTTCAGAGTTTGCAAACACATTAGTTATATCTGTAGTAGCAGTGTTCAATCAAATGTCTTTTATTTTGAAAATTTACCCCCTCCAACCATCAACACCACCGCCCCCCTAAAAAAAAGAAGAAATAATAATAATAAAAAAATAATTTGTGTGTATTCATATAAACCTCAATTATCATGCTGTTATGTAAATATATTGTTAGAATCCCCAAAGAGCTCATTGCAGTCTCAAAATAATTCACAAATTTAACCCTTAAGCAAATTCACTTCCTTTTTCCGGAAAATCCAATGGTGGAAAAATTATTCATTAAAAATTAAATAAACAGTCTTTACTTAAAGGAAAAAATGGATAAAATAAACTGCCTTTTAAAATTATCCATAAATGTTCGCCCCAAATATCGATTAATCAATACATACGATGAAAATGGGCTGTAGATTTTCTTTAAGTAGAATGTACTCAAATCTTTTATTTATGTTTAAAATATATTTAAAAGCTAGATGCCCGTGACGTTAAGCGATGTTAACATATTTTGATGACGCAATCGTGGTGTTTTCTATGTCCTTGTACTTATGTATTACAATACATTTAGAAGCAAGTTATTAGCTTTGTTTTAACGTTGATTATATTAAAGTTTAGATTTTAAAACTTGGTGCGTATGGAAATTAACAGAAACAAATAAGTCGTTATATAAATGAAATTATTGTGTGTTTATTTTTTTAATGTTAAATATTTTCATTATTTCTACCACTACTAGTTAAATTCATGCATTTACAGAGAATTGGATTTCTATATATTCTAGAAGATATGGCAAGGTTCGATTTATAATTTTACTCCCCTCAAATCCCCCCCCCCACAAAAAAAAGGAAATGCATGGAATTGTTCGTCATGTAAATATTCCGTGTGAACTTAGTCCCTTGCAAAGTACATCGTGCCCACAACTTCTGAACTTGAACTTGAACTATCCCTTAACACGTCGTTGGGTCGTTGGGGCACCAAGACAATAAATAAATTCTCTCGACAACGCTTTTGCGATTCCCACACAATGTTCAGCTAGACCACGTGACCCAGGATGGTCATACTCTAGCAGCGGGCATTCTGGACACCTAGAAAAACGTCGGTAAACTGCTACAACACAGGCGCCTTAAGATTACGGTCCTATAATTTGGTCATAGGAGATACGAGGAATCCTCTCTGGGTCAGTGTCGGATGCTACGTGTCAGTACATGTCCCGTCCAGGATTTTACCTCAGAGCTGATCACCGCAGTTATCTCTCTGGTACGATCATTCTAAAACGGGATGGCATTCCTGATCACAAAAAAGTCAATGATACTAATAGCTTGCTAAGCTAGCAGTGTTTCCCTTTACATTCCCCTATTTTACTACTGTAGCACGAACCAATAAGTGTACCCACCGTGCTAAGCATTTAGTTCCATCTACATGTCTCTTTTTATGTTGCAATAGCAATAACCAAACAAGTAACATTGTCGCGCTATGCTAGTAAATCCATCTACATATTTCTATGTATTGTTACAGTAACATGCACCAATAAGTGTAACACCGTACTAAGCTAGCAGTGTCATCTACAATTCTCTGTTGTATGCTACAGTAGCATGAATATGTAATGTTGGGGCTATTTGAGAATGGTAGGAACCAAAATCTACAATTATTTTTTGTGGATGTGAGGTGGGTGGGCAATGCAGAGTAGAAAAATAGGGAAGCAAAGTCTATGTAGATATTTGGTGCTGTTGTACCTAACTACGTGGCGCACAGTTTTCAAAGAGTGCGTCATAGTAGCCGAGAAGCGAAGGATGGAGGGGGCTACAGACAGAAGAGCTAGGAGAAAGGCCAAAACAAGTATAAGCACAGAACTCGTGTGCAAAAGCTGTGGTAAAGTCTGTCACTCAGGATAGGACTGTACAGCCACTCGAGGAAATGCAACCCAACTGAATGGTGATATACCATCATGCCACTGAAGTACGATATATCACTATTGTACTTAACATGTCTTTCAGGGGCCAAAACATGATATGTTTTAATGGTGAACGTAAAATGAATATCTATATATTATCTATACAAATAATAAACACTAAAGACAAATGGTTTTCGTTTCATTTGATCTTCAGTTTCATTATTTAATTATTTTAACAAAGATGTAGTTAAAATGCAAAGTCTTCTAGATTTTTTTTATAAGACTCCTTATTATGAACTTTATTTAAATACATTGTAAAATTTATGTAATGGACATTAAAATAATTTTCATTAGTGAATACGTTACAAAAGCAATGTAATCCATGATCATGGGTCTATAGAATTTTAAACTGTAAGAGAAGAATACATTATTCCCTGGATAAAAGAGTAAATCAACAAAAAGCGTGTTAACTTTTAAAATGTCCCTTATTGTGTTATTAATATTATTATCATTAAATCATTGCTAAGAAATTAAATTACTAGGCTTAATTATTTTTAAAGGATTTCTGGTACTTAAAAATGTTGTAACAATAAAACAATATTGTTATCGATAGACAGATTTTACAATGAAATTAAAATGTTTGTATGTCATATAAATTACGTACAGATTTGACGTGTACACATTTGAAAATGCGCGAATTAATACAACTCACATATAAATGACTCTATGTTTAGTCTACAAGAAGGCATGTCCCAAAACTAGTTTATTTAATTTATCTAATCATTAGTTAGAACATAGACAGAAAAGTTTGTTTAAAGATAAGCGTTGGACGCAATAATCTTCTGTATAGAAGGAGCGTCTATAAACAGATAAGATAAGTTTATACGTTCACAATTAAAACTTAGTTTGTTTTGGCAAAGCTTCTAATTATATATATGTATCTGGTTAAAAAGCATATGCCTATATTTCTTTTCTAAAAATCATTAAGTTTTTATTTAAAACTTGACTTTCAGCTTTACTACCCAGAAGGCTATGATAACAATCTATTTGCTTTGTGATGCGTTATGCCATCAGTGCCGATGAGACGTGCTCTGTCACAATCACGGCCAGGGTGAACACAACAATGATGGCCCTCATCACGGCTTGGACAGTTGATGCTGCTGCATTTTTGGAGCCTTGTAAATCACTTATGAATAGACTTTCTGGGGAAAAAATAATTAACAAATTAAAAATCACACCAAATTTAAACAACTATGTTTTATAAATTAAAAACAAAAATACTGACCGTTCAAATGAAAACTTATTTTTACATTTTAAGATTAACTTTCATAAGTGTTAACAGTTTTATGGGCATTTCATTTTTGTTTGCGTTTCAAAGTAGGACAGTCACAATGGAGCTGTTCAATCTAAAGAAGTGACATCCGACCAGTGTTCACATTTCTACATAACTCAAAGTAAAGACAATGACTTTACCACGTATAACTTTGGATTTGATTACATTAATGTTGCATGTCAAGAACATTAACACCACTTGGTCACGTGAACACATTTACAAACGGCTTCATTTCCCTTGATTACCCGGGGTCAACTTAGTACATTTTTTTTTAAAAACAGCCTTTATACATATAACTTTTCTGTGGCCAAAATAATCAAATAAACAAGCGATGTTCTTACCCATTCGTTCCTGTTCAATGTGCAGCATCGTGTCTTGTCTTTTCTTATCTTCTTTGCCTCGACACCGAAACGCCGCAAAGCATTTCCTCTGCTGACTAACAAATTCACTGAAAGCAAATGAGCCGTTATTGAAAGGTACCACTATTTATCAATGACGACACGTAATAGATGGCAACCAACCAAACAATAAACAGTTCTGTAATGGAAGGTCTTTAAATCCCTTATATTAACTTCGAAATCTTGTCGTCGTCATCTCTCTCTGTCTGTCGTTCGCGGGCGGGTTGAAAAACAAAAGTTAAAAAAAAATGACACACTTCTCGTGATGCTATCGTGCTGAAATTTAGCATATAGACTCTTATCACCTAACAATGCATTGTTTTAAAATTTCAGATCGATCGAAAGTACCGTAATCAAATAGATGCATTTTTAGTTTTCTCTATATAACTATATGTAGCGGCGTGCTTTTGTATACATTTTACGTTTCACGCTGAGGTCAGTCCAGGGATCGGTGACCAGACCTATCCCCTCCCTCCCTCCCATTATACCACGAAGGGGAGTAAGGAAGTTTCAGTCTGTAATGGTTTGTCGCGTTAGAACATGATCAATACTTTTAATTATGTCCCATATATAAGGGATTTATAGTCAAAAACTTTGTTTTTAAGGGCTTGTTTAATTTTATCAACTACGACACGTAATAGATGGCAGCCAACCATACATTAAACAGTTCTGTAATGGTAGAGCTATTTATCAATTAAGACTCGCAGTATAACGCAATCAACCAAATAATAGAAAAATTAAAATTTTCATGTCTACATACTGTCGCGGTTATAAAACTTATTGTGTTGACGTTCATGGATGATTTGATGTTATCGTGAATAAACTTTTAACCCCATTTGTAAATGGTTTACTTGTTAATGTGTTTTGTAGGCGTTCTCACAATACAAACTTTCGTGCAAAAAATCCTTGAAATACTATTGTCAACAAAATAACTTTAATATGCACACTATATACAAAAGTATAACTTTGAGGTTTCATAACGTGGAGACATCAGCCACACATTCGCCATTACTTTGCCAACTGCTTTCGCGCTCTTTTACCCATATGACCTCTCGTGATTATCACGTGACACCTTTCCCCCCTTTGTTTTCATGACTAGGCCGCAAGCTTTTAATCTCAGCTGCTCACGTCACTGGCTGGTAGATTTATATATCATTTGTATTGTGGATTTTTATATCATTTGTATTGTTATTAAGGAATAGAAAATAGTATTTGGCTCAGGAAAAGGAGTAAGAGATGAGATGCCAAAGAGAAATGGAGAAGCGAGAGAGAGAGTGAGAGAGAGAGAGAGTGTGAGACGAGAGAGAGAGAGAGTGAGACGAGAGATGAGAGAGAGATGACGAGCTGAGAGAGAGAGCGAGATGAGAGAGAGCGCCTAGAGACGAGAGGGAGGCGAAGAGAGAGAGAGAGAGAGAGAGATTGTGAGTGATTTATGAATGATTATTCATGGACTCGAGACGTTCATGAAGGATTGAAATAAGTGTTTTTCAGATTCGTCATATTAATCATATATGCGCTTACAAACATGACGCTTGTAAAGAAATCTGTCCTATGTCATCAAAAAGATTCACCAAACTGCTCGATAGGAGTTTAAACCAAACAAATCTACGTTGTTGCTTCTGTGGGTTGTTATCATAGCAACACAACAGTGTTCCTTCTGTGGTGATTGTAGGAGAAAAATCCAAGTCATCGGTATACGTAGCAACAAGAATATATAAGCTGACTTTAGAACTGTAAATCGCCATTTTATATTAGGTATTGTCGTGATGAATGCTGGCCCCCTAATCAAGGCACACACCATTCAGGGCATTTGTACCTATCAGTTTACTTACGGAGTTTCTATGACAGCACTCATACAAATCAGGGCGTATGTGCCTATCAGTTTATTTACGGAGTTTCTATGACATCACACAGACAAATTATGGCATGTATACCTATCAGTTTACTTACGGATTCTCTATGACAGTATCATCTCCGACGCAGTCTTGTATCCTCTTCTGGCAATTGGTTACGATTTCTGAGCCATGAGCCGTGTGTTCGTTAGCCTCTTGGGCAGCCGCATCTAAAGATAGGGGAGAGGAGACAAAATTAACAAGAGGGCGGGAAATTACAGGATCCCTAAAAGATCGGTAAATCTTCGAATTTATTTTAAAGAATGTTTTGTGTACCCAAGCAATGTGTTTAATCCAAATGAGGCGTTAGCACAATCGCTATGTAATTGGTATAATTTAGCTTCTCTTAACTTTGACAAAGAGTTTAAAATTGATAAATATAAATATTTAAAATAAATGGTACTGATGCTGGGTAAGACTTACGGCATGAAAAGAGCAAAGCCCATGCAATTATATGGCATAACAATCGCTGGTACATTTTATGAACAAGGTGATGCAGTGCTGTGAAAGCTGTAGGGGAAAAGGGAATAAAAACATAGTCCGTAAATTAATTTTTGCACATAATTTAGGCAAGCGTTTACATTTGTTTGTTTGTTTTGTTTTTGTTCTATTTTTAGATTGTGTTTGTTTTATCAGTTTGTCACTGATTAGAGGCACACTGAAAATGACATCAATATTTACTTAATGAATAATTGTTAAATCTAATTAACCCGTCAAGGCGTAGACAATGTAATAAAAGTAAATACGAATACGACTTCCCGAATACTCATCGTTGCTCAAAGATATGGCGTCATAAACACACTAGCAGAGTAACTACGGCAGTCATGGTTGGAAGGTCAGTTTTATTGAGAAGCAGTCTTTATGAAGACGGAACAATTTTAGAGGCAGGGGCACATTATAGGTAGCGGTGTATTAAAAGTAATGGCTCGTTAGAAATTGAGAGCATTACAAATAGTGTTGCTAAGGAGGGGATTGTGAATAAGTTGTACCTTTTCATTCGAAACCATTTGAAAGCAATTACAGAAGCAGTTTCACAATAGAGGTAAAGGCACATTAGAGTTCGTTGGGCAGTACACACTAGAAGTAGTCACTAATCTGAGACATTTAACATTTAGGACATAATAGCGCACTGGCGGCACTGGCACATTAAATTTTTTTGTGTAATAGAGGTGGGTTTATAAAAAAGTGAATCTTTTGTTTTAAAAGGTTGTGACCCTTAAAACGGACTATACTATATAATATATCTAATCATCTTAATCTTTCCTTTACCCATTAAAGTGCCCTGCTAAGTTCGTACCAGTAGCGTTTTCCGTTCGTTAAATTTAAGATTCCTTAAAAATCCGTCATTACATTATAATAACATTAAGAGTTTAATTCACGAACACATATGTTTTCAAAGATGAAACTTGAGGATATCGCTTTCCAAGTTATCTTGATGATTACTCGAAAATCCTTCGATCATCCATTATGTATTTCTTAAGTAGAACGTTGCTAATTATCTCGTCAATCCATTGAATGAAATTAATACTTCAAACAAAGCTAACAATACATATTTTATTATTATTTACTGATCTTGTGTAATTCAACATTAAATAAAATGTGCATCAGTTATTTTTTATTCGTTTTTAAATAATACTTTCGCCATTTCTTACCGACTATGATTTTAAGTTATAGATATATATACGAGTAAGGGTAAATCAAATATGATAGACGTTGACATTTCTTTGATAGACACATATTCAGAATTATTTCCTCTAACATTGTAATACAATCCACTTTACGTTCACGAACTGATCTAAAAGTAATTATACAAACATAACCTTTAAAATATCTGTAAGGATGCCCACAGGATCAAGTTTTGATGTATTTCATAAGAATGCATTTGTTTTAAAACGACAATATCCCGAGAGACCCAGCCGGAAGTGATAGCGCATGTTATATAAAATTATGACTTATGCCATAAGAAAATTACTTGTTATAATTACTTGAACATACTTTGATTATGGAATCAATTTAAAGAACGCGGCCATGGTGAAAGCATTAGAACGTCATGCTTTGTTATTCATCAATGTGTTGTTTAAAATGATAATATTTCAAATATATTTTGTCTTAAATTATCGTATCTTATCTTATCTTATCTTATCTTATCCGTTACATACGCTCCTTCTATACAGAAGATTATTGCGTCCTAAGCTTATCTATGATTTGTATTTAGTCCTGCATCTTTAATAGAGATTTAAATTTTGATAACTTGTTTGTTTTCCTGGTTTCTTCAGGCAACCAATTCCACGCCCGAATTCCGGACGGAAAGAACCAAACCTCTGTATGCGTTTGTTCTTGCATACGGAATAACAAAGGTCTGTATATCCTTATGTCTATCTGAGGGCTACATTACGTTATCTTTGTGTTGTATTTCTAAATGTTCTGTATGGTGTTGCTCTTCCCAAAGTATTTATAAAATAAACCGACAATGTACAAGAATATTAAAATAGAACAGCTATAAACTGAAAAGTATGTAACATTTTTTTTATAACAGCCCAGCAAATAAGTTGAGTTAATTGCGATTATTTAAGTATATAAATTAGGGCTGTTATCGATTAATTTAAAATTAATCGTTAACTTTTGAAAAATTAGCGATTAATTATTCGTTAATTTCGAGTAAAGCAAAAAAATTAAATGTATAGTGTCATAGGTAACATTTATTAAACGTTCTTGTCAAAAATCAAATTAACACTGGAATATCTTCTTTATATGACATCTTTTAACCAACAACGCAAACAGACAAGTGTATTGACATTATTTGGTTCAGAGCGGGTCTCATTGACAATATAACCAACCGAGCTAAAAATCGTTTGAATAGCTTTAGATTGTCTCAATTGAAGTTTCTAATCATCTAGTGGATGTTTAGTTTCCAGGTGATATGTAAGCGAAGTGTTAGAATCATGGTAGCAATGTTCCCTTTAAGCAGCGCGGCTACGCATATAACTGACTGATGCCACGCAGGAGTTTAGAATCACCGCGAAGAAAATGTTGTAAAATTTTGCACAAAAAATGGACGTTATGCAACTTTGCACACGAGTTCTTTTAAAACTTTACATACGAAACAACGAGCTTAGACTTAGAGGGAACATTGCATGGTAGGCAAACGATTTCTCTCAATGGAAACAACCTTTATCACCATTTTGAACAATCACCTAAGTGAATAGTTTAAACAAAAATGTTCGTGCAATCGTCCGGAAATTAGTTCATATTTATCGGCCGAATTATTTTACTTTTTGATTTCCAATACATTTATAAGTGGTGGGTCGATTAATCGTTAAAAATGTTTAACGATTAATCGAGAAATTAATCGTTAATTTCAGCAGCCTTAATATACATGAATTTATTAATTTCTTAGCAGAAATAAATGACGCAATGTCACAATTTCAAAAGTTAAAAATAGATTTACAATAAGACGTGAAAAATATTGGTTCACTTCCGATGGACTGCATTTCCTGGTAAACGAAAATATGTATGAAATAATTTTATTTAGAAAGAAGAAAAAAAATAACTACACAACCCAAATCTGCCAATATTTTTACAGTTTATTTTAAGATGTGAAGCGTAGAGGTGATCAAAGCAAAACTAAGCGTAAAATAATTTACCAGTAAAAATTAAAGAAGACGATGTCAAGATTGTCATGCTTGGTTTTATTTTATGTCTTTACGATCAAGGAGCTTGTACTTGAGTACAGTGCATATTTTACAGTCATAGAATGTAACCAATCATAATTGTTTTATAACTAAATTTTAAACATACGCCAGCGCATCCTTGCATTCAATTATGTCAAATAAAACAGCGCAGGTGGCGATAGTATGTACACGCCTTATGTGTAGCTAATATTCCACAATAAGTCAGAACCCCGGTTAGGAATTTTCGTCTTTTTTTACTGACCCTTTCGGTTAAATTCAGGTTTCATGTGGTTCCCCCCCCCACTATATTGAATAAGATGGGGGTAAGGGAAGCATCTAAAATTTATACCAACCAAACAAGGCATTAACTCCTGCTACTCTTATTTCTCATTGTCAAGTTTAATTAAAATTTATTTAAATTTCTGGAGAGAAGAGAGTTAATTTTTAAATGTTCCAACCTACCGATCACAAGATTGAAACCATCAAACCACAAAATAATATATTTAACAATTTTTTTAATTCTCTAACTTATTCTTAACAAGTATTTTCATTTTGTTTCGCTAGTACTGTATTGATCAGAGACTTGAAGATGTTAAAATGTAAAAAAAATCATGCGTCATCATTCATTTACACAGATAAATTGATTGACGTTTGGATTTGTACCAAAGAGTCGCGGGTTCAAGCTTCTGTGAAGGCAGGGATTTGTTCCCATGCCTTAAGGGTGTCTCTGAGTCCAGCCTATTCTGAAAGGTACTGACATTAGTTGTGATACATAAAGGCCATTGGGCATTGTACCTAGCAGTCTCATTGTAGGTCATTGCCTGTGAGAACTGCTTCACTTGCCCAAGAGATCATCATGCTCTTTACGTTCTTCTTACAATATGCTATAGACAAATAGTGCCCAGTAGTCTACTACATTTGCACATCCTCATAGTTTTGCTCCACGTCTTCAACAAAATCTTCCTTTATGTTTTAAAGATCAACTCCGAGGAAGTGTATAATGATGACATTAATCTGTTTTTATATTCCACCTCAGGATGTTCTTAAGGTTGCACTTGTTGGTGGGTCTTCTAATGTTAACATCTAAGCAAGGTAATTTTCATATTATTTCCATAAATACATACATTTATTTTTGTTTAGGCGTACACATTAAGGAACATACTAAATCTGGATGTTTAATTTGCTTTCAAAATCCGAGGAAGCCTTTAAAAAATGACATGTTTTAATAAAAATTGTGTTTAATTAAATAAAGTGAAGAACAGTTAGGACCACCATTTGACGTTAAGCGTGGCAATTATTTTTAGAGATTATAACGACGAACTAATTTTTAGTTTTCAATTCGTGCATGCAACATGACTTTGTTCATTTCCGTTGACTAGCTTTCCTTGTATTGTTATTTACTTTTTGTGTACTTTCTAGCTATAAAAAGCGCGTATAAGGACATCTTATTATAGATCATTTGTTACTTTTAATTTTCACTTTTGCAAGGATGTTTTTTGAATCTGTTGTAAGTAAATTGACAGAAATATAGCTACAACTAAGCAAAATGAGACAACGTGAATAAATATATTTAACAAAGTCCATATGTAGTGTAGCGAACTTTAAACTGATAACATATATATTGAAATGTTTTATTACCACTGAAATCGTTAATAAAATTTAAAAAAATAAATAAATAAATTGGGATTTCTTTCATAGTATCATTGTTTATTCCTCTTTCCACGTTTTATTTTTATGAAAAGGATGTCTTATAATCAGTAACCATCAAATCCTTTTGTATATGGGATGCGATATTCAAGCAAATGTCAATCTCAGTTTATAAAAAAAAACAACATGAAAGTACTTATTAGCCCGCTGTCTCATTAATAATTTTATTGCACATTTAAATGCTCACTAAAGAGTTCGTGGGACAAAACAAAAACCTGTTCAAATAACATTTTAGAAATAAAAAAGACAATTAATAATTAGTTACTAAAATAATTAAGGATAAATAATAATAAGTACTAGACGAATGCCGTAGAAAATCGTCGTCTTATGTCTGTTCAAATGTCTTCATTTTCTATGGATACTTCACTGTTGAGCAATTGGATGTAACATTATTTCAGAAATTCTTTCTTCATCTTTTACTATTATTGTATAAACGACACATCTAATAAAGATATACGGACGAGATCTTAAATACGCTTTACTTAGTGTTTGTAGGGAACATTTAGCTTGACTTGAATTCATTGCTAAGAAACAAACATATTTTTTAAATATTTGTTTTGTTTAGCCACAAAAAAAAATAAAAAAATCATTAAATTAGGTTTTCAAATATTACTTTTTTTTTCTAATTTTTAATAAAATGCGTTATAATTTTTTTTTGAATGTAAGAAAAGTTTTGAAACTAGTTGTTTAATTTTTTAAATTCCTTATATAGTCCAAGATAATACAAAGATGTGTTTATTTCCAAGTGAAATCCAAGAGATTAAGTCCAGAGCTGGTCAAGGATTGTAACAAACGAATAGCAGAGTGTTATGGAAATGGAGTGGAGGTCAATAATAAGTATGTAAACATTTTTACTATTCATCTTTTCATAGCTATGTTTTTGTGAAAATGGCTTCTTTGAGTGCATCTCTTTATGTCTTGATAAGTTGTCGATCATGTTGATGGCGAGGGACCCATGAGCCTGT
Source organism: Ampullaceana balthica (assembly GCA_944989445.1). Lineage (NCBI taxonomy): Eukaryota > Metazoa > Mollusca > Gastropoda > Lymnaeidae > Ampullaceana > Ampullaceana balthica. The sequence continues at coordinate 1,056,662 of CALYLW010000074.1, read as the reverse complement.
CAGAACACTACAAAAGCCCTGTGTAAAAAATATCTGCATTCATTCAAGCACCATAATGTCGACTTTACTTTAAATGTATTTTTTTTATTTTTCGATTAGCTTCAGGCCTGACATATTTCACGCGCCATTGGATTATATTCCATTGATGAGGTCCACTTTATGTTTGAATAAAGTCAAGTGATTTTGAGACTCGGCGTACTTTATTAAGTCAACTAGCTTGATATTTAGTAAATATGCATTATGCTACAATTCTCTAATAATCTTCATCTCCCCCCCCCCTCCTCCCAGAATATTATCAAGCGAGCAGAGGAATTGTTTTAATGGATTCAGATGTCACGGTGACCACGATTTCAAACGGCAGAAGAAAATGGCGCAGTTGGATGTTGACAGAATAGGTGAACCGCTCTACATGCTCGAGGCTTAGTATAATAGGCTTTTCCCCAGCATCGTCCTCTGGAGTTGTCGACACAATTACTGCATCTTGATATAACTATAAAACATACATTTTTTTAGTTGGTGTTGACGTTAATTTAAAGTCTGATTTTGATTTGTTTAACTTTAGAATAATAGCTTACGAGGTACGAGGTAGCTTCAAAACTTGAGGGAAAAGTTTTTGTTTTGTTTTGTTAAGGAGTAACTCGGCCACTCTTTTCATCTCTTATAATTATTGTCTTTCAGAAAAATTACTCGCTAAGAAAAGCCTTCAAATGCAATCGAGAAACTCAGCGACATTGACCCGTGAGACTGCCCAAGTGTTGGTCATTGCCTGCACCACATTAGGCACGTTACTCGTGAAAACAAACGTCCACCAATGAGTCCAAACTTTTGTTTGTATACATGAATGCACTGAGACACACGTACTCCTTTGAATATGTGACAGATACTTGTCGGCACTGCAATCGTGCAGAAATTCCTTGACGCTGAGTAAATGCGTTTGTAGCCCATACCATAAAAATATAAATGAATAGAGAAAAGAAATAAAATCATAAACATGTAATAATAATATAAGCATAATTAAAATGTTGTTAAATTTGAATGCACTTACATAATATTTTTATGTTTTCAAAAATATTCGTGACATTTCAAAATTTTTAAATATAAATTTACAAATAAACATAATAAATTTTATTTTAAATAGAGGTACTTAGTGTGTTAAGACACCCACAGCTGCTGTGGAAGTCATTGCAAACGTAGAACCGCTCGATATTCGTAGGGACAAGGCAATCATAACGACTGCAGAGAGGTACCGCTGGCTAGACATTAGGGAGCCCTGCTACCAGATGCAGCACAACTGGGACGGACGTGGGTGTTTGAAACGTTCCTCATTTATGCATCAAGTAACGGAACTTGATAGGAACGTCAAACCCCCACGAAATAGAAGACAAATTATAAGTGTCCCACTTAAACCGCCCTATGCGGAATGCACACGCCCCGAAATACGTTTGTCTTTGACTGACACAGCGGTGACGAAACGCAGCCCTGAACATGTACAGAAAGCGGCTGCCCTTGAGACGATAGAAGGGTTCGCGGGAACCCAAGTGAAAGTGTTCACGGATGGGTCTGCCAGTTCAAGTGAAGGAATTGCAGGATATGGTGCGCTCATCTTATACCCAATAGGAGGGCCACCAAAAGAAGAACTTCTAGGTCCCTGTGGGACTATGGCATCGAATTACGATGCGGAGCTTGAAGCTATACACAGGGCCCTGGAAAGTGTGCACCGGACACTGCAGAGGTCGGAAATTTTTGGTTTCGACACGGTACTGTTTTGTGACTCGAGATCAGCCCTCGAAGTCCTGGCTAGTGAGAAGCGTGGTACCCACTTGGTTGACGCCATCTTGGAGGACGTGGGTAGACTCGAAAGACTTGGAGGTAAGGTAACCGTGCAGTGGTTCCCGAGCCACGTGAATGTTAATGGCAATGAAAAGGCAGACTCCCTGGCCAAAGCAGGTGCAGCACTGCCCCAACCAGAGGCCCCAGTCACTTATCTTGGGGCTAAAACCTGGCTAAAGGACCACTTCCGGAGCAAGTGGTACCAGGAGTGGGCTGACAACACGACAGCCAGAGGGGTATTCGCTAACATGCCCAGGCCAAGCCGTTCAGACCAGTGGTGGAACCTGAGTCGCAAACACCAGAGTTTGGTGACTCAGATGAGAACAGAACATTGCCCAACCAACTCTTACTTTCACAGGCTAGACCACAACAGGGACTCGAACTGCCGTCATTGCAGCCAAGCCCCTGAGACAGTCGTACACCTGGTGACGTCTTGCCCGGCGCTTGATATAGCCGGGGGGGGTGAGGGAGGCGGAAGAGTCCCATGTAAAGACAATGTTGTATGGCAATGCTCAACAGATGGAGCAGATTGCCCAGGTTCTAGCCAAGGCCTTAAGAGATTAGTCTCAGGCCTACAGAATATGTGTTTAGTTTAGTGTGTTAAGATTTACATTTAAAAAAAAATTATTGTCGGGTGATTGTTTGCAAAATCTTTGGTAGCGAAAATTATAATAAAAGATATGCCAACAAAATAGGAACGGAAATAGTATAGTATAAGAAGAGGAAACATAAACATCCATAATTGCCGTGGTCGCTTTTTGTTTTCCTGCATATTTATGTAAGAATGCAGTAGCTCAAACTGTCTGACCACCAAAGCTCTACTTACTAATTATTCTGTAGTGACTTCCGAGAAATATTTGTTGAGAGCTTTTTAGAGGGGCCATGGGCGGCGTTTGGTACGCGTGAGGCCTGGTGCAATAATGACCCCGCGGGGCCCCCCTAGATTAGATCAATTCTTGCTCAAACTCAGTAGTGCAATATCTGCCGGCTCTTTTGTTACTAAAATAAGGTCTTACGTCTGAAACGCGGGGCCCCCCTAAGCGCGGGGCCTGGGGCGATTGCCCCAGCTGCTCGCCCCAAAGAAATTTCCTGAGAGGGGCAACGTTATGTATTGATACCAACTTGGCAAACTTTTCAGTAAAAACGATCTATTTAAGAGATCTGAGAAATAATATGACATTACTAGATACGCCCCGCGGAGTAGCATACACCTCAGACTTGATCATGGATAGTGCAAAGAAATGGGGGAAAGAACGGACACCAATTACAGCACGAAGAAATTTAAAATAACGCGAAAGAACGTCGGTTTTAGTGGGGGGGGGGTGACTACCGAAGCACCACCCTAGCTTGCCAAAAATAAAATGTGATTGGCCGACCCTAGTGAGGGTCAGCGATTTTCGCAAAAAAGAGGGAAAAGAATTGGAACAAACACATATATTTAAAAGTTTTTAAAAAAAGTTTTCGCTCGGGCTTGTACCCCGGGGCTTCACGCGTGTAAGGTGGCGTGATAAACACTACACTACTAATAACAAGTTATTCTATGCGTGATAACGACTACACTACTAATAACATGTTATTCTGTGCGTGATAACGACTACACTACTAATAGCATGTTATTCTGTGCGTGATAACGACTACACTACTAATAGCATGTTATTCTGTGCGTGATAACCACTGCACTACTAATAAAAAGTTATTCTGTGCGTGATAACGACTACACTACTAATAACATGTTATTCTGTGCGTGATAACGACTACACTACTAATAACATGTTATTCTGTGCGTGATAACGACTACACTACTAATAACATGTTATTCTGTGCGTGATAACGACTACACTACTAATAACATATTATTCTGTGCGTGATAACGACTACACTACTAATAACATGTTATTCTGTGCGTGATAACGACTACACTACTAATAACATGTTATTCTGTGCGTGATAACGACTACACTACTAATAACATGTTATTCTGTGCGTGATAACGACTACACTACTAATAACATATTATTCTGTGCGTGATAACGACTACACTACTAATAACATGTTATTCTGTGCGTGATAACCACTACACTACTAATAACATGTTATTCTGCGAAGTAACAACGCAAGTGAACACAAGAACTATTTTTGGTCTCGGGACATGTCAACCATGAACTTATTGGTCGACCCCAGCGAGGGCCATTCGTCATACTTGTTTGCAGTACTCTCTTGGGTGAATTATATTTATATATATATATATTTAAGTGCATGTGCAACTTAAGAAAAAAACATTATATAAAAATATTATATCATATCCATCATGCCTCCGAACTCTAAAAGAAAGAACAATGACACCAACACTAAACAAATCAAATTTAAAGGGAAATGGTGTTGTAGTTTTCAGTGAAATATTCATCTTAACGCGAAATGAGTCAAAATAAAAATAATTGTATACTTATACCTATTAAATATTTCTGTCAAGTGCAATCACTGATTGTTCTCTAAAGACGTTAATATTTTGGGACGGAAATTGCTCATTTTAAACACAAATTCATACCAAATACTGATGATATTCTTGGTTGGTTTCTTCTCTTATTGTTTCATTTGATTTAAAATCACTCCAATTTATATTCAAAATTTTTCGGAGGCATTCTAATTTCTTTTCTATAGCTTGAATGGATTTCCAGCTTTCACATTCATAAGTTAGTACAGGGATTACGCAAGAGTTGAATAGCCTAAGTTTTATATGTTTGCTAAGTGTCTTTGATCTCCAAATATTTGTAAGTTTGTTAAAAGCACTTGACGCCAACGCAATTCGAGTCATTATCTCTGTTGTTGCATCTCCATCATATGCCATTTTGCTTCCTAAGTAAGTGAAGTTGGTTACTTTCTCTATGGTTTGGTCATTAAGTATAATATCATTGGGTTGGTTGGTGAGGTCCATGACTTTTGTTTTCGTTGTGTTGATTTGAAGACCAATTTGATTTGAAATATGCTGGAGACGATCCGTTTTTTCTTGGGTGTTCAGATGCGTTGAGCTTATAAGACCCAGCTTATAATGGATTGTAAATCTCTAAAATATAATTTTGTAATGGCTTCAAATTTATTTTAATGGGAAAAAAACTCATCATAATTATACTTGTATCTTCAAATTTAACAAATAAATATATTGTATTTTGAATATAGCTACATTCTTTATTTCTGCATCTAGATGTGAAACAAATCAATATCAAATAATTTGAATTATTATAATATATTTTGTTGAAAATAAAAATGCTTACTCTTTTAATCCTGGAAATTTATATTTTAAAAAAATCGATATGTTTAAGTCATTTTGTTTTTTTAAATATCTTATAATAGCAGCCACAAGAGATATCTAATAGAATCTGCATGACTTAATATCTTTTCAGGAATTCTCGTTGACGCAACTATAGTTAGTTTCACGTGGCATGGGTGTAAAACTTTTAAAAAGTCAATTTATTTTAAAGCTGAAGTGTTTTAAAAAAGTTTTACTCTCTATACTTAACAATTTTCATCATTTTTCAAAAATAAAAATAAAAAATCAGTTCTTCTAAAGCGATAGTAAACAAATCAGAATGTTCGTATAATTATTGCAAGAGATAAAACAAAGAAGAATGGTGCTTTAGATTTTAGAAGATATAACCAAATTTTCAAATTTTATTTTAAAAAAATAAATTAAAAAATAAATAAATAAATAAATAAATAAACACTTAAATTATTGTATATTCATGGCCATAAATTTTCTTAGACTTCCACCAAAATCAATGACGTCATATTATTATACATATTCACGCATTCTCTACCAACTTCCTTTTAAGCACTCCTAGCAGCCATTTGTTTATAAAACACAGTTGGAATAAAGCCTTACTTTAATTAATTTGTTAAATACCACATTTTCTTCCGGTTGTTAGGTATACATTGCAGCCGAAAATTCAAGATTTAGATATTGTAGAACAAACACTGAAGAGAACATCATATTTGTGACCTCAAGGATGGTGGTATTTCATCGCTTTGTACATCTACTGCTTCTGGTCCTGCTTATTAGGTTTGGTGAGTACTGACGTTTGGTTATCTAAAAAATGCAATACCGTATACTACAGCGGTATTTAGCGCAACATGAAATGGTACGTAAATTCGCTTAAACAAAAGACTGCTATACTGCTTAAGAAAGGATTCCATATATAAATCCTTAAACAGAAAAATGGACCAATGCTAAATAAGACGTATACAAAACTTAAACTTAAAAACCTCCCATGCCCATGTTTGTACCCATGCCCATGTTTGTACCCATGCCCATGTTTGTACCCATGCCCATGTTTGTACCCATGCCCATGTTTGTACCCATGCCCATGTTTGTACCCATGCCCATGTTTGTACCCATGCCCATGTTTGTACCCATGCCCATGTTTGTACCCATGCCCATGTTTGTACCCATGCCCATGTTTGTACCCATGCCCATGTTTGTACCCATGCCCATGTTTGTACCCATGCCCATGTTTGTACCCATGCCCATGTTTGTACCCATGCCCATGTTTGTACCCATGCCCATGTTTGTACCCATGCCCATGTTTGTACCCATGCCCATGTTTGTACCCATGCCCATGTTTGTACCCATGCCCATGTTTGTACCCATGCCCATGTTTGTACCCATGCCCATGTGTGTACCCATGCCCATGTTTGTACCCATGCCCATGTTTGTACCCATGCCCATGTTTGTACCCATACCCATGTTTTTACATGTTTAGTATCATAAAAAGTCCTATTTTTACCTCACTAATAGGTTTTAAAATGTTTATGCAACAGCAAAATCAGATGATGAAGATGGTGATAAAGGAGGAGAGAGCTTTCCACATCTTGAATTTGTGGACGACTGCAAGGCAAAAGTGGAACAATGTAAAGTCGATCATGCTGACCAAATGTCGATGTAAGCTAATTTACTTTGTTAACTAAATGTGTTATTTACTTTTTAAAAAATAGCATTTGTAATAAAGGGTGATGAATGTTACCTAAATTTGCGTGTGTTTGAGACTAGTCCCTTGAGGCAAGGCTGGCTTTAGACATAGGCAAACTAGGCAGCCGCCTAGGGCCTCCGATTAGTCTCATCATTAGTGGGGGCCTAGCACAAGAATCTTTCTATATTTATTTATTTATTTTTCTATTACATTTAGGGCAACCAAATTCATTTCACCTAGGGCCTCCGATTCCCTCTGGCTGGCCTTATGAGATTAAACAGTTTAACGTTTTTGTTCCAATTGGGTCTTAGCGCGTATTACGAAACCTAAATCTTTCTCTCTAACCTCTGGACAAATGGTACGTGCCTTATCAATCTGAGCTGTTCAAGACTCGGCAATTTAAAGTTTTTAGTGAAAGTTTTTCAATAAATTGATTGCTAAATGATTGTATAGCTATTTAAGGAGACTGTCAACTCAGATAAGAGAAGCTCCTCACTGGCTCTTTAACTGGAGACTGGTGAGAGACTCCGTGCGTTCTTTGACAGTCGAGACGATTAGTCGTTAGTGAAATTCCTACTAATTTTTCTTGATTTTATTCTTTAATTCAAGTAGTCGATGAATGTCGAGTTGTTTTTAAATCAGAAGTGAAGAGTACAACCATGTTGAAACAATATTTCCAGATCTCCCTCAATGGTAGGAATAAGGTCTAAATTTATAAATTCTTTGGTAAAAAAACAAAGTTTAAATGATCTTATGGTATTAGAATAATCAGATGCCTTAAAGTTAAAAAAAACAACATTATGGATAATTGTAGGTACACAATAATATAATGTTATAATCTTTTTACTTGCAAAGCAATTGAGACATGATTTTGTTAAGTAATGTGCTGTTTAGCTTTTACGTTGTTAAATGCGAAACCTATTCTCAAGGACACATGTCTACTATTAAAGAACTTGTAATTTGCGTGTAGATAAAAACAGTGTTCAATATCTTTCTGATAAATTTAGTTAACAATTAAGTGTCAGATTAAATTCTGCACTCATTGAATCTTAACACGGCCACAGCTGTAAACTCAACTCCCCCCCCCCTTTTTCTTAAATCGTTGAATTTCCGTATCAACGAAAATTCCTTAATTAATACCAGGTATTCGGGGGGGGGGAAGGAGGGGGCAGCAGTGGATACTCGTGGTTTGCGGAATAAAGAAAAATATATATCGGACTTATCAGAGTCAATCTAGGTGAGACGAGCATAAAGTACGTGCTGGTAAAGGATCTGTCTCTTTTACTAGACACGTCCTGGAGTTCAGGTCATGTGCAGCACACAGTCATATACGTCATTGCTACAAGATAAGATCACATCATCGCTAGTCAGAAGACGAGCTGTTCAAGGCATATCTGGTTTCCGGCTACCAGATACAAGTTGCCCATCTTTGTACTGTGAAGGTCCGCTGCGTGGTTTCTAGAACCCTCTCGCACGCCAATTCCCTCTTTACTGTAAACATGCCACTACAGTTATACTGGACTACGCCACTACAGTTATACTGGACTACGCCACTACAGTTATACTGGACTACGCCACTACAGTTATACTGGACTACGCCACTACAGTTATACTGGACTACGCCACTACAGTTAAACTGGACTACGCCACTACAGTTATACTGGACTACGCCACTACAGTTATACTGGACTACGCCACTACAGTTAAACTGGACTACGCCACTACAGTTATACTGGACTACGCCACTACGCCACTACAGTTAAACTGGACTACGCCACTACAGTTATACTGGACTACGCCACTACAGTTAAACTGGACTACGCCACTACCGTTATAATGGACTACGCCACTACAGTTATGCTGGACTACGCCACTACAGTTGTACTGGTCTACGTCACTACAGTTGTACTGGACTACGCCACTACAGTTGTACTGGACTACGCCACTAGAGTTAAACTGGACTACGCCACTACAGTTATACTGGACTACGCCACTACAGTTAAACTGGACTACGCCACTACCGTTATAATGGACTACGCCACTACCGTTAAACTGGACTACGCCACTACAGTTATACTGGACTACGCCACTACAGTTATACTGGACTACGACACTACAGTTATACTGGACTACGCCACTACAGTTATGCTGGACTACGCCACTACAGTTGTACTGGACTACGCCACTACAGTTGTACTGGACTACGCCACTACAGTTATACTGGACTACGCCACTACAGTTATACTGGACTACGCCACTATAGTTATGCTGGACTACGCCACTACAGTTGTACTGGACTACGCCACTACAGTTGTACTGGACTACGCCACTACAGTTATGCTGGACTACGCCACTACAGTTGTACTGGACTACGCCACTACAGTTATACTGGACTACGCCACTACCGTTATGCTGGACTACGCCACTACAGTTGTGCTGGACTACGCCACTACAGTTGTACTGGACTACGCCACTACAGTTGTACTGGACTACGCCACTACAGTTGTACTGGACTACGCCACTACAGTTGTACTGGACTACGCCACTACAGTTGTACTGGACTACGCCACTACAGTTGTACTGGACTACGCCACTACAGTTGTACTGGACTACGCCACTACAGTTCTACTGGACTACGCCACTACAGTTGTACTGGACTACGCCACTACAGTTGTACTGGACTACGCCACTACAGTTGTACTGGACTACGCCACTACAGTTGTACTGGACTACGCCACTACAGTTATACTGGACTACGCCACTACCGTTGTGCTGGACTACGCCACTACAGTTGTGCTGGACTACGCCACTACAGTTGTACTGGACTACGCCACTACAGTTGTACTGGACTACGCCACTACAGTTGTACTGGACTACGCCACTACAGTTATGCTGGACTACGCCACTACATAAGCCGAAGACAACACCCCGTACCCTATACAAGGAGTCTACACCTCATACAAAGTGCCTGTGTCAGGTAGGTCAGCGAGTTCATTGGACGATTTCCTCTACGCTACGATGAGTTCATTCTGCTAAGACCTTTCACTGACACAAAAAAATTTCAGCGCTAAACACGTCAGTGTTTCCATAAACTTTGCTACTCTGTCCCAGGAAGCGTAACTTGGGCTACTCAGAAGAGCTCACCAAGCAACTATACAGATAAGCGTTTAACGCCCACACACCAGCAGCGCCATGCCCTGAACGTGAGTAGGCTGAAGTCCTGCGTGATCCATCGTCAGAAGGCACACTATACTTAACCTCACTTTTAAGTTAAAGAAATATTATATGAAGAGAGACATTTATTTTATTGTTTAGGAAATTGTATTAAATAGGTGTTGCCTAGAGATAATCATTTCTTCCATAAATTTTAACTTTTCATTGTACTTCTTGCTTACGAAATCTAGTATCAATTGTATATCTAATATTATTGGTAATTCTAGAAAAGATTTGTTGTTAATAATATATAGTAGATTCCTTGTGTTTGTTGTGATTGCCAGAACGATCACCATACCTATAGACACCGCACAGAACTTTGTTCATCATATGACGGTTGTGCCAATATATGTATGTTATGAAAGAACGTATTGGTGTAACAATAATAAAAAAAGTCGTGGTAAATGCGTATGTCATTAGAAATTATATTTTTCTGGTCTAAATTGGGCGTTGAAGTTCAAAGAGTAATCATTGTAGTTCCATTTGAAACATCTTGTGTCACAAGCGATGTTTTCCAGGTTACAACATTATTGTGCTTTAATACTTAATGTATATGCAATATATTTTTTATTATACTATTTATACTAATAGAGGAAAAAGTAAATTTTGCCTTGTGACAAACACAGTGCAATCTCATCCATAAACATTGAAATAATTCATAAATGACTTTATTTTTGTATTTCTTAGACATGAAGTCGCCGATGGCATCAGATGTCTCGCTCACTTTGTATGCAAAACTGATGATGACGTGAGAGAGACGAAAGTAAAGTCTTTGCTTGGACAAGGTAATGAATAATGCTTTACTACATCGAGATCAAGGTTCAGCTTTGTTGTAGGTGACGGTGCTTTATATGTATTTTGGTTAAAAGACTGGTTAAATAATTAGTATTGGAATGTGATGCAAAATTATTTAGATAAGACATCCAAAACAAGCAAATTAGAATCATAAAAGCTATAAATCAAGAAAATGTTGTGTAAATAAATATGATATAAATAGATCATTCCATGTTAATATTTTCTTTAAATAAACATGACAATGGATAAGATTATTGATAAAAATTTTCAAAAAAATTGTTGAAATTTTAAGTTTTAAAAAAAATGGATAAAATTGACTTTCTTGCAATTGACTAATTCAAGTTTCATATTATGAAAAATTAATTTTCATTCTCTGTAATCGAAGCTTCGAGATTTAAGACTAACAGGTTCAACTCCGCTGAGGGCTTGGCAGTGTCCCAACTAGTGATTGGTATTTGTTTACCTGTCTCACTTGGCCTACAACTGATGCTAATGTAAACAAGGTTAGTGGTCAAAATATTTGGTGACCTTTAAACCAGCACAATGATTTCAGTGTAGTTACAGAATGGGTTTTAAAGGAAATGATGCAAATTATTTGTTTGATTATTTAGAAATCGGAAAAGTAATCTGTCGTATGCCTTAACATTTACACCTTTTCAAACTAGGCAGCAAACTGTTAGTGTTATGTTTCTTAAAAGTGTATATATTTTTTATCGATGTTATTCAAGATTTATTTTCCTTTTTAATTGTTGTTAAGTCTTTCAAAAGAATTAAGACTCTTCAGGGTAAAAACAATTTTGTAAATATATAAAAGTAGCTACTGATTTAAATATGTCATTATGAATTTTCTTAAGCAAATGAATTTTGGTTGTAGTTATATTTGATTGCAACAAAAAAATTGTTACTCTTAATACTTAAATTTGATAAACTTCTGATTGTGTTAAATGTATCAAGACCCTTTATTAATTAACTAAAACGTTGAATAGATAATAATATTTAAAAAATGAATCTGTTTTACCGCCAGCCATGAGGCACGTATTAAGTTACTAGTTTACACCAATATATTGATATTTCCTTTAAAATATTTAGTTTAAAATCTATAGTTGTGAGATTATCTTTGAGCTTGCGGGAGAAGTCGAGTGTAAAAAAAAACAACAGAAAAACTTACCCCCCCCCACCCCATATTATTATAGAATAAAACCCTAAAAGTAACATCATCCTAATTCTATTTTCCTTCAATAGTTGATGTGTGCTGATCTTGAGGCTACATGGATCTAAATGTTGAACTGGTTTATCTAGCTCGCCCTGCAGGGATCATCAGTAAAAAAGAAAGAGCTTAACACAATATGCGTTAAAGCTAGCGGAAAACACACGTGTTAAACTTGTGTTCAAGTAAAATGAATCTTAAATGTTTCAATATTCGCTTAGTCCTAACTGAATAATCGTACTATGAATAGCAAAATAAAAAATTTAAAGTATACCATAAGAAATGTTATTTCATTTTTTGTTATTTGCTGATTTGTCTATAGCTTTGACTTTTTATTTATTAAAAATTGCCAATCTGCATGATAATTTGATTGAAAAGTTCACTAGAAAGGAAATTGATTTATGATATGTACACATATAAGATATATGTTGGTCTGGTTATCATTATAATTAATTTAATCAATCAGTAACAAGGTATAATAAATAAAAGTATAATTAAAACTGAAAAAAATATTCATAAACTGTCACCTTTGAAAACGCCTCCATGTACCAAATCGAGAAGAATAAAATACAATTAGCATTTACCTTAAAAAACTTAAATGTTCTTAGATTGGGGTAATTCAAATATAATCAAATAAGTAAAAAAAAACGATTTTTTCCTTAGTTAATTATTATAAATAAAAAGGACAATATAAAAAAGAAGGTATATGATATGTTGAGTTTACAATATCACACTTATTGACACACACTACATGTCATTGGAATTATGGTGTCTTTTGTGTGTCTAATTTATTTTGATACCACTACGCACAGAGTTTACATCTAAAACTAAAATAAAAGCTTGATAAATACCATCTAATGATGATTGTGGCGTGACGTTGTATTCATGTGGTAATTGAATATGAAGCACATTGTTTAAATTTTAAAAGGGAAAGGATACGTTTGTTAATTATTAATATAAGTAAAAAAAAACATGAAAAGTTTCAAGAAAATTAAAATTAAAATTAAACAGAGGGTTACGATTAAATAGCTCGAAGTAAATCAAATTATGTTGCTTAAAATCATGCCATTAATCAACGCTGGCAAACCGATATCATTTTTATCTCTATTTCTAGGCATGTTGATATTTATTTAAAAAGTGGTTCAACGTGATGAGATCAAAACACAACACGTTATATTTCAATATTGTGTGTGTTACTTATTTAATTGTTTAATATATCATCAACATGTAGTCCAGCGTTAAAGTCTCTTCTAGGTAAATAACTGGTTCAGTATAGAAATGAGGACCCACGTTGTGTGTTAAACCAGTTAGTTTCTTAATTGTTTTCCGGGATTACCACACATTGGAATATATACATTGTTGACTAACTTTAGTTGGTGAGATGTTAGCGCACCGTGCCTTAAAGAGTAGGATTCCTTCACTTTCGGAGGATTATTTCTAGTTATAAATCGAAGGTAATTTTGAAAGAATGTGACACACTAGACATTCTAAAATCAGTTAGCTTTTTAAGACATGTTTGTCTCGAGTCTCAAAAATGTGTCAAAATTTGTCTGTATTATATAGAATATATCAGTAGATCTAAACGTCTAAAAGGTAGTTGTTTTTATTTAAATCCTTTATATTAACTCGTGGTGTCTGCGGCCGACCGACCGACCGTAATTGCTTGCTTGCTTGCTTGTCGCCAAAACTTTTGATCGATTTTTAACCCACTTGCTCGCAAGATAGCGAGCTGAAGTTTTGCAGGCAGTTTTGTACCGATGATAAAAACAATGTATCAAAATTTCAGATCGATCGCATGTACCGTAATTAAATTATTGATTTTTTAGATTATTTTATTTATTCCTATGTATCATGCTATTTTTTGAGATAGAGCGTCGCGGTGCGTATTATATTGAACAACCTTTCTGTCGCGCAATAAGGTGCGTATTTTACTGACAACACTTTTTATAAACCTATTCCTGATCGGTGCGCATTATATTAAACACGTTTTACGACACAACTGCAATTTTGTATTTTTGGATGGTCTTGCTCTGCGTGTTATAATGAACATTCTTTTAGTTACGTCTCATACTTAAAGGATTTATAGTCAAAAACTTGGTTTTTTACTGGTTGTTTTTATTAAGTATCTTGATTTATTTACTTTTCATGTTTGTTGCTTAGAGTCTTGTTAAATATTACAATACATTACATTCATGAAGATAAAAACAATTCAATAATTCATTTTATAATTCATAGTTTTAACAAATTGAAATCAGTTTAACAGCAAAGTGGAACAGGGGACATACACCCCCTGGCCCGTAGTTATAGTTGAAGTATATTGTAGAGTTGGCAAACATTTTTCCTCCATTGGTGAGGAATTAATAATGGAGTACAAGTACCGTAGTATTCACTCTGTAAGCCAAACTAAGACAGATAAGATACATTCATAGATTGATACACGATATCTATTTTCTTTTTATAAACTATATAAATGTTTTCCAATTATGGAATAAGGGACGTGTGGTCGAGTGGCAGCGCACTGGACTGTCGTACCGATGGTCACGGGTTCGAATCCGTGTGAAGGCAAGGGTTTGTTCCCGGGGCCTAGGGCGTCCCTGAGTCACCCCGCTCCAAATGGGTACCTAACACTACATGTAGTTAGGCGACTGGGTAATGTGTGGAACCCACAAAGCCGTGGCATGTGAACGCTGCATCACTTGCCAACAGATCATCTATCATGGTCTGTGGACGCAACTATCTTCTGCATAGAAGGAGCGTCTGTATAGATAAGATAAGAAGATAAGATATGGAATGAGTAAATATATGATTTTTTCAACACCATATCTCTTTTGTGCATCTAACCTGTCGACAACAAAATTAGTTATCTCATAGCAGCAAACATCAAGTAAAAATTAGAAGAGTCGAAAATGGAAGAATTGAGCTAATGAATAATTAAGTTTATGATATATAAGTTCTATTTGAAAAAAATATTTGCTAATATTTGTATAAACTTGGTATTGTAAAAAAGCTTAAGAAACTTAATGAGAGCTAGAGTTAGTTAGAGAGCCGTCACTTCGTCAAATCACAGTTTGTTGACATTACTTTTTTGGTTGTGACTCTAGTGATCTTCTAAGTGTATAAAACGTTCTTAAACATACAGACAAACTATGTTTGTATTCCTAAAGGTTAGATTTGAACTCATAACTATATGATTGTTATAATTTGCGAGTTTCTATTTAGCAAATTAAAAAAAATAATTTATGTTGCACAAATGCAGCATAATTCATCCTGACCTTCTTTTATAGTATTGTGTGTACTTGTTAGCTAAGTACAATTATGACTACTATTTGAAGTGTCATGGTAGATCTAATATGTGTGATTCAAATGAATAATTGTTTGAAAAATGTTAATTTTTATTTGTTTATAAAAAAAATTATTACATCAATTTTGTGTGTTACTATGACTAATGCTAACTTTGTAATAATAATTAGTGGCTTATGTATACTATACTAAGAAAATAAATAAAACTACTCGTGTCTATATATTTTTCAGCAATGGCAATGTCAAACAGAGGTGAAAAGAAGATACTCACTGCGGAGGAGTTGCAAAATTTTATTGATTATTCAAGTGAAAATATTGAAGATGAGGACTGAGCATGTTTCGAGTGTAGACCCTGGTTCAGATTCGTCACTATGGCTGGTGCCACCCAGTGCGATAGTTCATGGTGTCACCCCTCACGACTTATCCCATAGACCCCGCCTGAGTCTGCCTTTGCCAAATAGCACATATAGAGTTTACACTTCGGTGTCACCCTTTGTGATGGTGTTACCCGGTGTGGTCTGCACCACCCGCAGCCCCCTAGTGACGCCTCTTCCATAATTATGTACCTAATGACCGTGCCGAAGACTTACACAGATTGAATGAAGAAGTCATTCATTATAATGCTGAGGTTGAACATATTCCTAAAAAGTCTTGTACTTCACATGCACCATTCAATTCAAAATCTCAAACGAAAAGGGCGGAGATAATGTGGAATATAAAATTTATTCTTGACAGAGGCGCAACTTAAATTTCAGGGGGCGACGAACTTACAACTGTATTTCAAAACATGAATATATCATATAGAAATATATATCAAAACATGAGCTTGCCCTATGAATGTTTTCAACACCTTTTTCAGATGATTTGCTGCATATCAGTGAATCAAATTTATGCTCCACTCAGACTAATGTAAAAATGACACTCAATCTCAACCTAGAAGAACTGAGACAATATATTGGTAATATTATTTACAAGTCCATTGTGCGCTTACCCAATGTGAGATGCTATTGATGTGCTAATTTGGAACTGAGCTCTGCCATAAACAGTATGGCAGTGAATCGATTTGAAAGAAATTGGTAATTCATTCATTTCAATTACAACAGCAAGCTTTTGCCTCAAATTTCACAATAAAATAAGACTTTACTGCACGATATTGCAGATATGCAATATGCTTTTAGTACAAATTACATATTTTAATTATTGAAAATAATTTTGAGATGTATTATAATGAATAAAGAAGTAATAAAGCATACCTTTATATTTTTTCAATCATTTTTAAAAACCATGCATTTAATAATTAAAGATACTTAAATAAGAAATACCAAAAGCGATAAAGGGAAGGAGATTTATTTTTGAAAGTAAGAAATTGAAGTAAGTGCATGTTTAATGGCGTTGATAGTTTTTCCTATAAATGACCATTTGGATAATTCATTTTGATGCTTTGATTTTTTAGCCTGCATACAGTTACTCTGAGACTGTGGGGATGCAGCATCATGAGTCGTTGTCATTTCTACATCACGTCGCAAACTTAACTTGCTTTCATCTAAAGAATATGATTTTTTGAAAAAGGCATTTTTCTTATGTTTGCTGTCTGATTTGCTAGCGTTGCACAATCTCAGTTTTGTCTTAATCTCTTGTTCTAATGGTTCAATAATACCAAGTATTTTTTGTTTAGCCGATTCATCCCATTGAGCTTGTAATATGTTATCCTTGTATTGGTTAAGTTCCACGAGAATTTCTCTCCCTTTTCCCAAGAAATCTATATTTTCAAAACTTATCTTTATAGTGGCTATTTTAGTTCGGATGTCGTTGACAAGTTTGTGAGTGTTTTCTAAAACTTCAGGTAGGAAAAGTGCCTGTGTCAATTTCGACAGACCTTCTTCAGCTTTGAGAAACTGATCTCTGGAATATTTGTCATTGTGTCTGATTAATGAAATTAAATTTTCAAGCTGCTTTTCTCGTTTGGTTTTGTCTTTGTTGTTAAACAAGACACACCTGAAATTACATTCCTTAAATATTTCTCCTATCTCCCCAACTTGAGCTTGGCACCACTCCTCAAAGGTCATGACTTCTCCATCTTCAGCCTCCTCTTCTTCCATCTCATAGTCGAAGTTATCTCCGTGAGTAACAACACACACTCCATATTTCTGGATGACGTCATTGCCAAGGACACCACGAATCATTTTAACGGTGTTACTCTCGTGCTGTGTAAACCTGCTTCCAAATTTGATGACTAAAAGCAATGCTGTAAAACTGTAATTACACAATTCCAGGGATTTCTTTATGGATTTTAGGGTCGTTTCCAAAATTTCTAATTTGGTTTTCCCATTTGTGTCGATTCCACAAGAATCAACCACATTTATAGTTAAATCTTTGAACGTTGAGCTGCTCTTAGCAGAAGTCGACGCGTTGGAAGAAGTACCTCCAGCTGTTTGAAAGATATTGTTTCTTAAAATAGAATTTCCTGTTGCACTTTTGCCATTTCCTGAACTGCCAATTAAAAGTAGGTCAAGATCGTTTGAATCGATAAACGGATTTTCCTGTTGATTACAAACAATTATTATGAGAGTAAATGTTTACTGCATGTGATTAATTTCTTGATAAAAAATATTTTCCATATCTAGAAGATGAATACTACTTAATGAATTTTCCTTACAAATGTATTTAGTACTTATACAGGTATGCATATATTTTTCGATATTCCTAATAAATGAATTATGTGTTTCTTTATTATCAAATATCTGTATTGTGAATCAACTTTTTAATTATTTATATAGAAACAAAATGTATATTATAAGAATGATTCAGTTTTCATATAAAAAAGACTACAATTGTTAAATTTTAATCTTTTAATGTTTTTAAAAAAATATTTTTATATAAAATACATTTAACAAAAATTACAACTAACGAAGATAAATTACAAACCAAATTCTGTAGGACACTGCTAGGTCTTTGAATCGATACATTTTCTTGCTTCTTGGAAATAATAGCATCATGGTTTGCTGAGAAATTATCTTTCAGCAGTTCCAATTGTGTGTCAAGTTCTCTAAGTGTAATTTTAGCATTCTCTAGCAGTTTGTTTTGTTGTACACTTTTTTCCAAGTGTTCTACTATAGCTTTCAAGCGAAATTTAGAGCGTTCAAGTACTGACTTCCTGTAATCATTAGTGTCTTTTATGTCTGCCATAACACGTTCAAATTCAGCTTGCATTTCATCTATTTGGCTTGAATTTTCATACCACTCATCTGCATTTACATCCGCAGGTTCTGCAATGGTCTCCATTTGAGTTGATTTCTTCTGATTGAAGGATGGTGTGCCATAACGAAAGTTAACAGTGCAAGATGTTGCAGGCGTCAAAGGTTGATTAGACTTTTCTAAATAAAACTTTGATTCTTCCCCTTTATTATTTTCATCCTCTGGAAGTCCTAAGTGATTATCAGTATTCAAAGACAAGGTTCGCAACAATTTTCCCCGGGCTTGTGTACCATCACCCATTTTTTAAATTTTCTTTCTTTCGTTTCTGATTTTTGTACTTATGTGTTAAGAATCAGTTTTTTCCCAATTAAATTCTGGTTAAAGAGAAAACGAGTTCAGTTATTAGTTTTGGTTTAACAAGTTGATTAACCTCTTCAAAACTATCATATGTTGATACTTTAATACTGTTAGAATTGTGTGCAGGCATACATTTTATTTAATCTTTAAAAAAATTGAAACACAAATATTAATCAAAATGTTATATACCAAACACAATATTTAATATAATACAATTCGTATTATAAAGAATTGAATATAAGTATAAATGTAAGATTCCATGCTTAATGAAGCAAGATTATGAATTTATCTTTGTCGGTTAAAAAAGGTTTATATCTGAAAATAAATGTCATGTAACTAGACAGTATAAAATCAAATGATATATTTTACAAACATAAGATATTTATTTATATGTTATGAAGTATAGATAGTAAACAATTATTTTGATTATAATCTTATATCAAAACTCTGTGGTGCATAGTAAGAACGCTTGTATTAAATCTTTGCTGCATGCACGTGATATAGTACCGGTGGTCGGACACTACGACCCCGGACGGTGCGATCCTGCCAATTCGACCACATGACGTTTCGACCCCAGGACGGTTCGACCCCAGGACGGTTCGACCCCAGGACGCTTCGACCCCAGACGGTTCGACCCAAGGACGGTTCGACCCCAGGACGGTTCGACCCCAGGACGGTTCGACCCAGGACGGTTCGACCCCAGGACGGTTCGACCCCAGGACGCTTCGACCCCAGACGGTTCGACCCAAGGACGGTTCGACCCCAGGACGGTTCGACCCCAGGACGGTTCGACCCAGGACGGTTCGACCCCAGGACGGTTCGACCCCAGGACGGTTCGACCCCAGGACGCTTCGACCCCAGACGGTTCGACCCAAGGACGGTTCGACCCCAGGACGGTTCGACCCCAGGACGGTTCGACCCAGGACGGTTCGACCCCAGGACGGTTCGACCCCAGGACGGTTCGACCCCAGGATGGTTCGACCCCAGGACGGTTCGACCCCAGGACGGTTCAATCCCGGTCGGGTCAATCACGGGCAGTTAGACCACGGACGATTCGACCCCGGGTGATTCGACCACGACCAGTTCGACCACAGGACGATTCGACCCCAGGACGTTTTGACCCCGGACGTTTTTACCCCTTCGTATCTTCACTGTAGAAATTGTTATCATGTTTTAATTTATCAATTTTTTTAATTTATTATTTTAAAAAATTAATTTTTGGTATAAAAATAAATTAACTTAATATTATTATTCAAAAAATTATTATTAAAAAGTAAATACTTTTTGAAATCGTTATTTTTATATACACGGATAACCAGTCAACATTCAACGCGAATTCATGATTGTAATAAATGCGCCAATCCTATAAGGTAGATAGTCTTTCCAAACCTATCCAACTCCACCCCCACTCCATCCGATGCAATCAGACAATAAAAAAAACAACCCCGTAAAAACACAGTTTTGGACAATAAATCCCTTATATATGAGACATAACTAAAAGTATTGATCATGTTCAAAGGCGACAAACATTTAAAGACTGAATCTGTCTTAACTCAAATTTGCTGTATAACCCGAGAGGGGAAAGGTCTGGTCACCGATCGTTGGAACGAGCTCAGCGTGACACAAAATGTAAACAAATGCACGCCGGTACATGGACGGGGGACGTCAACGCGCGAACTCAACTGGAACGTGAAAGAAAAACAACAACAAACCGTGAATTTGAATTACATGTTATATAGAGATAAACTAAAAATGCATTGATTTATTTAATTGATTCATCTGAAATTTTAAAATGATGCATTGTTAGGTGACACGAGTCTATGTGCCAAATTTCAGCTCGATGGCATCACGGGAAGGGAGTCATTTTTTACTTTTGTTTTTCCGCCCTCCCGACCGACCGACGGCGAGCCCAAGTTAGAGAGAGACGGCAGTAAAGTTAATATAAAGGATTTAATTTAAAATAAAACAACCCCGTGTGAGAAATGTTTTTGACTATAAATCCCTTATATATGAGACATAACTAAAAGTATTGATTATGTTCAAACGCGACAAACATTTACAGACTGACACCAAGTGATGTCCCCTGGCTAAAAAACCGAGGGAAGGGACGGGGGCGCATGGACATCGAAGGGTGGCATCAACGCGTCAACTCAACTGGAACGTGAAAGAAAAACAAAAACAAACCGTGAATTTGAATTACATATGTTATATGGTGAAAGAATTCTTTTACTATAAATCCATTATATATGAGATAGAGTTAAAGTTTTGATTATGTTCCAACGCGACAAACATTTACTGCCTGAAACTGAGTGCATTCTCCCTGGTTAAAACACCAGATGTGGTCATCGATGGCTGGCGTGAAGTCAAGTGACCCGTAAAATGTAAATAAAAGCGACTGCTACATATATTTTTATATAGATAAACTAAAAATGAATTAATTTAAACACGGTATGTTCGACCAATCGATCTGCAATTTTGATACGATGCATCGTTAGGTGACACAAGTCTATGTGCCAAATTTCAGCTCTATGACATGACTGTAAACGGGTCACTTTTTTACTTTTGTTTTTCCACCCTACCGACGTACGAAGAGATGACGACAGACAAGATTTCGAAGTTAATATAAGGGATTTAATAGACAGCCCCGTAAAAAAAACCTTTTTGACTATAAATCCCTTATATATGAGACAGAACTTTAAGTATTGATTATGCTCCAACGCAGAAACATATTTACAGCCTGAAACTGAGTGAAAACCTGGTGTTAAACACGAGATGTGGTCATCGATGGCTGGCTTGAAGTCAAGTGACCCGTAAAATGTAAACAATAGTGACCGCTACATATAGGTTATAGAGATAAACTTAAAAGGCATTAAATTGGTAACTATACATTAGATCGATCTGAAATTTTTATACGATGCATTGTTAGATGACAAAAGTCTATTTGCCAAATGTCAGCTCGATGGCATCACGCAAAATGTGTCATATTTGACTTTTGTTTTTCCGCCCGCCTGCCTGACGACGAACGACAGGGAGAGCGAGAGAGAGAGAGAGACGGCGGTAAATTTAATATAAGTCATTTAATAAAACAACCCCGTAAAAACAACGTTTTTGACTATAAATCCCTTATTTATGAGACATAATTAAAAGAATTGTTCATGTTGAAACGCGACAAACATTTACAGACTGAATCTGCCTAAACTCGCATTTACTGTATAACCCGGGTGAAGGGTGCGGTGGAGAGGGGAAAGGTCTGGTCACCTATTGCTGGACCGAGCTCAGCGCGACACGTAAAATGTAAACAAAAGCACGTCGGTTCATCGATGGGTGGCGTCAACGCGTGAACTGCACGTGGAAGAAAAACAATAACAAACAGTGAAATTTAATTACATATGCTGTATAGAGATAAACTAAAAATGCATTAATTTAATTGCGGTACGTTCGATCGATCTGAAATTTGATACGATGCATTGTTAGGTGACATGAGTCTATGTGCCGAATTTCAGCTCAATGGCATCACGGGAAATGGGTCATTTTTTGCTTTTGTTTTTCCGCCCGCCTGCCCTACGACGAACGACAGAGAGAGACGGCGGTGAAGTTTATATAAGGGATTTAATTTAACAACTCTTAAAAATAAAGTTTTTGACTATAAATCCTTTATATATGAGACATAACTAAAAGGCTTGATTATGTTCAAACGCGACAAACATTTACAGACTGAATATGTGTTAACTCCCCTTTGCTTTATAACCCGGAGGGGGGAGAGGAAATGTCTGGTCACCGATCGCTGGACAGAGCTCAGCGTGACACGTAAAATGTAAACAAAAGCACGCCGGTACATCGACGGATGTCGTCAACGCGCGAACTGAACTGTCACTTGGGAAAAAAACAATAACAAACTGTGAAATGGAATTACATACGTAGCATAGAGATACACTTAAAATGCATTAATTTAATTACGGTACGTTCGATCGATCTGAAATTTTGATACGATGCATTGTTAAGTGACACGAGTATATGTGCCAAATTTCAGCTAGATGTCATCACGGCAAATGGGTCATTTTTTACTTTTGTTTTTCCGCCCGCCGAAGACAGAGATGACGACAGACAGAGAGAGAGAGACAAGATTTCGAAGTTAATATAATGGATTTAAAAAGGGAATGTGATCAGATGGTCCGTTCTAAGGGTGCCTACATTCTCCATGCCCCCAGTCACTTTATTTTCCTTCGCCATAACCAGCATACGGTGTGCTGTAGTGGTAACTTCGTAACATGTCATTCTGAAACCGTGGACAAAACGTAAACAACAATGATGCAACGTTCAGTCAGGTCACATGGGCCTAGCAGCTTTAATGTTATTGTCTACTAGGTGGTGGTATTAACTATTGAAATTTATTAACTTTAAATACTGACAACTTTGTACGTCTTATTAAAATCAGTATTTCTGCAAGGAATGTCTTCAAAAGTTAAGGAACACAAGAAACACTAGTGTATGGAAGGGCGCGGGTTTTTAAAATGTTTCAGCGCCTGCGCGGTGCGTTGTTCAGCATGTCGACGCTTTCATTTAAAAAAAAATTTGTTTAAATAAATAAAAAAATAAAAATAAAAACTCATTTATTTGTCTTATCACAGTGAAAATTTTTGAACGACTTAAAAATATACATTTTTTAAAGTGTGGTTTTGGATAGGTGTGGAGATTCTGTTTTTAATTTGTAATGTATAATATTCCAGAAATTAATTTAAAATTTATAAAAAAAAAGAGTAAATAAAAAATTTCAGGTGTAGAAGCTAAAGGATCGAAACGTCCGGGGTCGAAACCTCCTGGGGCCGAAACGTCCTGTGGTCGAACTGGCAGGGTTGAACCGTCCGGGTTCGAATCGTCCGGTGTCGAAGTGTCCGTAATTCAAAGTAACCAAATGTATGTAACACTACAAGTATTTTAACTATTAACAAGGTCCTAACAATCTTAGATATAATTTACCTATAAAGTATTTACATTCAAAGCCCTGGATGTGTGAAAAAATACTATTCTGTTTAAAATAACAAATAATGATTAATCATAAATTTTGTAACATTTAACGATTTGAAAAAAAGGATATCAGATAGACATAAGGATAAAAACACTTTTCTTATTCCGTATGCAAGGACAAACACATACAAGTTTTCCTTCTTCCCGTCCGGAATTCGGGCGTGGAATGGGTTGCCTGAAGAATCCAGGAAAACCAGCACTTTATCAGCATTTAAATCTCTAATAAAAATGCAGGACTAAACACAAACCATAGATAAGCGTAGGACGCAATAATCTTCTGTATAGAAGGAGCGTCTGTAAACAGATAAGATAAGATAAGATATTCTACACATGAACCTTACCTTTGTAAATAACCTCAAACCTGAACCGTTTTTCACCAGATTCACTTAGCAGTCCCTTGAGGAATGGCTCAGAGTTACATGTGATCGGAATGTTACTCTAGAATTTTTCGGAGGAAAAAGTTCGCTTGCCGGGACATGACTGACGATAAATATTGAAATATAGGTCAGCAGCGGAGGGCAGGCGTAACTAAAACTTGTTTACAACTGCTAGATTTCTGCAAGGTTTTTACAATATTTTTTAGGAAAAAGAATTATGAGGAAATTCATTGCCTGTTATAATTGTCATAAACATTTAAAGAAATGCTCTTACAAATAGGACACACAAATTTTCTGCATCTAAGGAGTTTCTGTAAAAGATAACAATAAACTTTGAATACACTTTTCTACTAAGAAAATAAAATGTTAAAAAATAAACTTGAAAGAAAATTAATCTAATAAGCACATTCCTAACATTCGTGGAAGCTACAACATTTCTTTTATATACAAGGGACATCAATGACATGTGTCAAAAATTTATTCTCTGACTCTGATCTCCCCTTTTATCTTTTTATGAGAAATGATAAAATTTGCAAGGAATACCCGAAAAAATATATTATAATATAATTAAACATGGCTTACATGTTTCAACAAAATCGATGGAGCAGAATTATATGGAATTAAGCTGTGAATTTGTTTAAAGTAAGAAGGATTTGCACATTTCTTGGACCTCAGTCACTTGCCAAAAGTCATCTGATCCAGCAGTGTAATGGGGTCGAGATCGAAGGGGTTAGTGTTGGGTGCAGCGTATAATAGAATGTCGTATGTGTCTCGACATGTTCTTAGCAGTCCACACAGTGCTTTGCTGGCAATCACCACCTGCCCGTCGGCTCAATCAAAGACCGAGCGTGAACGCGGCGAAACATGTATCCACATGCAGAATAGACCAATCGCATTTCACTGAGGTGTGTTTAAAAAGAGAATATATAAATTAAAAGTTTAAAACTTTTAATAAATTTTAAGAATCTTGTTAACATTATTTAACTTAGACTAACACATTGAATTCATGAACAAATCAAGATATTAAATTCTAGTTTCTAAAGAAGAAGTTAAATGTTCATCAATTTATTGCAATCGGCATTTGGGCTACCTAATCAATATTTTGTTGAAGCGATACAACCAAATACTAAGAAACGTGATCATAGTTATTAAAAGACAAATAACTTAAAAATTAATACTATTCAATACTCTGCATCGTTTACTTTTTGTGAGTTTAAAAATAAGTCAATATTTTATCTCAGGAGGCCAGCCAAGTTGGTGTAAGTTATAGCCATTATTAGGGGCTTTCAGCGAGAGTAAAATTTGTATACCCAAAATGTGTCAACTGTTAATCACCCTACGCCCAGTTTGATTGTGCAAGACTGTGCCTGCTTAGCCAGAGATTAACTACTGTATATATTTAAAACTATTTTAAAAAAGTAACAAGATTGTTAACGTGAAATTACATTGAAATCCCCCCTCCCCCTCGTCCAACCAATTATCCAAATTCCAAAACGTCTTCAATCATTTTATTGAAATAACTCATTGAGGTCTAGAAGCAGATAAGGGCGTTATTTATCTAAAACCATTTAGAATAAATACTTTTTGTGTCCCATATTTTTCTAGAAAAACACCGCTAACCGTCGTTTTCGAAGAAATCTCCCTTCTTAGAAGCTTTGCTTTTTGGAATAAAACTCTGCTGTGATATTAAACGCAAGTGCCACACATTCGTTATTCCACATGCATACCGCAAAAAAGACAGCCAAACATATTTACGGTGGTTAAGGAACTGTGTTTATTTTTATAAAGGTATGTTTTATTTTTGTTTTTAATTTTTAACACAAAATATTAGTTTAGAAGTTGAACATAAATTAAGGTAATGAAAACATATTTTCATTAAAAGTAGCCATTTTAACATTTCTACTTTTTTCTTTCTTTGAGATTTGCATTTCTGTTCATTTATACGCTTCTATTCTAGCCTTCAACTAGCGCCTTCCTAATTTTTCACGACACTCCCTTTCTGATTTTTAATGTTAAAATTCAGACATATTGTAATTATTTTTTTACAAAACGTTTTGTATTCTTTGCTGCTCTATGTAATTTAGGAACAAGCGGGAAAAAATGTATAATATATATTTTTGTTAAAAATGTGGTAAATTTTTGAAAATACAAAATATACAAACAAATTATTGTGTAATGGAAACAATAAATATGATAACTTTTTAAAAGAAAGTTTAAATCGGCAATGCCTATTTCGCTTGACACAAAACACAAAATGATAGGTTTAATGTACAAGTTCACAATCTAAAATCAACGTACCATGTAGAAAAGCGAGTTTCTAGCCAAACCCCAATGTTTCACTTGTTTGGAAATGCATAGCGTTGGTCGATGATATTATTCATAGCAAAGATTTTGTGTTAATTATTTTTTTAATTTTGGATCTTATTAAAAAATCTAAGTATTTCAAAAAAAAAGTTAATTTGTTCAAAATATGTTTTTTTTAAATTTGAAATATTTTATTCACTCTCTTTAGAATTTAAGGAATAAGCATAGTAGATTTACTTATTAACAATAAAATAATAAAATTATTCTCTGTTTGATTTACAAAATCACTTCAAAATGTGATAAGTGTTTTTTTTATTAAATAATGTTATTTTTACATTGTGCTTGTGTTTAGAAATGTGTATTCGGACTCATGAACTTTTTGAAATAGAATAGTTAGTATAGTAATTGTTATTTTTAAAATAAAAAGTAAAAAATATATTAAAATATAACTTTACATATCCTAAATTAATAGTCGGAAATCGAATTGTAGTAGCCGTTCAGTAGAAATTAGCTTCGATATCATCATATTTTCATGATTTAAATGTAAGATAAAATAATCAATCAGTTAAAAAATGTTATTCCATCGACGAATGTTTAAATATGTAGCGTTTTTATCTACAGTCGTTCAATGGATTTATCAAAAGACATAGACCTCCTGCTAATTGGAAAGACAGGCAATGGGAAAAGTGCGCTTGGGAACACGATATTAAGAAGAAAAGCTTTTCAAAGCAAAAGTTGCCAAAATTCTGTGACGAAAAACGTTGACTACGACGTAAGTGAATTCCGAAACCGCGTCATCAAGGTTGTTGACGGACCTGGTGTTGGTGACACACGCATGGACAATGAGGAATCATTGAATCTTGTGACGAGAGCCATGGAGTTCGCCATCACTGCCAACCCGCGTGGCTATCACGCTTTTCTCCTGGTGGCTAAATTTGGAGGCAGATTTACAGCCGAAGATCAGGACACGGTAAAGTTTTTAAAACAAATCTTTGGAGAGCAGTTTGTCAGAAACTTTTGTATTTTAGTACTTACCTGTGGCGACTGTTTTGATAGTGATGATCATAACCTGACATTTCAAGACTGGTGCAATGAACAGACTGGGGTGTTCAAAGAGCTTCTAGAAGAATGTTGTCATCGAGTTCTTTTATTCGACAACAGGACAAAAAACGAAGAAAAAAGAGAAAAGCAACTAATAGATCTTATTGAGATGGTAGACAACCTACGATGGAGGGATCTTCGTTATAACGATGAAAATTTTCAGAAAGCGAGAGAAGCGCGTGAAAAAATGTTGGTCGAAGCCAAGGAGCCAATGTTACGTGAGGAAACAATGAATGAAATTAGTTTGATTATTCAGAAACTTAACTGGACACAGGAGAATGTCGAGCCAGAAGAAGGACTTTCATATTTGGAAGATCTTCAGCAACGAACAGAAAAACTGTACGACACTATTCTGATAGAAGACAGCGAAACTGGAGCACTCAATAACATAATACAAACAGTGAACTCCATCAAAGTCACGATTGAAGACGAAATTAAGATCCTACATCGAGTGATCAAAGAGAGATCAAAGATGGATGAAAAAATAGGCCTTCGTGAGAAAGAATTTCAGAAAACTTTAGAAGAAGAACGACAGCGAAAGCAGAAACAGATAGATGCAATTTACAGCGAATTCAAGACACTTAAAGAGGAAAAACATAATGGTTTGTTTAGAAAAATTGTCGATTCGATCAAGATGCCGTTTAAGAAATTATTTTCCTAAAGTGAAAAAAATAATTCTTTTTTATAATTTTATATGGAATTGAAAGTAATGCTATATTATATCCTTGTCAAAGTCTTAACTTTCATCTTGTTATAATGATTTTGTTTATGCTCGGTTAAACTTTATATATTAGTTTTTAAACATTGTGGTATAGCGGCTTTCTATGCGCAACATATTTATTTTATGTCCGTGACGATTGCATTACAGATTTTAGTTATCAAGTGTATATTACGGTCTTCACACATAGTAAGTTGATTGTTAAGATACATATTTTATCATTTTATTAAAATATTAATTAAATAACAAAAGCCGTGTGGTAGAGAATATGTTTTATTGCAACTTCAAATCAGTTAAAAATAATGCAAAAGCGAATTTATGGAGGATTCTGTTGGGAATGTAGGTCTAATTTCATGATGGCAAAATATTTTATTTATTTGATATTTTTCAGTCCATATATTTGCTTTCACTTTTTATGTACAGAGTTTGTTAATATTTCTTGTCATTGTGTCTGAACGGAGTAGAGCTGTATTAATAAACTCATATTGTGTTAACCCTTCAATGAACAAAATAGAAGTAATCACTGCACAGAATTTGGTCAAAATTATTTAAATTGTATTAACTATTTATCTTTACACTTGTTTAATAAATTTAACTATATTTTTTAATGTTTATTGTTTTCTTAAATAAAAATAAAAGAATTTGTTTTTAAAATTTAGATCTGAACAAATTATTTTTACCATGTACAGTACATTTTTATACATGATAATTTAACTGTTACAACAATGAAATAAAGAAACCTTTTTTTATGAATGTCATAACAATGTAATTTAATATATATTCAATATAATAATATTTTTTCATATATTGATTATTACATTGGTTGCGTTTAATTGTTTTCTAACATGCTGGTTGGTCAACCGACAGACAACCAAGCGTAACGAAAAAAAATGTCTCAAGGCGAAACCTGCTTGTTAGAACAAAAGCGACCCATGACAGCTAGAAACATAGCTGAAATTATATCTCTCCAAATAAAGAAGCAGAAAGATGAAAATAAATTATAGATGATTAGGGGTATTTGGTTTTACGTTTTTTTTCTTCTGTTGTGTCGTATAGCCATATGAAAACGAATCAACTGCAGTTGATAACATATTAAATCAATAATTTATCATTGATGTGAAAATAAAACTTGGATTAGGCTGATGCTATGTAACTTGTTCACGGAATAAAACACTAGTCTGATAAAAAGTTCGTTGTACTGAAATTTACGTTGATTTTTTATGTGCTCAATCACATCAAAATTTCTATCTACTCTAGTAAAGTCGAATGCTTATCGTTAAACTGATATTAGAAAAATACAAACGAAAATTATTCCCTGACTCGACCAAAAAATTGGTAAAAGGGTTTTGAGGAAAAAAATGCTAAATATATTTTTACTAAATGATTTTGTGGATAACTTAGTTTATTAGAAGTAGGCTCAGACATTGTAATGTCTATGATGAAAGTTTAATGTGACTATGATATACACAGTTTATTTAAGCTGTCAAAGAGCTAAGGATATTTAATGAAATTATTTGATACCAAGTAAAATAATTTCAAAAAATTTCGGTCTGATATTTGATTTTACTTTATGAAAGCATTGTTCGTATATCACACATAAACAAATACAGACATACATCCTACAGTAAAATTAATGATCAACTGAAAATAAACTTTTTATTTAAGATGATTCAACTTCATTCTGGTGAGTCTAATTGGTTAGATGTTTTGCGGTTTCACTTCTTCATAAAGTTATTTTAAATCTTAATTTAAATCTGACAGGGATTACATCAAAAAATTTAAATACAATCTGCATCTAATCTATGAATGCTTCAGAGAATTCGATAATATACTACGTTTTCTTCTGTTTTTTAAGTATTTAATGTTTTTCAATAAACACTCTACTTATATTTTGTGCATGACGAACAGTCTATTTAACTAAAAATTATGTCATACACTTAAATTGTTCATTTCTTTGAAAGTGAAACGAAATTCTGATGTGTTTTTTGTTATTATACTCTTTTAAAAAATACATTAAAATCAAATGAAATGATAAAAGTCAACTTGTAATGTTGCTGGTGTACATTTAATAATTGCCTGAAAATAAAAGTCACTTGGGAATCTGATTGGTACAATAGGAGTTTAATTGCATGATTCTATGGAGAATGTAACTACAGTTAAAAGACATGGAAAGCTGACTACAGCCAATAATATTTGTAAATTTTTGAAAAACCTACTTAAACACCTTGTATGTGTGTGTGTGTGTGTGTGTGTGTGTGTGTGTGTGTGTGTGTGTATATGTGATTATACCATGTCGATGCTTCCTCGCTCTTTTCGGAATCCACACTGACTTTCAGGCAGGAGTCCTTGGTCAAGGCGGACTTTGAGGCGGTTGAGCAGGATTCTGCCAAGGATCTTTCCTGCGATAGAGAGCAGGGATATGCCTCTGTGGTTGTCACAAGCCTGTCTAATTTCTTTTTCGCTTATATAGATGTATGATGGTGGCATCTTTGAAGTCCTGCGGGATCGCGTCTTGCTGCCATATCAAGAGAAACAGCTGGTGGAGCCTTCCAGTCAGGGCTGTTCCCCCCTCCTTGTAGACCTCAGCTGGTATGGTGTCAGAACCAGGTGTGTTGCCACTGGAGAGAAGATACATTGCTTTCTGGGTCTCGAGCTAGGTTGGGTGGTCATCCAGTGCTTTGTTTGTGGGCACTTGGGGGAGACGATTGATGGCTTCGTCATTGATTGTCAAAGGGCGATTTAGGACATTATCGAAATGTTTGACCCACCTCTTCAAGATCTTCTCTTTGTCTCTGATGAGAGTGTTACCGTCTGCGCTGAGGAAGGGGATTGATCCTGAGGGTGTAGGGCCATATACTTCTTTCAAGGCGTCGTAGAAGTTTTGATAGTCACGCCTGTCTGCATAGCCTTGGATCTCGTCAGCTTTGTTGCCGAGCAAATCCTCCTGCATCTGACGGAGCTTATGCTTCTGCGTATGTTGTTGAGTGCATCTCTCCTTGCCGTTGACTTAGGGTGATTGAGATAAGCTTGGTGAAGGTGGTGTTTCTCATCCAATAACTGCTTGATGACTTCGGAGTTCTCATCGAACCAGTCCTTATGTTTCCTGGTCTGGGGCCCCAGGGTCTCTGTAGCTGTGGTGTAAATCAGCTCTCTGAGTGATTCCGATTCTGCCTCGACGCTCTGGTTTCCCGGAGATGTGGATTTCAAGCGCTCTTCCAGAGTATCTACAAAGGACTGCTTGCAGCAGTCGGTATTCAATTTGGCAACATTCAGCCGTTTTGGGGCCTTCTTCCCTTGCGGGCGTCGTTTAGGCTGAATTCGGATGTTGAGCTTGGTCATGATGAGGTGGTGGTCTGTCCAGCATTTAGCGCCGCACATGGACTTGGTCACTCGTACATCCTGCCTGTCCCTCTTCCTCACGATGACGTAGTCAATAAGATGCTAGTTCTTCGAGCGGGGGTGCATCCATGATGTCCGGTTACGAGTGGGGAGGAGGAAGATCATGTTGGTAATCAGCAGTTCATGTTCAGCGCAGGTCTGGAGTAAAAGAAGACCATTGATGTTGCAGTGACCCACCCCATGGTGTCCTAGGACTCCTTCCCAGGCAACGTTGTCCTTGCTAACTCATGCGTTGAAGTCACCTAGCAAGATGAGTTTGTCCGCCTTTGGCGCGTCGGCAATGACAGTGTGAAGTTCTTCATAAAACTTTGATTTACGTCATCTGGATTGGTCATGGTTTGAGCGTAGGCACTGATGATGGTGAGGTGCTTCTTTCCAGCCAGAGGGAGTTTCATGGTCATGAGCCTGTCGTTCACTCCCTTGGGAAGTCCAGCCAGCTTTCCGACAAAAGTTGTCTTAAATGCAAAGCCAACGCCTTCCTCACGTCGCTCCTCGCTAGGTCTGCCACTCCAGTAGAATGTGTAACCAGATCCTTTTTCACAGAGCTCTCCTTCTCCCGCGAGCCTGGTCTTGCTCAGGGCTGCGACTTCGATGCCGTATCTAGCGAGTTCTTTACATATCAGGGCTGTTCTCCTCTGAGGTCTGTCCAGGAGTGTGCACACATTCCATGCGCTCAATATATGAGGAACTATCCTAGTTTTCTTCTTTTTGTTTCGACCGCTGGTATGTGACGGATGACAAAAGTGACTTGCGTGGTGACTTAGATTTAAGTGAGAAGGAGTTGCGCAGTTCGTCGATCTCACTCTCTCGCCCGAGGCCATCTTATCCAGCGGCAGGACTAAGTCGAGACGGCTGGTGATGGAGACGGGTGCAGTGGATGGCCATGATGTCCTGTGTGTCTTGTCATGACCTTAGCGTTCCACAACGCTTTGCTGAGAATCGCCTTTTTGACCGATGACCAACTAGTGGTTCCTCCGCTCTGTCCATCTAATCCAGTCTACATGTGCAAAGATAGACATAATTAGATCATCGAGGGTTTGAGACCCGTCGGCTACCCTCGCCAGGTTTAGCCAGCCAGTCGAAGACGTTGCCTGGAGTGTGGCCACTGCGCACGTTACAGTTTCTATGAGCCACTGGTGAGAGCTGAGTGACAAGTGGGGACCAAGGGTGGACTAACTACCCCACAGAGATCCTGTTGACTTATAGTTCAGTGTGAAACAAATAAGTTACACACGCCAAGACAACGCTCAAGTCAACGAAAGAACGCGCTCTACTTGATATGACGTTGTTCGATTGTAACTTCCGGATTAATATTAATAGTATTCAGCAGCCACAAAATGACAAATCATTGTAAAATACTACACCAAACGGCATATATAGAAATTCAATTTGATGATCCGTTCCTTGATATCTTTAATTTCCTCATTTTACATTTGTATGTTGTAAGTTTCTCCAGCGCTTGTTTATTCTTGACAAGGTGTTCGCTGCCAGGCAGCTGCAAGAGAAATCTCAGGAGCAGAACTTCGACCTGTTCACCACCTATGTCGACCTGACCAAGGTTTTTGACACTGTTGGCAGAGAGGAACTCTGGAAGATCATGGCCAAGTACGGTTGCCCAAGGAAGTTCATCGTCTTGGTGCATTAATTCCATGAGGACATGCAGGCCAGAGTCCAGGAAAGCGGAGAGTCTTCTGATCCTTTCCCAGTCACAAACGGGGTTAAGCAGGGATGCGTCCTGGCACCAACACTGATTAGCCTCATATTTTCCGCCATGCTGACAGAGGCCTTCAGAGACGAATATGTTGGTGTCAACCTGAAATACCGCACAGATGGCAAACTGTTCAACCTTTGGAGGCTCCAGGCAAAAACCAAGGTTATCACAGACATCATCAGAGACCTGCTGTTTGCTGATGACTGTGCTCTCAACGCTGTCTCAGAAGCCGACATGCAACGCAGTGTAAAACTGTTCTCCAGCGCCTGCACAAACTTTAGTCTGACAATCAACACTAAGAAGACTGAGGTCCTCCATCAGCCCGTGCCTGGAAGGCCCTACGTAGAGCCCAACATCACTGTCAACGGCCAGAGACTCAACGCAGTGTACCGGTTAACATACCTAGACAGCACACTGTCTCAAAATGTCAACATCGATGACGAAGTGAACGTGAAGCTTGGACTAAATATCAGCGCCATGCAAGAAAGCTTAACCACTTTCATACAGCAATCCTCGGAAGATCCTCTGCATAAAGTGGCAGGACAAAATTCCAGAAACAGTGGTACTGACCAGGGCAAGTATCCCCAGCATCTTCACCCTCCTGATGCAGTCACAGCTTCACTGGGCAGGGCACGTTGTCCAAATGCCAGACGAGAGACTGCCAAAGAAAATCTTCGATGGCGAGCTCCAGTATGGCCAGCGGTCCCGCGGTGGGCAAAAGAAACGCTTCAAAGACACACTGAAAGCCTCACTGAAAGCGTTTGCCATCAACCCAGACACGTGGGAACGAACTGCATTGGGCCGATCCACCTGGCGCTCTTCCATCCACGAAGGTGCCAGGTCATGCGTGGCAAACCGGATCACCGCCGCAGAAAAGAAGAGGAGAGCCGGAAAGGCCCGTGCTGTCAACTCTCCTGGAGATGTCCCACTTGTCTCTTGTCCCTTCTGTTCCTGAACCTTCCGTGCAAGGATCGGCCTCATCAGCCATCTGCGCACGCACAGACAGAGCCAGTCCCAGCAACCCTCGGATGACTAGAGTGGTCCTCGTCGTATCGACGGATGAACGAACAAAATATATATATATATGCGCAGCTCATATATAGGACGAAAATTATTGTGTACCAGGCTTGCGTGCTCAGCACACTCCTCTATGGCAGTGAGTGCTGGACTACCTACGCCAAGCAAACAAATCAGCTCAACAGCTTCCACTTACGATGCTTGCGTAGGATTCTACGCATCAAGTGGCAGGACAAGATCACCAGTGTCGAGGTACTCAGAAGAAGCCATATGCTGAGTAACACTCAATTCTGAGTGTCAGGCGCCTGCGGTGGTTAGGTCATGTCCACAGGATGAGCTCGGAGCGCATTCCTAGAGCCTTGCTTTACGGTGAGCTGGCAACCGGTAATAGAAAAGGAGGTCGCTCCTGCTTGCGCTTCAAGAACGTCTGCACGAAAGACATGTCATTGACAAAGATAGACTATAAAACGTGGGAGACCATTGCCGAGGAGCGCACCTCCTGGCGGGCAAAAGTGCGTGAGGGCATTCATGTCGCGGAAGCATCCCTCATAGCTTTGAGTGAAGAGAAAGGGCAGGAGGGGCAGAGGAGCAGGAGTACATGCCATCGTCTCATGAGGACGGACGGTAGCTATACATACATACATACATATATATATATATATATATATACATATATATATATACATATATATATATATATATATATATGTTACAGGCAAAGTGTGCAATTCGGGCATTCTGTAGAATGCCTAGGCAATGTATAGAATGCCTGGTGGTTTCAGGCAAAGTTTGAAATGATTGCTATTTCATACAATGCCTAGGCATTCTATAGAATGTTGAGTTGTCTTCCGACAAAGTATGTAATTGACCTACCCCCGCCATTTTTCCAGCCTCTAATATCGGCTGTGGCGCTTTGATGATGGCGTTTGAAGCCTGTGAGTGTTGCAATTTATTGTAAGGCAGCTTTTAGCCGGTACAGGTTCCAGGAACAAATCACAGAAAATATTGTTAAAAATTCTTCTCATGACTTCAGTTTATATTTTATATGATCCAGCTCAGATTCCACAGACGTAGTCTCATAACGTATCCCCTTGGATTGCTGTGTGACCATGTCGGAAGAGAATGCAGTGCTAGGACAGGCATCACGCCATGATGACATGCAACTAGGGTTCTACGATGAATTATTGAAAGTAAGAGCCAATGCTGCTAAAATGAATGTTTTTTAAAACCGAAACTGTTACCACAAATTGGTGGACGATGTGAAAATGGCTAAGACCACAATTAAGCAAGAACCACGGGACTATTGGCTGGTGAAAAACGATGATGTCATGATGGTGGAAAATAATGGGGAAGAAACCAAAGTGACTGGGGGTGTAAAGCAGAAGGCAGATCTATATGGCGCACAGTTGTCAAAGTGGGCGTCATAGTAGCCGAGGAACGAAGGGTGGAGGAGGCTACAGACAGAAGAGCTAGTAGAAAGGAAAAAAACCATTGGGAAACACAGAAATCATTTGCAAAAGCTGTGGAAAAGATTGTCACTGAAAGGATAGGACTGCTCAGCCACACGAGGAAATGCAACCCAACCCAACTGTGATGCACCATCGTCTCTCAAGACAGAAGGATGACGATAATATATATAAATATATATATATATATATTTATAAATGTATATATTAAAAGTTACGTTTTTCATATAAATTAAGTGATGTAGATTTTTTTTTACATACTTTTTTCTTAACAAAATAGAGAAGAGTTTATCTAAATTTTATTTCATTCAGTTTGACAAACTATTTTTTCATCTGTATTGTAATGTATATTAGCACATTTCTTTGGATAACAAAATTTATATGGCGCTCAATATTGATTTATTTTATATTTTTAATGAAAAATACAAGAATGACTAAGTAAATTTTTGTTTGTCAAGGATTTCAGTCCATTCTCTAGAAAATAAGTGTTTCGATAAGTGTACAAGTATCTGCAAGTACAGATCAAAGTCGCGGGCAACTGTTCTCAGGGATAGCGTTATACGTGTCAAGCTCAAGTCAATGCATGTAGTGGGAAAATATTTTTAGAAAACTCAACTTCCTAATGAGAAACTCTATTGCAACATTTGGAAGGGTATGTTGAGTTACATATCAAAACTCTTTATATATATATATATATATATACACTAGTGTAGTACCCGTCAAAAATAACTCAAATTTTCAGCTGAAATCTATTTATTTTGAAAAATGCACTTTTTCAGGGCGCCTACGGCGCCCACCTGTTTCAAAAGCCCAACTAACTTGTCCTAAATACGAAATATTAAACTTTCTGAAATGCACATAAATTATTTTATAATAGGAGTTGTGGGGCGCCTACGCCGCCCCCTTTGTTTTTTAATTTTATAATTAACCATGATCAAAACCTCTTTTTACATTGATCCCTTTTCCAAAATTAAAATATGAGCTAAAACAATGACGTCATATAATATTTTTTACAGCGTATCTTTAATTTGCACACCTTTTGATGCATTGGTGAAATAATTTGGTGCGCTGCTTTCTAAAATTAGTAGCGTCACGGACAGACGTGACATTGCAAATTATATTATTTAATTATATATATATATATATATATATATATATATATATATATATATATATATTTATATATATATATATATATATATATAGGTAATCCTGCAGTTTCTACAGAATTTACGTTATTAATTTATTAAATGTATTATTATATGTTGTACTTAAGCAATTACAGCGCTAATTTGTGAGTCTTTTTTAAATCCTTTATATTAACTCGTGGTGTCTGCTTGCTTGCGCCCTTGCTTGCTTGTCGCCAAAACTTTGGATCGATTTTTAACCCACTTTCTCGTAAGCTAGCGAGCTGAAATTTTGCAGGC
Source organism: Ampullaceana balthica (assembly GCA_944989445.1). Lineage (NCBI taxonomy): Eukaryota > Metazoa > Mollusca > Gastropoda > Lymnaeidae > Ampullaceana > Ampullaceana balthica. The sequence continues at coordinate 1,019,259 of CALYLW010000074.1, read as the reverse complement.
CGTTTTGTACCGATGATAAAAACGACGTATCAACATTTCAGATCGATCGCAAGTACCGTAATTAAATTATTGAATTTTTAGATTATTTTAGTTATTCCTATATATCTTGTTTTTTTGTGGAGATAGAGTGTCGCGGTGCGTATTATATTGAACAACCTTTCTGTCGCGCAATGAGGTGCGTATTTTTTTGACAACACTTTTTAGAATCATATTCCTGATTGGTGTGTATTATATTAAACACGTTTTACGACACATAACTGCAATTTTGTATTTTTGGATGGTCTTGTGCTGCGTATTATAATGAACATTCTTTTAGTTACGTCTCGTACATAAAGGATTTATAGTCAAAAACTTGGTTTTTTACGTTTTTTTAAAATTAAGGCATTTTTTCGGCTCTATATAATACACAATGTGGTCACGATACGTCCATTTTGTTTAGCTTGCACACTGTTGCCAGATGTTTATTTACCTAGCACGACCCATGCTAAAATAAATTTACTGATTGAAAATGATTTTTAAAAAGTGTTTTTTAAAAATTGACGAATCAATACATTTTTGTATATAACGTTTCATGGAGTCATTCATTGATTCATTATTAATAGCAAATATGTCTGTAAGTCGACGAAGAATTTTCTGGTGATGTTTCGAAAAAAAAATTGAAATGGTAAATAAGGAGCCGTCCATAAATGACTGTGGCGAATTGGTAGTTTAGGGGGATCTAAGTCCTCCCTTGGCCACATATATCAACCAGCGTCGTAAACTCCGACGGATTCTCGGCTGGTTAATGGAAACACAAAGTACAACACTGGACGTTAGAAGTATTCACCAACACTTGATTCATTTGAAATAAAATTAATTACATCATCTCGATATATCCATGACCATAAAGTTTACAACGTTCTAATAACTTTCACATCGTTCAAACGTCCCTCACGACCCAGTCCCTCTTCTCCCTGTGTATTTTACTCAGCTTTCCCTGTCACCCCACACCACATTATTTATAGCCCGTCTGAATTCATGAATTCACGACTGACCAAAATTACCACTATTATCTACAAGTGAACTCATCACTTAAATCACTATCTGGCTTTGTTATATGTTGTTCGTCAGTCGATTCGATGAGGACTACGCTAGTCATCCGAGGGTTGCTGGGACTGGCTCTGTTTATGCGTGCGTAGACGGCTGCTGAGGCCGATCCTTGCACGGAAGGTTCGGGAACAGAAGAGACAAGGGACAAGTGGGACATCTCCAGGTGGGTTGACAGCACGGGCCTTTCGGGCTTGCCTTTTTTTTCTGCGGCGGTGATCCGGTTTGCCTCGCATGACTTGGCACCTTCGTGGATGGAACAACGCCAGGTGGATCGGTCCATTGCAGTTCGTTCCCACGTGTCTGAGTTGATGGCAAACGCTTTCAGTGAGGCTTTCAGGGTGTCTTTGAAGCGTTTCTTTTTCCCACCGTGGGACCACTGGCCATGCTGGAGCTCACCATAGAAGAGCCTCTTTGACAGTCTCTCGTCTGACATTCGGACAACGTGCCCTGCCCAGTGAAGCTGGGACTGCATCAGGAGGGTGAAGATGCTGGGGAGACCTGCTTTGGTCAGCACCCCTGTGTCTGGAATTTTATCCTACCACTTTATGTCGAGGATCTTTCCGAGGCTTGTTGTATGAAAGTGGTTAAGCTTCCTTGCATGGCGCTGATACACAATCCATGTTTCACTCCCATATAGCAGTGTGGGGAGCACCAATACCCTGTATACTTTCAGCTTGGTCTGGATGGTAATGCCTCTTCAGTTCCAGACATTATGGTACAACCTGCCAAATGTTGAGCTGGCTCTTGCAATTCTGACATTCACTTCTTCATCGATGGTGACATTTTGAGACAGTGTGCTGCCTAGGTATGTGAACCGGTGCACTGTGTTGAGTCTCTGGCCGTTGACAGTGATGTTGGGCTCAACGTAGGGCCTTCTAGGCGCGGGCTGATGGAGGACTTCGGTCTTCCAAGTGTTGATCGTCAGACCAAAGTTTGTGCAGGCGCTGGAGAACAGGTTAACGCTGCGTCGCATGTCGGCTTCTGAGACAGCGTTGAGGCACATTTATCTGCAAACATCAGGTCTCTGATGATGTCTGTCATAACCTTGGTTTTTGCCAGGGGCCTCCGAAGGTTGAATAGTTTACCATCTGTGAGGTACCTCAGGTTGACTATCTGACTAGAGCTCACAACAAAATCATGACATTTTAAGGTCGTCGATTCTCACACCACAACATCCACGGTATCCGACAGTGACAATGACTTCGCGCACCTAGCCTCACCTAGGGGAGTGCGGGTCACACAGTCACACATTTGTGACGATGCGTGATTTGGGGGGGGGTAAGAAATGTGACGTCATATTAAAGCGTGCAACATTAAATAAAAATTCCACTTAAATATTTGATTGCTTACAATTTATTAAATGACGTTTTTACGTGGCTTCACGCGTGTTACGATATTAGAGAGCAACCGTACACTTAATGAATAATTCATTTTTTTTTAAAAAATTGTTTTGAAACATGCTCTTTTTCAAATAGAAAATACGGGTATTATGGAAGGGGTTTGGTAAAGCTTTGTGACGTCATAATGGAGGCGGTCTAATGTTTTGTGAAGACGTTTGACGAGAGGACGGAAGGGTTGCAAAATCAGCCAAAATCACGTAACTTCATTTATGAACGGGACCTTTAGCAGTCTTTTATTTACTACTAGATACGACCCGCTGTGTAGCATACGCCGCAGACTTGTTCATAGATAGTGCAAAGAAAGAGAGAAAGAACGGACACAAAGTATTGAACGAAGAAATCAGAACAACGCAAATGAACTTCGGGGGGGGGGAGTACCGCCGACGCATTGTTGGTCTCAAGACAAGGGAAACTGTGATTACCTACCTGCCCAACCCACCATGCACAACCCTAGCGTGCTCCGCGGGACCATAATGTCTTTTTTTTTAAAAAACCTATATAAATTAAGTTTAAACGTTAGTTCCTGTATAAACTGATTGATCTTGACCAAAATTAGTAAATAATAACTTAATATCTTATATAGTATACTACAGGGCACCTAGTGGCTATTCCTTTAGGGCCGGGGCCCTTTTCTTTTTAAAAATTCTTTATTTCATAAAAGTTTAATATTTTATTCCCTATTCAATTTTACGCTAACTATAGAAATATTGATTAATGTATCCATCACATACGAAGACACACTCGCTCTTCCTGGCAAGTGGTCTGTCGTAGTGTTTACGTTTACCAAAATGTTCTCTTTGATCTATTGGACCAATCCCATTTCAACCTACGCATTACACATTACATATTACATATTACTTTTTGAAACTTCGCGCCATACGAACATGTTTACATAGCCCACTTTCTAAGTTGATGAAATCATCTCATGAGCCTGCACTTTCTGCCATTCGGACTTTGCAAGTACAAATTATTTTTTTAATGTTCATATGTAAGTAAATGTAGCTCCGCGTAAATTGAATATTTCTAATTAGATATGTGAAGATGATACCTTGGCAGGGCTGCTATTCAGTAACTAGATGTTGTAGAGCAGGAGGCAATAGACACTATGATATTATTGTCGTCTCAACTAATCCAATCTTGTTCCAACCCCTAATTGTCCTTGGTTTGAACGAGCAGCTCCTGTTTTGTGTTCTTTCACTTAATAGCTTGAACTGCTTATCATGACCCCATGTTTGTCTAGACCGGAAAGGGATGAGTTTACCAATAGTAATTGACAATTTTTGTACATACGTTCGGGCCATTTACATTTAATTCTTAATCAATCTACGTTATTTAAATATAGATTTTGAAATTTTGTAAGTTTGCCTTTGTAATCTTCTTTAGTCTTTATGTTGAATTGTTTATTTCATCTTTACTGTATAAATCATAAGGAGGGGAGTGACAACATGGCCGGTAGAACTCGAGCGCCAACAGAGATTGTGCCTAATAACACAATGTACCAATGGCTAGAATAAATGAAAGGTTTAACCTTGTCTCATTATTGCCGGAGCTGACTGACACAGACGCGTGCATTAGATGGTTGGCTGAACGTGCCCTGTTACGCAACAGCTTTGTGTGTGTTAGATGTGAGCAAGCATGTCGATTAAATGCATATGACAGATTTAGTGATGGGAAGAGCTGGTACTGTGCAACATGTAAGATACGAAGATCGCTGAGAGACGGTTCGTTTTTTGAAGGCAGCCACCTGCCTCTGAAGCAGTTGCTTATTATGATATATTGTTGGTCCCATGACATGCCACAAACTATCCTTAAAAAGGAGGCAGGAGTTTCAACAGACCATACAGTTGTAGATTGGTGCAATTTTATGCCTGACGAATGCGCAGTGTGGCTAGTAAATAATCCCGATGAAATTGTGGGACTAGACGACAATGGGGCTCCCATAATTGTAGAAATTGATGAATCGAAGTATTTCCACAGGGAGTATCACAGAGGGCAGTGGCGAGATGGCCACTGGGTATTTGGGGGGGGGGATTGAGCGGGGTTCGGGTAAATGTTTTTTGGTAGAGATACCCGATCGAAGGGCCACAACATTAGAGCCATTAATTACAAGACACATCCTCCCAAGAACCCATATAATTTCAGATGGCTGGCCAGCCTATGCTCATTTGGACCAAATAGGCAATCGCATTTATTTGCACGATGTAATAATCCATTAGAGAAATTTTGTTGATCCGGTAGATAGAGAGATTCATAGAGAAAATGAAGAAAACATGTGGATGAGTTGATGCGAGCTAAACGCAAACTGAGACGACAATTCGGAACGTCCAGCGATTTATCTTCATACTGTCAGGAATTTGTGTTGAGAAATAAGTTTCGTGATGAGGACCTGTTTTCTACATTTTTAAAAATTATTTCTGAAAATTACCGATTTTAGAAATTAGCTTTGATAAATAATTAGGCCTACCGCATTTAAAAAAACTATTTTTTGGTTAATGTTTTATAACCGAAACTCTTGAAAATAATTCAAAAATACTTATTTAGAATAACTTCACTAGTCTATATATGTATTGAAAACGTTATCTTTATTGATCATACTTCAATTCATTTAAAGATCTGTGAATGCTTTTGTTTAAATATAAGGTATGCAAGATTTGTAAAGAATAAAAATAATGTCTTAACAATGTTATTGTTAGTATGAATACTCAGTTTTAATGTCAAATATTTTCTTTTTGTGTAATATACCTTCAGCATTTTAATATAGTCAACTATTTTATATTTTTATTTTCTGATTAATGTTTCAGAATTATAATATCAATGTGAAGTGCTTTTTTATTACTTCTTTTAATTTTTTGTATACTATTGTGTACAACGACATGCAATATAAATATAATGTTAACTTTATAAACTATCCTTTGAAAATTCAACAATGTCATGATATTTTTCTAAATTAAAATCATTTGTTTCATTCATTCATCTATTTTTTTCCTCTTATAAGATCAATGTATGTTTTATTGATCTTTCAATAAATATTTTACAGAAAATTTATAATTTTGTTTCGTTACTAGATGTTTGATTCTTTTTCGTTTGTTTGTAAGTGAAAAATTTCCATTTGGCATCTTATTGTGACAACCCGGCAAGTATTGCGATAATGGTTACATCACGCTCAGGCAATTTACTGTTTAGAGCCGAAAAAATGCCTTAGAAATTAATAACACAAACCCGTAAAAACAAAGTTTTGGAATATAAATCCCTTATATATGAGACATAACTAACAGTATTGATTATTTTCAAACACGACAAACATTTACAGACTGAATCTGTCTTAACTCAACTTTGCTTCATAACCCTGAGAGGGGAAAAGTCTGGTCACCGATCGCTGGATCGAGCTCAGCGTGACACGTAAAATGTAAACAAAAGCACGCCGGTACTTCGATGGGTCGCGTCAACGCGTCAACTCAAACTCTCACGTGGGAAAAAAAACAAAAACAAACCGTGAATTTGAATTACATACGTTATATAACGATAAACTAAAAATGCATAAATTTAATTACGGTACGTTCGATCGATCTGAAATTTTGATACGAGGCATTGTTAGGTGAGAAAGGTCCGTGTGCCAAATTTCAGCTCGATCGGATCACGGGAAAACGGTCATTTTTTACTTTCGTTTTTCCGCTCGCCCAAGACAGAGATGACGACAGAACGACAGAGAAAGACGGCGGTGAAGTTAATATAAGGGATTTAAAAAAAACAACAACAAAAAACAGTGAATTTGAATTACATACGTTATATAAGGATAAACTAAAAATGCATTAATTCGATCGATCTGAACTTTTGATACGATGCATTATTAGGTCAGACGGGTCCGTGTGCTAAATTTCAGCTCGATCGGATCACGGGAAGTGGGTAATTGTTTACTTTTGTTTTTCCGCCCGCCCAAGACAGAGAGAGATGATGAGACGGCGGTGAAGTTAATATAAGGGATTTAATAAAAAGACTCACAAATTAGGGCTGTAATAGCTGAAATACAACATATAATTATGCATTTAATAAATTGAAAACGTAAGTTCTCATGAACAAATTAAATTTCGCTGTAAATTAATATACGTGTAGAAACGGCAGGATTACCTATATATGTATATATGTTAGGCTGCGGAAATTAACGATTAATTTCTCGATTAATAGTTTAAAAAATTAATTATTAAATATTTTTAACGATTAATCGACCCATCCCTTACACATTATTGGTAGTCAAGAAGTAAAAAAAAATAGCAGTCTATAAATAATTAAAAAAAATTCCTGACCATTACACGAACATTTTGGTTTTAAACTATTGACTGACGGGAATGTTCAAAATGCTGATAAAGTTTTCCTACCATTGTTCTAACACTTCGCCTACTCATCAAACCAAATGAAAAGCGAATTAAGCTAATGGCATTAGTGGAGTCTGAATCAGTGATAGAAAATGACGACAGCTCTCCTGATGAATTACTGCTTTACAAAATGGAGATGAAAGGTCCTGTATCCATTAACCCTCTACAATGGTGGAAACTCAATGAACACCGATATCCGATAATGGAATTCCTTGCCAAGACCGTTTTGTGCATACCAGTGAACTCAGATCCATGTGAATGATTGTTCAGCTCGTCTGGTTATATTGTCATTTAGACCCGCTCATCACTTGAACCAAATCATGTCAAAACACTTGTCCTTTTGCGTAGTTGGTTAAAAGATGATATCTATCTATATATATATAAATCAAAGTATGTCTGTGTGTGTGTGTGTGTGTGTGTGTGTGTGTGTGTGTTTGTGTGTGTGTGTGTGTGTGTGCATGTCCTTTATAGCTGACTAAACCATTCATCCGATCGTCATGAAATTTTTGGAGACTGTTGAGTACGCTCCCGGGATGGTAACTGGAAGCTTTTTTTTTCTAAATTTAACGCTCATGGGGCGCCGGGGGCCCATAATGTCAATTTGTGCTAATTAGTTAGTTAGTTCCCCTCGGGCCGAAGACGGCACATAGGGCAGAAGTCATTGATTTCCATTTACGACGATCCGTCGCCAATTGTATTAGGTCTTGATTATTTCTTAGACCCATGGTTGAGCTTTCTCTTTTGATTGTTCTACGTATGGTTTATTTTGGTCTTCCCTGTTTTCTTTTGCCTTTTGGTGTCCATATGAAGGCCTGCCGTGGTAGCCTTCTCTCGTCCATTCGAAGAACATGACCGATATAATTCCAATGCCTTCTCCTTATAAAAGTTGACACATATTCTTGGTTGGTTTCTTCTCTTATTATTTCATTTGATTTAAAATCACTCCATTTTATATTCAAAATTTTTCGGAGGCATTTGTTCTCGAAGGCAACTAATTTCTTTTCTATAGCTTGAGTATATTTCCAGCTTTCACATCCATATGTTAGTACAGGGATTACGCAAGAGTTGAATAGCCTAAGTTTTATATGTTTGCTAAGTGTCTTTGATCTCCAAATATTTGTAAGTTTGTTAAAAGCACTTGACGCCAACGCAATTCGAGTCGTTATCTCTGTTGTTGCATCTCCATCATATGATATTTTGCTTCCTAAGTAAGTGAAGTTGGTGACTTTCTTTATGATTTGGTCATTAAGTATAATATCATTGGGTTGGTTGGTGAGGTCCATGACTTTTGTTTTGGTTGTGTTGATTTGAAGACCAATTTGATTTGAAAAGTGCTGGAGAAATCCGTTTTTTCTTGGGTGTTCAGATGCGTTGAGCTTATGCGTTGTGCTAATATGAACCATATAAAAATTAGTTTAAGCTTTTGCTACTAGGTAAATTGATGGATCTTAATCAATCTTGGTATATAAAAACTTGATAGCCATTATTAAATACTATTAGGCACTGAACTCCTACTGGCCATTCCTTCGGGGCTGGGGCCCCAAAATGCATTTTTTCTTAAACGTTTAAGATTTTATTCACAATTAAATTATTAATGATCTTGAAAAATAATGATAAATGTATCTATTATTATCCATATTGAAATGAACAGGAGTTTTGAGAAACGTTTTATGGCAATATGTTAAAAAAAGATAATGGAACTGGAGCTGTCAATAACACAATGGAATCAGTTAACTTTATCGTAACAAATTTTGATGAACAAGTTAAGATTCTACAGTGAGTGGTTAAATTGAGAGCAGCAATGTGGGGAAAAAAGTGTAAGATTTTAAGAATGATTCTCTGAAATAGTTACAGAGAAAAGAAGATAGAAAAATAAAATAGATCGATAAAAAGTCCACACAAATGTTAAGAAAATTAAACAGCAAAGGGCAAATGAAAAAAAAATTAGTTTATTCCTTTGTTAAAATATAAAACATTTTGCTTGCTAAATCCAATCATGAGGTGGTATTGTAACTGTAACTATCCCTTAACCCGTCGGTGGGTCGTTGGGGCACCATCGTGAACTGCACACTATCTCATGCCATTTGTCCCGGTCCTGCGCTGCCTTTTGTGAGTCGATGAATGACAGGCCGGTCCACTCTTTGATGTCGTCTTCCCATCTCTTCTTTTGCCTGCCTCTTTTTCTTCCTCCCTTAACTGTGCCTTGCATTATAATCTTTGCGAGACCTCCAGGTCTTGCCACGTGCCCATACCAGATCGTACGCGAGGAAAGAAATGACGTAATTAGTTTAATTAAACAGTAACTTAAAGGGACACAGAAAGATGTCCACTCCGAAAAGATACTTTCCTATTTAAACAAATTACAATCAAACCAAGACTTAAAATTAATATATTTAAGTGCAAAACGAAGGAACAGGCTAACTTCATGTTTTACTCAAACAGCAAATTTGATTTATTTATAAACTGGTGAGTTATGATATTCCTACTAGACATATTGCAGAGAGGGCAGAGACAAATAAGACATTTAGGAGGAACCAGAGAATTATTAAATAAAAGACAAACAGTTACATCATAAACAGAAAAAAAGATGCCACAATTTAAGGCACTTAAGGAAGAAGTACTATTGTTACTAAACACTTACGTCAGTAGTTTGATTCTCATATACAATTATAAATGAAATGAAAAAAAAGTAAATAAACAAAGTTTGTTACTATAAATTATTTATGTGCGATACATAACTAAAAGAATGTTCATTATAATACGCAGAGCAAGAAAATCCAAAAATACCAAATTGTAGTGATGTGTCGTAAAACATGTTTAATATAACGCGCACCGCTCAGGAATAAATAATATAATAGCCCAAGTCACTCACTCACTCATTGGATGTATGTATAACGCTATGACGTCATTTTTGAGCTTATATTTTAATACAAGGTATGCATTGGAAGGCGCGCAAAAAGGTGCGGTGTGCAAAATAATTATAAATTATATACGCACTGTAAAAAATATTATATGACGTCTTTGTTTTAGCTTATATTTTAATTTTGGAAAAAAGAACGATGTAAAAATAGGTTTTGAGGATTTATAATTATAAAATAATTTGTGTTCATTTCAGCAAGTTTAATATTTCGTATTTATCAAACAACAATAATTTACTTGGTCTTTTGAAAACAAAAAAAGCGGGTGCCTTAGGCGCCCTACAGTCGCAGTGAGCGCCGTAGGCGCCCTACGACCCCTATTATAAAATACTCTGTAAATTTCAGGAAGTTTAATATTAAGTATTTATCAAACAATGATAAGTTAGTTGGCTTTTGAAAAAAGTGGGTGCCGTAGGCACCCTAAAAAAAGTGGGCGCCGTAGGCCCCACGGTGCCCCAGTGCAACCTAGTATGTTTATAAAAAGTACTAGCCGGGTTACCCGGCGTCGCACGATTAAAATAATAGTCAACAGATTTTTAAAAAAAATATTTCAATTCATTCATTGAAAAACAATTTAAAAAATAAATTGAAATGTAATTAAAAATAAGTACATGTAATTTATATATTGCTTATATTAAGGCTTGTCGATAGACTATATTTTTGGTTTTTCCGTCTGGTGCAAAAATGAAAAGATTTGTTGGTGACCCAACTCTAGAACATGCCACATATAGCTGTCCGTGGGCAAAGCATGCTTCCTCAAGTACAATGCCTGCCACTTTTAAAGACTGTCCCTGTGCCTTGTTGATAGACATGGCAAATGCAAGCCTGATTGGAAACTGGAGGCGCTTGAAATCAAAAGGCATATCTGTTGGTATGAGTGGAATTCTTGGGATGAAGACATCTTCTCCTTTGGCGCAGCCTGTCAAAATTGTGGCTTCTATTACATGAGGTAAGAGATGCTTGATGCTCAATCGTGTTCCATTGCATAGTTTAGGGGGATCCAAATTTCTCAGAAGTATGATAGGAGCTCCGATTTTAAGTTCCAAGTTATGTGATGGCATGCCAGGAGGATCTAATGAATTCAAAAATTCTGTTGGATAGTAAACAGCTTGGGCCGGATCTGTAACCGTATCAATAGATTTGTAGTTGTTTGAAATGCCTGGTAGAAAATTTTGAATTTGAGAATTGATGCTGTTGACACTTGAATTCTTTGGAGCAAGAATGGCCCTTTCGCACAACCACTCAGGATTTTTAAACTGGTCTTGGATGTTTGGAAAAACGGCAAGTTTCAACTCTTCAAGTGACTTTGCTACAGTGCAAAAATTTGATGGGAAAGAAACTGTTCCTGATGCTGGGTCTACCTGCCACTTTCCATCGCCAAGTTGAAGCAATTGATGTGAGAAGTAGCCTGCTGCATTATCTCCATGTAAATGGACTCTCATGTTGGTGGTCAGAGTCATTTTCTTGACCTGTTTCCACAGAGTTGAAGCTTTGAGGAAGGCATTCAACTCATCGCTTGGTGTTGACCTTGGAATGACAGGCAAAGTTTGTCTAAAATCTCCAGCTAATACCACAACTGTTCCTCCCATTAGTTTTGTGTTTCCTTTTAAATCCTGAAGAGTGTTGTTCAAGGCTTCAAGAGCTCGCTTGTGTGACATTGTACACTCATCCCAGACAATGAGAGAACACTGTTCTAGTACCTTGGCCTTTCCTGATCCTTTTGATATGTTGCAGGTTACATTCTCAGAATGGTTCATGTTCAAAGGTAACTTGAAGGCAGAATGAGCTGTTCTACCCCCGGCAAGCAATGTTGATGCTATGCCAGAAGAAGCAACGGCTAGAGCAATACCTTTGTCTCGTCTGATTGTAGCCAAGAGCAAATTGATCACAAATGTTTTACCTGTACCTCCTGGAGCATCAAGGAATATGATTCCACCTTTTTTTGAGGTAACCAGTTCTAAGATGTGAATGTAGGCAGCTCTTTGATCCTCAACTAAACGTGGTTGATTTTCTGAGACATAGGCCATCAATTCATTTGTGTTATAATTTTGTTCTCGTAGAATTTCACTATTCTGAAGATTGTTTTCATTTCTTTGAGGCGTTGGTAACCCAAACTGGTCAAGGTTCCTTCCTGACATTGATACACACAAATCCTCCAACAACATAAGACACCTTTTGTAAATCTCATTAGAGAACTCAATTAGCAGTGTTTGATTCTCTCTCTTGGTTTGCAACATAATGTCCTCACTCAAATATGTTTTAAATGTATCCCAGAGAGCAAGTGGATTAGAAACAGAGCATGTTGTCAGCAAAATTGAAAACAGATGTCTCAAACGGGTAGGTGATTGAGATGTACACGCCTCCTCCATGGTCAAGACCCAATGGTGATCGTTTTCTAGTAGCCCTTGCATTTGGCAAGCTTCCCTAAATGTAGCACACACATGACCATCAACAGTTTTTAAGTCAGTGTAGGATGTTGGTCCTCTAACAACATGAAGTAGCATCCTCAAAAAGAAGCATTCTGCATTAGATGGGTGAACGGTGTACACACGTCCCAATGCATCTGAAGATTTTATCCCTGGATGATATTCAACATCTGCTCCTTGTTTTCGGCGTTTAAATAATTTTTGAGAAGCATTCCAAGTATAGTACCTTGGAACAACACAATAGAGAATGGTTTTTGCAAAGTCGTCTTGTTGGCACAGTTGAAAAAAAGCTGTCAAAGTTGTTCTTGGTGGCTCCAGAATTTGATGATATATATTTTCTTGGTTGAAGTATACTCTTTGCCCATTTTCAAGATGAACACTCAAGTGAACAACTGTTGGATACCGTTCATGAATTTGGAAATTCAAAATTCTCCAGACTGCTTCATTACTGCTGATGTAACGACCCATTAGAAATTTTTGCACCTCATCTGGATTCTCTTGGTTTCCTTCAAGACCAAAAACGGCCTGGTCACTTCCTTTATTGACGTACTTGCAGATGTATTTGATGGCCTTGACAGATTGGCAAGATTCGACATTTATGTGAGCTTGAAACATTTTTGTCAAAATTGGAGTGTAGGGAACCACCCATCTGTTGTCCATTTCTATTTCTTGATATGTTGAACCAACCTTCATTTTGATTTTTGCAGTAAAACCACCATCTCCTGGTTTACGGCGTCTGTACACAGGATAGCCATCTTCACCAGTTTTAGTTTCTTGTATCAAATTCCTTGGATATTTTTTTGAGCATTTCCCATCAACCATGCAAGCAGAGTTTCTGTTCAAGTTTCCACAGGGTCCATGCAGCATATTTTTCACAACAATTTCAAACAAAAAATTATCTTGTGTAGAGTTTGGTATTTCTGCTGAGATTACATTGTCAATTTGATTAGGTCGTAATTTTTTCATCAGCCAGATTAGGATGTGTGCATGGGGTAAGCCTCTCTTCTGCCATTCAATTGAGTACATCCAGCATCTCGTTTCACCATAGACATGACTTTTTGTAATGACTCCCATTAATTTTGATAGTTTTCGTTTGAAGACTCTAGCAACCAAATCATGTCGATCCACTGCTGATTGGCCAGGTAAAAGATGAGCCTGAATTTCTTGCCATAGTGGATTGCATGTAAAGGTGATAAACAAATCTGGCCTTCCATAATTTCTGACATAAGTCATAGCATCTTGAGTGTACTCATGCATGTGTCTTGGACTTCCTGTAAATGTTGCTGGCAAGATAACCATTTTCCCCAGATCATTTGGATTGGCATCATTTGCAATGGCATCTCTGAGGTGAATGTAGTCTTCAACTCTCAGCTTCTTTTGATTTAGACGGATGTAGAGCAAGCGTTCACTTTCAATTTTCGCGTACATATCTACGATGAATTGATGGAACAGCTGTCTAAATTTCAAGAGATGGTTATCTTCACCACTGCGAATCATGATTCGATATGCATAAAAGTCCATTGCTGTAACCTTTTTACCCAAAACATTGTTTCCCGTGTCTGGGTTTGTCTGAGGAATGCCAAAGGAGTACCCATCTTCACCTTGCCAAAACATTAGGGGATATTGCAGAGCATCATAAGAGCGATGAGTTTCTGCAACTCTTTGGAGAAGGTTGTTTCGCTTTTGAAGGACAATGTCACGTCTGTCAAATTCATTTCCTACCATGACAATGGCCACTTCATCAAATGTTGGTACATTGAACCGCCTTTGGTGTTCATGTCTTGGTGCTTTGTCAGCTCGTATCACAACTTTGTATTCATCAGTTGGCATTCTTTCTAGAGCTGTCTTGAAAATTTGAAGGTAGGCATTGTTTGCATGTAGGAGTTCTTGCAACTCCAAAACAACATTTTGTTGCAAGTCTGGAAAGTTTGCACATCTTTGTTGGACTTCTCTAGCTTGGTCTCCCATGAAATAGATCTGCAGAAACTGTGGTTCGCCTTCAGCTGGCAGCAGAGATCCAGCCCTGTGATAAATTTGGCCTTGAACTTTAAATGTTGGCATGAATCCTTGTTCACGAATTTCTTTGCTGGCACCAAAAGATGTCATTTGAAAGCATGAGTTGTATTTTCTGATGTTGGCTAGGAAGCGTTTAGACGTTTGAGATACACCTTGAAGCAAATGATCAAGTGGCTCAGGTGGATGTTGCAGAGTCTCTAGTTTAACTTTGCCATTTGAACAGCACATTCCAGGGTGCTCATCTTTCCATTTAAATGCACTGCAATGCTTGCAGATCAAGTTCATCTCACCAATGTTGACCTTTTCATGTTGATGGTATGGAATATCTGGGTCATATTGATGAGCAGCACCTTTTAGGTCTTGCTGCATTTCATTTCTTCTTCTGTTTAAATTTCCATTTCTCTGGTCTGCAAGTCTTATTTGGGTTTGTTTTTTTGTTTCATTTGCTCTTCTCATTGAAGATCTGACTCTTTTTTCATCAAGTCTTGCCTGTGTTTGTTTATTGGTTTCATTAGCTCTTCTGATTGAAACTCTTTCTCTCTCATCATCAAGTCTTGCCTGTGTTTGTTCACTGGTTTCATTAGCTCTTCTGATTGAAACTCTTTCTCTCTCATCATCAAGTCTTGCCTGTGTTTGTTCACTGGTTTCATTAGCTCTTCTGATTGAAACTCCTTCTCTCTCATCATCAAGTCTTGCCTGTGTTTGTTCACTGGTTTCATTAGCTCTTCTGATTGAAACTCTTTCTCTCTTATCATCAAGTCTTGTCTGTGTTTGTTCACTGGTTTCATTAGCTCTTCTTATGGAACCTCTTTCTCTCTCATCATCAAGTCTTGCCTGTGTTTGTTCACTGGTTTCATTAGCTCTTCTGATTGAAACTCTTTCTCTCTCAACAGCAAGTCTTGCCTGTGTTTGTTCATTCGTTTCATTTTCTCTATGTAAGGCTTGCTTCTTTGCCGTTTTAGAAACACGACCTAATTGAGTTTTTCTTTTTGGGGGCATGATTTCTCTGAAGAAAGATTGGAACATAATAGCTTATATATTGTTTTAGTGTACAACTGCTTTTAAGTATTTCCCTTTGTTAAAACTTTCTTCTTAAATACCATACTGAAGGTTCCCCCCCCCCTTTTAGCATCAATAAACTTATAAGTAACTTAGATAAATAAGTAACTTATAAGTAAATTATTAAATTAGTTTAAATTTTGCTACCCCATGACTATTTGTTTAATTCGGACACATCAATTGTGTTTAGACATTTGTAAAACAGGTGAAGTGTTAATTTAAGTTTTGGATATATAATTTGTTTAGTGATATTTTGTATTGATTATAAGATCCAAAAAAAAATATTCAGAAGAGATTTATTTAATTTAACCTTCACAAGATCAATAAATATATGTATTTAATTCATCCTTCTTAACATCAATGAACAGATGAATTTAATTTATTCTATTAGCACCACTAAATGGCTGAAAGGTATTAGATAAGCTAATATATAAACTTGTTTACTACTTCAAGTTTGGTTAGGTAGGGTTAGTTATAGTAAAATCTTAAAAAACACATTCTAAAGAGATTAATTTCATTTGTTCTTCTTAAGAATGTCAAGTTCTAATGATTTTTATGACTCACAAGGCTTCAACTCAATAAGTAAAAACACCATCAGAAGAATCAATATTTTAATTGAACAAAGAAATCCTTCAAGGCAAAATAATAACAACACTGTGCGTGCTCTCCGCTACAAAATCGTCCCTCTAGCATATCTCTCTATTGACGTCATCCC
Organism: Ampullaceana balthica; assembly: GCA_944989445.1. Classification (NCBI taxonomy): domain Eukaryota; kingdom Metazoa; phylum Mollusca; class Gastropoda; family Lymnaeidae; genus Ampullaceana; species Ampullaceana balthica. Next base: position 1,003,266 of record CALYLW010000074.1, on the reverse strand, counting down.
ACACCAAACTACGTCACACCAAGCATGTGTCAAAATAGTGCGCACTGTGCAACAGTCAAACATTGACATTCCCAAAGCGGGAAAACCCCATCTAATATATAAAGATGAAAGTTTGTTTGTTTGTTTCTTTTGTTTGTTTTGTTACTCATAGAATGCCACACCGTTGGACCTAGGTGCTGAAATTTTGCATGGGACCCTCATTTGACCCGGGACAGGTCATAGGCTATGTAGTTTTTTTCTTATATAAAAAACTGACTCATCACTAATTGAATTCTCCAACTTCGCGTGTAGGTAGAAGCATGAAACTTTGGGAAGTTGTTGAGTAGCCTCTCACGACGATCATTTGCGTAAAAAAGTTGCAATTCAGTCATGGGGGCCGGGGGCACAAAGACGTTTTTTTCATTATATGGGCTATATGAAAATTGATATTTAAATATTTTTTTTGCTCGTTACCACCACGGAAGTGTACTTAACAACCACCCAGAGTTTTATGCTTCTAACTACACGGAATTAGTGATCTTTAGGTTCACTTGTGTTAAGTTTAATGACTTTCTTAATAAGTTCGTTAGCTAAAGTTTAAATAGTTAATTTGTTTAGCTTATGTAAACATAAAATTATGTAAACATGAAATGACAACATAGGTCCTAGGCCTTTATATGCATGTCAAGATCATTGATTCTTATTTTTAATAAGTAAGTTTATAGTAATGAGCAAGTTTTATTATGTTGTTGAAAATATTCAAATAGTTATTTGTTAAGTATGTATGTGTATGCAACGATTTACTTTCTTCTTATTTTTTTGTATTTCTCTTGATTAACTTCATTTAGTGCCCTCCCCTTTTCTATACTAATAAAAGCCTAAGCCCCCTCTCACTAATGGTCCAACTTCCCATTTGACTAAAAGTCTGTAAAATTTACGAATCATACTAAAAACAATTAAGCACGACTCAACTCTGAACTAAAAGTAATTAGTAAAAATCGCCCTTTATCTAATTTCCAGAAACAAAAACAGGAATTTTTTTTTACAAAATATAATGTCTTATCTCAAAACGGGAATCAAAAAAGAATTGTATCCCTTGGTGAAACAGCAACATATAAGATTTTGGAATCCATCGCTAAATGGACCGTTTTGTAGAAAGGGACAAAAGTGAACAAATTATAGTCAATTTTTAGTCAATTAAAGTTAATTTAAAGGCGGGCGCTTAAAATGAAGTCTTATAATGCAGTACTGCTCCAAAAATAAATTGTATACTTTTTGATAGTCTTTATTTATTAGTGTTTTAATATGGAAATGATATATAATGCTTTTTTTTATATTTGTCTCTATGTTATACGATTTAAATTTACGGCTTTTATGTAATAGGTATAATTTTAAAAAAGAATTCAAGTATGTTTTGGACCATGTTTCCCGATGGGACATCATAGTTTGTAAATTATATTTCAAACAACAGATTTAGTTTCTGAAAAATAAATAAATTATTTACGAAATAGGAAAAAAAGATGCTATGTTTGACTAAACATCTATTTTTAAAATGGCTTTTGTTATTCCGCAACAGCGTAATGACCATGGCATATTCAATTCGCCGCCCAACTTAATTAATTGCTTATAGGTTCACTTGTATTGAGTTTAATATGCTTATGTTTATAAGTCCGGTAGAAAGGTTTAAATTGTAAATTTATAGAGCGTATGTAATAAAAAAAACACAGCATTGGTCGTAGGCTTTTATATGCATGTAATATTCCTTGATGATTTACGTTAATAATTAAATTTAAGGGATTGAGCAAGTAAAATAAGCAAGAAAAATTAATATAGAACACGCATCAAATTTTAAGAAAAACAAACGTATAGTTCCTCTAAATTACGATTAAGCTTTTTTGACTTGGGCAATTTCTTTTATTTGTTTAAATTAAAAATTGAGTCATTAGAAACAACATAATAAAACTCTTAATTTAAAAATAAATACCATACATCGTGTGACAAATGTAATGAAATAGTGTTAACAGATCTATAATATCAAGAAAGTATTTGTATAAAAGGCCACTGTTTTGTACCGCAAGGCCAAAACAAATATGAATGTTATTATAATAAAATTACACTGCTCACTTTTAGATGCGTACACGAAAAGGTGCGCACCGTAATTTGACAATAAAAGATTTTTGAAAGCGCACAGCTAAAAATAAAGTATTGTAAAAAATAACGCACCAAAATGAACTCGTTTTGAATGCCCGCATGAAGCTGTTCAATATCGAAATGAGAATTTATTTTGTCTTTATTTGGCTCTACATTTTCTGATTATGGGCCCCCTTACCCTAGGGGTGGTCACCTGGGGTTGAAACATAGCCTACGACCTGTCTAGGGTCGAATGAGAGCCCCATGCAAAATTTCAGCATCCTGGGTCCAACGGTGTAGATTTCCATTGGTAACAAACAAACACACAAACAAACAAACACACAAACTTTCATCTTTATATATTAGATTGTCAATAAAATACGCACTTTATTTGCGCGAAAGAAAAGGTTGTTCAATATAATACGCACCACGAAACTATAGCAAAAAAAGTTAACAAGTTACAAATAAATAATAAAGATAATCTAAAAATTCATTAATTTAATTAGGGTACATTCGAATTCTCTGAAATTTTGACACATCATTTTTATCATCGGCATGAGTCTGCCTGGAAAATTTGAGCTCGCTAGCTTACAAGGTAGTGGGTTAAAAATCGTTCAAAAATTTTTTCGGCACCGCTCGCCCTCCTCAGGCAGACACCACGAGTTAATATAAAGGATTAAAAAAAAACATTTCCGTCAAGCAATCATTAGTCGCAATGGTTTTAATAACATTTTTAGATGTAGTTCAGTAGTTCAAATAGTTTTTGATGGCTTGTGTAACGTTGAATTATTACAAATATTTGTCAAAAATACTTTTAATACCTTGATGGTTTATGTAAAGTTTTTAATTAATAAATAAAATAAAAATATTGGGTAACTTCATAGTAGGCTGACAATATGGGAGAGTATAGAGCATAGGTAAAGAGAAAATTATTCGATATAAATAAAGGTAAGATCGGATTTTAAAAACCACGTTTTTATAGGTAGACTAAAAAGAAAAATATAATTTAGAATTTACAAGTTAAAGTACTTTGATTTAATATGACTAAAAACGTGGGGCGGGTGTTTGGTATCAAGATTAAAGATTTATAACTTAGAAGGCAAAAGAGAGATCTATAAGTGAGAGAATGAGTGAACTGCATATGTTAAACCTCATAAGCGCCCGCCCCACGTTTTTAGTCATATTAAATCAAAGTACTCGAACTTGAAAGTTTTAAATTATTTAATTCTTTTTAGTCCACTTATAAAAACGTGTTGTTTTTTTTCCTCAATTTATTTCATTCTTTTTAGTCCACTAATAAAAAACGTGTTTTTTAAAAATCTTTTTTTTTCCTGTATTTATTTTACCAAACACCTCATCAGCTCCCGCTCAATGTTTTAATACCACGGCGATGAGGTCACGAGGTGATCTCGGCACGTGAAATCTAGCAACAGCAGACGGATACAGCTGCTTATATAGAGATAAACTAAAAAATTGATTAATTTAATTACGGTACATTTGATCGATCTGAAATTTTGACACAATGCATTGTCATCCAAGATCTATTTGTGGTAAAATTTAGAGCTCTCAAGAACCATCAGAAATGGTTTAATTTTACGTTGGCAAATTAAAAAAATTGCAGACATACTGACAGACACGAAAGCAAGTTAATAAAAACGTGATAATAAAGGTTGCAATAATTTTATTATCTATTTTTTTTCTAACTAGACATTCTCTTACATTTTGACTAAGGAAAATTATTTCTGTTTTTAATTATGTCGAAATGTACATTTAAGATGTGTAATAAATTTCCGATTTTATTTATCCTTTTAGGTTTTTTTGTATGGTTTGCTATTTTCTTATGATTTAATTGCTCTATAGATTACAATCATTAAAAAGTCACATTTTTTTCATGATGAGATGTTGTTAAGTAAATAATTTACATAAATGATAAAGAGTAGGAGAGATAGGACAGTTCTCTGGTGAACTCCTGAGTTAACCATTGTTAGATCTAGTGCTGATTCAGATCCAATGATATTGCAGTTTGTTCACTGTCTTAGAGGAAGTTTTATTTCCAATTATGCATGGGAACGGCGATTTAAAAGCATTAAACAAATTTAAGTAAAGTAGAAGTGATAACTTTTAAAACTGTTTTTGAGAAGTCTAGGAAGATTGTATCTATTTGATTATTATATCTTGCCTTTTGAAAGATCAACTATTTAAACAATTTATTGTGTTTCACGTGATGTGTTTTTCGTAAAACTGTTTTGTTGTGGACACTATGTTTTTCTAGGTCATTGACTCTACTTCTATATAGTATGTCTCTAATAATTTGCAAGTAATACTAGAAAGTGAAATATATGTATGCCTGTCTGGGACTCTTTTAGCTCCTTTTTTAAGAAAAGGGGAGTCTCTGTAGCTAGTTTCCTAGCTTAGCCACGTTATCTTAGTTTAGAGAGGCTTAAAAAGTACTTACATGATTTAGAAAATTCATTTTTTAGTTCTTATAGAAGCTTTGCCGGAAATTCATTTGTACTACTAGTTTTAATTTTAATATTTAAAAAAAAGGTCATTATTTACTCTTTCCAATAGTTATGTTATCTATTTCTTCTATTTGAGATAAGTTTATTAAAAATTCAATTCCACCTAAATCTGAAAAAGATAATTCAAATTAAGTTTTTAATATGTCATCTTTGATCTCATTATCACTGTGGTTTGTAATGTTTGGGCCCTTTGTTGAGGCTATTCCTGAGGGTTCCATTGTTTTAGACTTATAAAAGACCATAACATTTTATTACGTATTCATATTCGATATTTCGTCCTAGTTATCGCGTGTAATGTTTAATTTTTAAGTATCGTTTGTGTATTCCTTTTACATTGGTAGCCTTACATTTTAAAATTAAATATGACTATATTGCTTTATATCAAAGTCGAAATTATGTTTTGTTAAACCAGATGAAATAATACTATTAGTTCATGTATAATAATGTGCTGACTGACAATACGGCTTATTTACGGTTGGTCGTCAATAACGGAAATGTGTAATTTGTCATCAAGGTCAAATTAAGTTGTAGTAATAGCATTTATATTTTTATATTTTAAAAAAAACATAATATTTTCAACGTTAATAATTCTTCATTTTATTAAATAAATCTTTCGAAATAACGTATTCTAAACAAAATGTTTCTTTTTATATTTTCTGAACATTATACCTGAAAAAGGAACGGATTAAAAAATGAAAGGTTTCGTGTACAGTGTACACAATCTTACAGGAGAAAACTCGGAATTTAATTACTCAGTATTGAACTTAATAGTTAAATGTTTACCTATTCTGCTACACGTTCAGTTATAAATCCTTACTTTTTTTCTTTTAGTAGGAAATACACATTTAGCATACATTTATAATAATAAATATACTAATACCTAACTAATATAAATGAAAAAACATTTCTTGTGTTCATAGAAACACAATATCTTTAAATAAATGTGACGTTAAAAAATGCATCCATTTTGTAAAGAGTACTCTAGTCATTTATATTAAAAAAAATAGTCGTAAATCTCCATTAATTAGAAACTGTTGCTTTCATTTCTATATTTCCATTTTAAAAAAAATATACAAGAAGGTTAAAAAAAATTATTATGGTCCACATTTATATTGCTATTATAAAACATATCAAAAGAATAATGTTTTACTTAATTAAAGCAATCAGTTTATTTCAATTTTCTAGCACCAATTACAAAAGGAAAAAAATATGTAAACTATATTTGAAATGTTAACTTGAATGGTTTTTTTTTAAGTTCACCGATTAATGTGAAGATAAATTCATTTACGTTTTGGGTCGGTCAAATTATATCCATGTGTTTTATTGGTCTTCGACACACTTTTAAATAAGCGATTGAAACCTTTCCACTTCTTTGAAATACTTTTATTTTTACTGTCAGTGTACGTTTCAGGTGAATTTATTTTCTTTTCTAATTTAGAAAACTTTTTTAAACACTTTCTACTTGATTTAATTATAAGGGAATATTTCTCTTCTAATTTATTTAAATCGGTGTTCATTTTTTGAATGTCATTAGCGCATTTATTTGATGTTTTAAACTTTTTCTTAAGACTCTTTAATTCCATTCGACATGTTTTCTCTAATGCAGTGTTGACTTTCTCATTTACTTTGAGTGTGGTCTCTTTATTTACATCGGTTATTTCTCTTACAAATCTCTTGTTTTCTGACTGACCCACTCGATTCAAATCTGAAGCAAACGTTTTCTTATTAAACTCCCTTTCTGACTGCGTACTTATCGTTTTGGAGGGGTTACCTAATTTGATTTGAGAGTTTAATTGCATTTCCAACGGTTCAAGATATCCAAGGATCTGTGACATTTGAGAATCCTCCCAAAGACCAGCGATTATGTTTTCTTTATACTCTTGTACTTCTTGAATCAGCTCTTTAGTTTTTAAACTGTCGTCAGCAGTATCAGCTTCAGGTCTGAGAGACAATTGTCTTGCACTAATATCATTGACAAATGCATACGTTTGTTTAATGATTTCAGGCAGAAAGAGTTCCTGGGTTAGTTTAGCAAGACCTTCGTCAGCATTGATGAAATCAGCTTTGCAGTATTTCTGGTCAGAATTTATGCGGGACAAGAGGTTCTCAATTTGTTGTAACCTCTTGGTCTCGCTCTTTGTTTTATTGTTAAATAAGACACATCTGAAGTTGCATTCCTTAAATATTTCTCCTATCTCCCCCACTTGAGCTCGGGACCACTCATCAAACGTCATGACTTTTCCGTCCTCAGCCTCCTCTTCTTCCACATCGTACTCGAAGTTATCTCCGTGAGTAACAACACACACTCCATATTTCTGGATGACATCATTGCCGAGGACACCGCGAATCATTTTAATAGTGTCACTCTCGTGCTGAGTAAACCTGCTTCCAAACTTGATGACAATCAGCAGTGCTGTAAAACTGTAGTCACATAATTCAAGTGATTCTTTGATCGAGTTTATAGATATTTCCAAGACTTCGAACTTGTTCTTGCCGTTTGTATCCACGCCCGGAGTTTCCACCACAGAGATGCTCAGATCTTTGTACGTTGAAGTTCCGATTCTCGAAGACGCTTCTGTTGCTGACATCCCCGCTGCTGTATGAAAAGCTATTTTGCCGAGGATTGAGTTCCCAGTTGCACTTTTTCCATTTCCAGCACTTCCAATCATCAGAAGGTCAACTGACTTGGGTTTCTTTATAGAATGAATTTGTTCATTATAAATAAGCAAAAGATTAAATGAAAACAATGTAAATTAAAGATGTTTTTTCCATATAAATATGCATACAAGAGTATATAAAACGTAATTACATGAATATTATTGGAAACATTTATAATTTTCTAGTGTATTGAAATGCATACTCTTATAAAATATTTCTCTTTAAAAGGATATTTTTTTCGGGAATTAATACCTCTAAACAGAAACAAGTAATAAAAACGCGAATTAGTATTTAAACGAAATTTCTAACAAAAAATTTCCGAATTTTTATTCAAGGGAATTCATTCTAGAGTCACACCAAGAATGTGTCAATATAATGCACACCACGCAGCAGTCTAAGAATAGCATTCACAAAGCGGGAAAACCCCATTAAATATCATTCTAGATTACATTAAAAGTCATTTTAAATCAATAATTCTAAAAGTAAAAAAAGAATTGCTATGCTACAAATTGCTGCTAAAATTGCGGTAGTCGAACGAAAACTGATTTTTCTAAAATTTCTTCTCCAACATTGTTCTAAATAATACTAGCTATCCTTTTGCGTTTGTTTCAACACGATCGATGTTATGGTTGGCGAGAAATTGACAAAATACTGATATTTTTTCTGTTTTTTTTTATTTTCCAAGAAATTCAGTACAAAGCCGTAATTATTTTGGCCCGTGCTCATCCTTGGGACTTCCTTAACATATTTTCAAATACCAGAACCCTCTATCTGGTATGGTTCAGGAGGAGTTGCTGTTCAAAGCTCGAAAAGACTGGCCAGACATTTCAAATATATAAATGCAATTCCCAAAGGGAAATTGTGTTAAAAAAACAAATGTCAATATGCAAACACTTTTATCTTGTTCCATCTTCCATTTTTTTACATATTTCTTTTTACTGTTCTCTATAAAATATTATTAAATTATTTAAACATGGAGTTTATCTGAATAAACATATATGGATTTTAAATTTTATTTTATAATATTTAAATCCATTATATAACAAATTACTAATGCTCAATCTAATTAGGATTACATTAAAACTAGGGCTGTTATCGATTAATTTAAATTTAATCGTTAACTTTTGAAAATTTTTCGATTAATTAATCGATAATTTAGATTAAAGCCAAAAATAGAAATTTATGACGTCAGTAAACTGAACATTTATCACGGACATTGAAAATTAAGAATATGTTGAACTAAATTTAATGACAATGTGTTGATACTTGATCGGATATTTGTGCTGAAGGTGGTACGTCAGCGATGTATTTGATCCTTTAAAAGAGAATTGTTTATGGCAGAGAACACAGTAAACCTTTTCACCATCTTCGACTTTGCCATCCACAGTTAGCTTAAAAACAAAATTTTTGCTCAACCTTCTAGTTATATGTTTAAATTTAACTGCGCTGTGGCTGTCAGCCATTTTTTAGTTGACGTCTGTCGGTCCACATAAAGTAATAAAATAAATTATAATATTACGCGGGAGAAGTTTGTACGTAAAAAAATATATACATTATTATTAATTATTAATAATTAATTATTTATTAATTTGTGAAAATTTAAAATATTATAAATATTTTCTTTAATTTTAATCGAATTTTTATCGATTAAAATAATTTTAATCCATGAAAATTTTTAACGATTAATCGAGAAATTAATCGTTAATTTCCGCAGCCCTAATTAAAACAATTCATTTATTAATATATTAATAAACACATCAATGCAAAATGCCTTTACTTATAAAATAGCATTTTAAAAAATAAGAAGAGTAATTGAGCTTCACCTACCGAATCAAATTTTTGGTGTTCTAAGTGGTCAGTGTATGCACTTTCTGTGCACTTTTCTAAGCCATCGATCAATTCACTCAACATTGACATCTGTGTGGGGCTTGTAGCCTTTGATAAAACATCGTTACCACCAGGCCATGATTTAGACAAAACTTCATCTTGCTGCAGAAGCTCCTTCACTGTTGCAGCCGAAGTTTCAAAAACGTGTTTCAAGTTCTTTGCTGCGCTCAAGATCTCATTTATAGACCTGTGGAGCTTTTGATTTTGTTTATAACAGTTACTTTGCAAATAGTCGAGTACCTTCATAGTGGCTGGTTGCTTAGATTGTTTTACGGTTTCCATATCAGCTTTTTTTTCTTCAATAACTGATGATTTTGAATTTTAAAGACCTTCATTGGGGAAACAAAGAACATATTCAAGAGGAGGAAAAATAATGTATTTTATGTATTTAGATAATTGAGATATACAATAACACATTATATTTTTAGTAACTTTGGGCAAGCCTTTCATAATAGACAACTAAAATACACATACTATCATAAACGGACTACGGAATGATTCTACTATACATTTAACACGTTAAGCCTACAATGAAACGTTGACTATAATACACTTAACATTATAAGCCTACAGCAATACGTCTTGTACATTGTTTTCAGGATTTTAACATATACATATACTTACACTACCTCATGATCAATTGATAAAATGAATGCCGGGTAAACATGGTGTAAATATTAGCACGACCAAGAACATAGATAAGATGCTGTAAATTTTGCTTAGGTGATTCACCTGATATCCATAAAATATATATATATATGATTAAAGTAAGTGAATGTAAATGTATGTTACCTTCCACGTAATTGTAGAGTTTGAAAATGAATTGGTGAACTATGGAAGCAAATGAATCATCATCTGCATAACTGTGTTAGTCGTCATAATTTCCCAGGGAAAGAGATATACTACTGAGACGCTAAAATTTGAGATATCTAGCTATTTAGGTCAAATCGCATGCCTCGTCACAGCTTGTCCTGTATGAACAATTCGTAACGATTACAATTTTCTTGAAAAGAATGTACTAGTATTCTTATTCCTGGAGAAATATTTGGCGTGCTACATGAGTTTCTTATAAAATCTAATATCCCTTTGCGTGGTACAATATAACATAAACGCAGGCTCAGACAAAAAACTATTTTATATGATATTCGCAATTTGGAATCTCGACTCTTTTCTGGGTGAAATTAAATTATATACTTTCATGAATGCGTTTTCTAGATTCATAAGTTTGGGTAATAAAAAATGATATTAACTACATAGATAGCAATCGCTGTTACACTTATAATTTTTATTACCGAAATAATAAATGCGAAACGTTATCCTCGCAATCAAATACTTCTCAACAAACATAGGGGAAAGAAATTTGTCTAGATAAATAATATCTGAATACACTGAATGCCATTAGAGACCACATACTAATTAAAGTCAACGTGACAATTTCTCAGTTGTGTTCGTGTGCAACACTTAGCTCCAGAGAATTTTGACAAAAATACTAATCCCCCTTCTAACTTCAAAAATAAACATAATAAATAACATTTTCTTTAAGGTAAATACATTTACATAGCTGAACGATTTCAATACTATTGAGTCCAAAAAAAATCATTATTGAAATTTTTGTTGCTATATTTTAGCTTTCGAGATAAAAGAGACTTTTTTAAGAGGTGCGCGATAAGGAAGGGAGACATAAACAGGTCTATGAGAGGTATGACTGAGAAAGTAAAAAGTAAAATATAAACAGAGAAACAGAGAGTTGCCAAAGAAAGACGGAGACAGAGAAAGGGCGAAAAAAGACAGAGAGAGAGAGAGAGAGGGGGAGGAGAGAGCAAGAGAGATAGAGAGTGAAAGAGAAATAGTTGGCAAATTGAGACAGAGATAGGACGAAGTAAACATAGAGACAAGACTAAAAAGACAGAGACAGGATAAACAAAAAATACACAGACAGAAAGAAGGGAGATAGACATGGGACGAAAAAAGCACAAGGGCAGAAAGAGGAGAAAGAGAGACAGAGGCAACATAAAAATAAATTTTCGCAAATTAAAATTAGACAAAATCATAGAATTTGCCTTGATTCCCAGAGCGTCACTAGACGAAGTAAAAGATTATTAAATGTCTGCAAAATACGACGGAATACGTGCAATTTATTAATACCTGGTTATTTTGAACACATAGAAAATAAAAACAACATACCAAAAATATTATGGAAAACTAAATATCGACAGTAACAATAGCAAATACTTTTGAATTATGTGGGTTATGTAAGCCAAGATAAAATTAATGTTTTACTACATGCAAGCGACCGCGGAGAAAAAAATATAGAGACATTGAATAGCCTAAAACACGTAAAGACTATACTTTAGAGTTTAGATAGTAAAAATTAGAAATGTGGATACTGGAGTGGTTAACTCAAATATTACGAGAATCTGTAAAGCATTGAGAGATCTATTGTGTCGCAATGATGTTTTTATTGCAGCTAGGTTTTATTTTATTTTCGTACCATTGTTCATTTTTATATTTTGACTGACGACTTTTTGCCGACACGTTCTTTATTTTGAAGGGCCACGTAAGGCTCACACATACCCTTTGTATATGTTAAATATGAATGGTAATGCAGTCACATGTGTCCTTGAAAATAATGAAATGAATTATAAATGAAGATAAACTGAAGCAAATTAAAACATCATCATTGGTCTTCCCAGGATATAACTAGGAGAATGTTGTTTTAGCTCGACCTTTGAAAGCCCAGAAACATGTTATGTTATTTTAGGACATGTGATCTCAATATACATAATTTCCGTTGTCTGTATGGATGTAATGCTGTTAGGTGGCGCTGCGATCGATTTTGTTTTATAGTGCTGTTAGATGGCGCTGCGATTGATTTTGTTTTATAGCTATCTCTTTTCAACATATTCTCTCTCATTCTATCAGATCTTGATTTCAAATTATAAAAAAACTGTTACGTTTGAGTGTATAGTTATCTTACATAGATTAATGTAAGTCTAAATCTGTATGTATATATAGCACTGTTTGGTAGCGTTGCTATCGCACAATAAAATTTAATGGTGAACTCCATTAAAATTTAAATTAAAGAAATTTTGAACTAAATAAATAATTATTCCTTTTTTGAATCTATTGTTTCTTTAATTATATTAAACAAATATTAATTTTTACAGCAGTAATTTTGTATTGAACTCAAACCAAAAAAGATTCCGTCATTTTTGACGGGTTATCTCTAGTTGGAAAATAATACATCTTCTTCTAACCACTTTAATGACGTTTTAGAACACAAATTTGACACAGAGATTTTAAAGGAGACAAACAAATTATTGTGATGGCCCGTTTCTACCTAAATTTCGCAATATCAATGTTATGGTAGAGTGATATTTAAAAGTAAATTGTTTCATTATTGATTGTACAAAAAAGAAAATATTTCAAGATATGTACAATAATGACACATTTTTTTTCCTTAGAGCTCAAGACGTCATGTGATATGATCATGATTGATGCTGATAGTGATTTAATTTAATTGTAGACCAAATATCTCGACGCGCGTTGCAACAATTTCAGGACAAAGAAAATAAATTATAAAAAACAACAAGAAATTAACGGTAATTTTTTTTTAAATCTGTGAGAAATCTTCACGGAAGTTTACTAGGTGATTTCATAATGTTGCACATCGATCGAATAAAAAAAATTATTTTAAAAGCTTACTGAAGAAAAATAATGGTCCCCGGCCCCAAATAAGTGAAAATGTTGGGAAAATGTTATAACACTTATATTCTACAAATGTCAAAAGTATCAGTGCGATCGGTTGAATCGAATAATATTTCTATAATAAAAGTTATTTTCATTAAGGGTCCCTCGCACCCACAGGATGAAAGATGTTAAGGTTGTTTGTTGTTTTATGATGACCGATTAATAAAAAAACATTTTTATTTCGCATACTTTATTTATAAAGGACATTTAACTATGTCATTGGCTTAGCTAGAACTTTTGCCGCCCGGGGCGGTCTCCAATTTCCCACCCTTTTTAGGTGCCGTCCATAAATGACGTCACGCACCTGGAGGGGGAGAGATTCACACATTTGTTACGATGTTTGACGAGGGGGATGTGTGTGTTTAATAAATGTGACGTCACATCAAAACACGCAACTTTAAATAAAAGTTTCATTTGAATATTGATTACTGGCACTTTATTTAATGAAGTTTTACATTGCTTCATGTGTGTTACGATATTATAGAGTAGCCTTAAATGAAAAAAATTGATTTGAAACTTGCTCATTTTCAAATAGAAAATACGGCTTTTATGGGGGGGGGCGCAAATCTTTGTGACATCACATTGAAAAAGTGGTCTAAGTTTTTATGACGACGAGTGGAGAGGGGGTGAAAAATCAGCCAAAATTGCGTGACGTAATTTATGGACGAACCCTTAAGTCTATCATATGATGGATTTTATAAATTAATAAACATGATTAAATAATTGTAATTGAAGCGAAGTAAAGGTGGGAAAATTTTTACCATTGCATGCCATATTTATGTAAGCAGTAGTAAAAGATGCCTCATAGAATGACATACCTATAAATACACATAAAACTACAAGATACTTTTTTTAAAAGCCACAAGAAAGTTATTCAGGTCGCAGTCCCCCCCCCCAAATGAGACAAAACATATTCCAAATGTACACCCAAAAAGCATTACCAATTAATATGTTTTATTTTGTATTTATAGATAAATGATTTTTTCATATTTTTTATGAACAAAGAAATTGTATACATTACTATGTAAATATATTTACACATTTACTTTACTTACTTTCATAGTAGAAAAATCGTGCATTATGCTATCAAAATTTCAAATTATTTGTAATATTTTGTTCTATGGACAATACTGCAAGATTTTGTAGTCTTAAATCACTCATTGTAGAAGGGGGGTGAGGTGGGATAGTAAAAATGTAAAACTGGAACACTTAAATATGATTTCATGGATGGTTATTGTCACGTGAGAATCACGACATTGATGACAGAGAGAGGTCACGTGAGTGAAGCGCGAGAGAATGTTCAAGAGTGATGCGGAAGATGGCTGACTGTGTTGATTATGTCTCCACGATATGAAACCTCAATTTCATATTTATGTTTATAGTGTTCGTATTAAAGTTATTTCATTGACATTAGTGCTTCAAGGAATTATTGCATGAAAGATTGTGTTATGTGAGAACGCCTACAACACACATAACAAAAGTAATATGTGACAGTTATAGTGTTTCAGAGTTCTTAACCTTCCTAACACTTTATTGTCTATTGATAATACATTTATGCAGCCAACAGATACCAACTCATAAGCTATGTGTAAATGTCCTATTTTATCTTATGCAATATAGACGCTCCTACTTTTAAGAGTTTTACGTTCTTCGTCCTAATAAGAATGCTTAGGCATATGGCGAAGCGTTGACATGCAATAGCTATGAGGGCCTATGCTATTCCAGCTAGGTGGACATAAGGACAACCTTGGCACCGGGAACAAATCCATGACTTCAACAATATTCCAAACCGAGCGCGCAAGCCACTTGACCAGTGTTACAAATTAAACAATCCCGTAAAAACCAAGCTTTTGGCTATAAATCCCATATATATGAGACAGAACTCAAAGTATTGAAATGTTCAATATAATACGCAACACGCGACAAACATTTACAGACTGAAACCGAATGATCTCACCTTGCTGTAAAAGTGGGGGATGGGAGGTGTGGCCATCGATGGCTGGCGTGAACTCAAGCAAGGGGTACGTGATTGTAAACAACAACAGACGCTACATTGAGGTATTTAGAGATTAACCAAAAATGCATTTATTTAACTACGGTAAATTTCATCAATCTGAAATTTTGATACGATGCACTGTTAGGTGACACGGGTCTATGTGAAAAATGTCAGCTAGTTAGCATTACGGGAAGTGTTTTCGTTTTTGCTTTTGTTTTTTTCCGCCCGCCTGCGAACGACAGAGGGACAAGATTTCGAAGGTCTCTTCTGACTGTAAATTTAAAAATTATTTTTTACTTTTTAGTACATTTCTATAAAAATTGTATTGTATGCTTTTTAGTGCATTTCTAAAATAAGATTAGTTTTTAAAAAGCGTTTTTTATATATTTTTATTTTCTACTTTTTAGTCTTCACATTTTTTAAATTAAATTTTTTTGTCTTTTCTTTTCCAGCCGTTTTTTCAAATTGTGAAGCAGTTTCCGTCTTTGTTTTCTTTTCAGGTTGTTGTTTTTTCATTTTGCGTTCCCACGAGCATGGCGGTATATGACGGTCCATCCTCCAAGTGACCCCTTAGAAGGATAAGGCTCTTATACAACAGGGTGTGCCCGGTGCCCTGAGGTTTTCCGTTAGCAACATTATATGTTTATCCACCTCTGCCACATTATAACTGCTTAGGATATGAATCTCTCTCACAGACCAGGGGCAGTGTGTGCTGGCCCACTGGCGGTCCCTGCTCATCACGGCACTGACCTCCCGTGCAGTAAAAAACTGGTAGTTGGTCAGTCGCTCGTGACCCGTGCCGGTCACTAAGGCGGACTGCTGAGGTTTAACTCTAGCAGACGTAAATCAATAATTTTTAAATTAAATTAAATCTAGCCATGGAAAAAGTCCGCAAAAATACTATCACCGAAATTGAACATGAGTGCAAATTTTCAGAATGATTGGATAACGGAGAGGGGTTCAAAATTGGGATATTAAAAATAGCCTCGTCTGCCGAGCTGGCAATGTTCTCTGATTGGGCGATACACACCCCGTGGTCTTTGGTAATGTCCTTGAACTTCTCCATTCCCCGTACACTTCTTCGTTGTTGCATGGTAAATCGAAAATAATTAATTAAATTAAATCTAGCTAAGGAAAAAGTCCGCAAAAATTCACAAAAGAACTATCACCGAAATTGAACATGTGTGCAAATTTTCAGAATGATTGGATAATGAAAAGGGGTTCAAAATTGAGATATTAAAAATAGTATAGTCTGATTAAAATTACAAAGCAAGCTAATATAAGACTAGTAATAGAAAAATAGTAATTGAAAAAAAAATAGAAGTATATTTTTTTAAAAAACCACGTTTTTATAAGCAGACTAAAAAGAAGAACATATTTTTTTCCACAGAATTGTGAAGGAAGAATCTTTTTCTGGATTGATAAAAATTTCAAACTTATATGCTCAAGTACTATGATGTACTATGACTAAAAACGATGGGCGGGCACTTCTCAGGCTTAACTAATTCAATTAACTCATTTTCTTACTCTTCATTTGTAAACCCTAATCATTTTAGGCAAACGCCTAAAAAGCGCTATTCCACGGTTTTTTTTGTTGTTGAAATTTTTATCAATCCAGAAAAAGATTTTTCCTTTTACAATTCTATGAATAAAATGTAATTTCTTCTTTTTAGTCCGCTTATAAAAATGTGGTTTTAAAAAAATCCTTTTTTACCTTTATTTATGTTACTATTTTTAGTCTAAGTGTATGCTATGGTGAGTTTTGAAGTATTGATTATGTTCAAATATAATACGCATTGCACGACAAACATTTACAGACTGGAAATGACTGATCTCAGCTTGATGTTAAACATGGTTGATGTGGTCGGGGTTGGTGTGAACTCGGCACGTGAATGTAATGTAAAAAAGAGCAGACGGATAATACATGTGCTAAAAAATATAGATAAAATAAAAGTACAATAATTTAATTATGGCACATACGATCTATCTGAAATTTTAAATAATGCATTGCCCTCCAAGATGTATCTGTGGTGAAATTTTGAGATCTCTAGGACCATTAAAAGTGGTTTAATTTTACGTTGGCAGATTTGAAAAATTGTGGACAGACAAACAAACAGGAACGAAAGTGAGTTAATAAAAACGTGGTAAAAAGGAACAAGGAGCAATCAGCAATCATGCTTATGAGAGCCATGGCGTATGCAATCACAGCGAACACGCTAGGCTATCACGCTTTTCTACTCGTGCCAAAATGTGGAGAAAAGGTTTAAAGCAGAAAATCAGTTCACTGTAACATTTTTTTTAAAAATATTTGGAGAGCAGTTTGTACGAAATTGTTGTATTTTGATACTTACCTGTGGCGACTGTTTTGATAGTGACGATAATATCATGACATTTCAAGCTTCAAGCCTGGTGCTATGAACAGACTGGGGTATTCAAAGAACTTCTAGAAGAATGTTGTCATTGAGTTCTTTTATTCGACAACAGGGCAAAAGACGAAACAAAAAGAGAAAAGAAACTAATAGACCTTATTGAGATGGTGGACAAATTACGATGGAGGGATATTCGTTATACCGATGAGAATTTCCAGAAAGCAAAGAGAAGCGCGTGAAAGGTTAATGGTCGAATACAAAATACTGATTTTACGCGAAGGAACAATGAATGAAATTAGGTTAATTATTCAGAAAATTAACTGAACACAAGAGAATGTTGAGCCAGAAGAAAGACTTTCATATGTGTATGATCTACAGAAACGTGCAGAAAGATTATATGGAAATGTTTTGAAAGAAGACAAAAAAACTGATGCTCTCAATGACATAATAGAAAAATGAACTCCATCAAAGGGTTGCGAAAATTAACAATTAATTAATCGATTAATCGGTAAAAAAAATTAACCGATTAAAATTAATTTGATTGATTAAAATTCGATTCAAATTTAGTAAAATATTTATGTTTATTTTTTTCCAATTTATTAATAATTTATATTTTTGTTACTTACATACTTTCCCCTCGTTAACGATTATTTATTTAGACGTGCATAAGTAAAAAAAATGGTTTTTCTTTATTATTATTTGCTTTTAAGGTTAGTAATGCTGGGGTGTGAGTGGAAAATATGCACTCACTCCTCTCGAAATATCCACATGGCTTGCGCCTCAAAATAGCCTCTGCTAACAAAAGTCCAACTCCTGGCCTTCTCATATGACTTGAAACCAAGTCTGGCGGATTACGTTTTAACTGACAGGAGAAGGGGTGAAGACGAGCCGCTGGCGCCTAATAAATTACGCAGCAGTGTGGCCGCTCAGATATCTGATCAACGCCGCGCAGCAGTTCGGAATTACCTTGCAGTGTTTGTATTAAAAAATAATAATAAAATATGTTTTTAAGAAACAGTGGTAACAGCTTGCTTTGAATGAATTGTTTTGAATTTCACTATCTAGGAAATGACGTTTTGTTTTTCCTACACAAAAAAAATGTTCTGCTAAACTGTTTTCCTACAAAAATATTATGGCATTATGGGAAACATTGTGAGTAACACAAAGTCTTCCCATGGTATCAATAAATAACGTATATGGGCAAAATATGATTGAGTATATTTTGTATACTTACATCCATGGGCGTCGCTAGGAATTTTTCCGGGGGGGGGGCACAAAAACACTTTTTTTATTTTAACTAACAATGACATACAGGTTCATTTTTCAATTAAATTCCAGTTAAGCATGCAAAGCACATGGCACAAAGGCTCTCATGAAGATGAAAGCAATTTTGTTGCATTATTGGAAGCCAAAGCAGTTTCTATATATGAGCCCTTGAACTCATCATTTCCAAGAAAAATTCAAGAAAATCTCAACAAACTGAGTCCCATCATTTCTACAAACCTATTTTCTGGCATGCATGATTAAGCACTTCGTGGAAAAGAATCAAATTCTGGTAATTTTTATGACCTGTTAGATTTTCGTGTTGAATCTGGAGATGAATTTCTTGGTAATAATTTGTCAATTGGTTCTTGTAGTGCTAAGTATATCTCGGCAATTGCGAAAAAAAATCGTAATTGTTGGGTCTCTTTTGCTTGAAGACATTGGTCGTGAAGCAAATAATTTAGTTGCATTTTCAATACTTGCCGACGAGACAACTGCCATTTACGACATTGAGCAGATGTCACTTGGTGTTAGATTTGACAATGAAACAAAATGAGGAAATGTTGGTCACAAAAGAATTCCTGGGATATATTCCAAGAATTGTCGATAGATCAGCTGAAGTTTTAGCCAACACCATCATTACACATTCATTAGAATTTGGATTATATATGACAAAGCTTGTTGATCAAGGATACGGTGCATGTTCTACAATGACAGGTAAAGAAGGAGGAGTCCAAGCAATGATTCGAAAAAAATACCCAAAAGCAGCATTTGTACATTGCAGTTCACATAAACTAACTCTTGTCGTGAACGATTTAAATAATGTGAATGATGTACTAAACACAATAGGTACACTTAGGTCAATTATAGTTTTTTTCCCGAGAAAGTAATCAGCGAAGAAAACTAATTCCAAATGTTCCTTTGCTATGTGAAACTAGATGGACAAATAAATATAAAAGCTTGCGGAGTTTTACTGAAAATGTGACAGAAATTGTTAAAAAAAACTAAAATATTTAGAACAATCTGGAAAAAGCGAGGAAGTTGCACATCAGTGAGTTTGTGATGAAAGAACTCCTACATTTGTTGTTTGTTTAGTTATTATACAAAAATATTCATCAAAGCTAGAAGCTGTGACCCAAAAATTGAAATCAGTGCATTTAAATTTACTGGCAGTAAAAAAAATACATTGAAGAATTGTTGATTTCATTAGCTGTTGATTGACAGAATTGTGATGAGAGGTATAAGGACATTTTTAGAGTTACAAAAGGTGTTGCAGATGACATTGGTGTCGACATTCAACCTTCATGACAAGCTGGAAGACAAATGAACAGGGAAAATACAAAAATTGATTGGCCTGAGTATTATTTCAGAATAACTGTTTTTATACTCTACCTGGATTCTATTACATCATCGCTGGAAACTCGCTTTTGGGTAGTAAATAAACCAGCATTTTCCCTTTTATTTTTGCATCCCTTTTTGATGACAAAACTAGAAAGACTCGCATTTAAAGAAAATGTTATCAATCGATTTGGACAAACCAAGACGTTTACAATTTTTGTTCCAGAATAAATAGTTTAAAATTTCAAAATTATCGCTGTATCAGTGTGTAACGATTATTATATGTATAACTCTTTTATGTAGGCGTTCTCACAGTAATTAATCTTGTGTACAATAATTCACTGAAGAATTCGTTTATCCAAAACAACTTTAATATATATATATATATGTGTACACACAGATATAATTTGAGGTAATATAACGTGGAAATCTTGAATCATTCATCACACAAACTTCCTCGACGGAAGTCTACACACAACTGTTCGCCCAACACTTTCAACCAATAGAAATGCTCCTTTCTTCCCGCGTCCACCATTCATGTGACCTTACGTCACAAAATTATGTTAATCAGATGTGACATTCACCCCCATCCTTCAAAAAAAATGTTTATGAAATACAACATTTGTGTTCTTCATAAAATCAAATCAATCTATATCTATATTCAAATTTCAAATATTTATCATCAATGAACATTCATTTTCTTACATACAACTTCTGGATATAGAATCAATAAGAAAAAATCTGTAGGACTGCAACAGTCTAAACATAAAACATAATGAGAAAAAATCTGTAGGGCTGCAACAGTCTACCTGTGCTGAAAAAATTGAAACTGAAATTTTTTAACACATCTGTAATTTTGTATAGCTAAAATATTTTTTAACAATCAATATTAAAATTAACTAATAATCCAGTGGAATTCAAACACTGTTCCTTGTCCATTGTTCAACAAATAAAATATTAATATAACTACAGTCTCTGTTTGTATCCTTTAGGAATACACAGACTATTGTTAAAACAGTCTCTTATTTTATCATTTAGTAATTCACAGAATGTCGTTTTTATACAGTCTCTGGTTTTATCAGTTAGGAGTTCACAGAGTGTCTTTATTTATTGTCATTCTACTTAATATGTCTGAAACCACATTGTCCTTTCCCTTCACAGGTTTAATGTCAAATTTGTAGTCGGCTAATAGCATAGCCTAGTTCAATATAGTCATTCTTCAGTTGACGAGTATGAATTCAAATCGATGGGCTTTGAATGTTTCTTCAGACTGTTAAATGTTCAATAATTCACCAACCATGACTTCGATTATGTCCATTCTTAATATCAATTCCAGCATCTTGAATCAGTTTCTTAGCTTTTGAGATGTCATTTTTGCTTCCTGATTGTTCAATAGAATTTCGACCAGATGAGTCACTGTCAGAAACTTTTATCTGAAAAATATTGTCTCTATCTGTAAAGTCTTTGATTTTGCTTAATACACAACCAATTGTTCTTCCTAATTCAGATGATTTCACACAAATGGTTTCAGATTCACTAGTACCATCTCTATCTCTGCTACTATGGTCTTCATTTCTTTTATCATATACTTGATTTTTAATAGTGGCTAAAATGTCACTAGTTTCTGTCTGTGCTCGATTTAACTTTATTATTTTTTTTATTATTCATGTCTTGGTTTTCATTCTTTCTCCATGGTTGATCATAATTTCTTTTTTTGGAGTCAAAATTGTATTTGCCTCTCCATGATCTTCTGCTTTGATTATAATCTCTATTTATGGAATTATTATTATTTCTTTCGCTCCATGATTGTCTTTCTTGATCATAATCTCTATGTCTGGAATTATGATTATATTTTTCTCTCCATAATTGTCTATCTTGATCATAATCTCTATGTCTGGAATTATGATTATTTCTTTCTCTCCATGATTGTCTTTCTTGATAATAATCTCTATGTCTGGAATTATGATTATATTTTTCTCTCCATGATTGTCTATCTTGATCATAATCTCTATGTCTGGAATTATGATTATTTCTTTCTCTCCATGATTGTCTTTCTTGATAATAATCTCTATGTCTGGAATTATGATTATATTTTTCTCTCCATGATTGTCGATCTTGATCATAATCTCTATGTCTTGATCTTTCTTCTATTTTCTTTCTGATAGAGCTGTCATTAGGTGACCCCCTGTTTGGTTTTCCTTTCTTGTGGTAACACTGCTTAGCCATATGTCCTGGCTTGTTACAGTACCAACAAATAGTTTGTCTGTTGCCTTGGTTTGGCAGATTCTGGTTTCTCATACCTTGCCTTTTTTCTTGACTTTTAATTTCTATTGCTGCAAATATGTCTTGTCTCTTAACCATTTTTTCTTTCTGTTCAGCTTTTCTTAGCTTTTCTTTGTCTTCAGCAATTCTTTGATTTTCTATTTTTTCAGCTATTCTTAGCTTTTCTTCTTCTTTAGCAATTCTTTGCTTTTCTTTTTCTACAGCAATTCTTTGATTTTCTATTTCTTCAGCTTTTCTGAGCTGTTCTTTTTCTTCAGCAATTCTTTGATTTTCTTTTTCTTCAGCTTTTCTTAGCTGTTCTTTTTCTTCAGCAATTCTTTGATTTTCTTGTTTTATAACTTTTCTTAGCTGCTCTTTTAATTCGGCATTTTTTTTCATCTCTTCTTCTTTTTCAATTATGAATCTTTGCCTCTTTTCTTCTCTGGCTATTTTTAGCTTTTCTATTTCTTCATCTTCAGCTAATTGTACTTGTTCTTCAATGAAATCTCTCATTTCTTTTCCCTTTAGTCCGATTTCTATAGCTATGGCAGTGAATTCCTTGTAGTAATCCATGTTTTGTTTGATTGAATAATATGAGTTAAGCAATTTGGTAAGGAATTTAGGTATATGTTGATAAAGTTATAAATCTTCTAAATGAAAAATCTTGAATTCACAATTTTAAGTTCAAATAAGTGACACGTCTAAACCATGAAATCTAGCATTGACAAGATGAGACAACAAAAGAATCCTCACACGGGATCTTTAGTATACTTTATGTATACGCTCCCTCAGATTGACAAAATATATTAAATGGTCCAATCGATTTGAATAAAAGTCACTTGGTTAAAATTTCAATTTTCGAGTAGTTTTTAAACAATTTAGTTCACTCCATTAATCCAAAATTGCGATAATCAAACTCTTAACACAATGAATGGATAAAACTTCCGTTTCTTTATTTATAATGCACACCAACACAGTTAATAGTCCATAGCTTCTCGGTTCGATGTTATGTTTACAAATATTTCCTGGAATCAACTAGCGTTCTTCAGCTCGTTGACCTATATACGTTCACTGTGTGTTACCATACACAGTATGCAACTACAGTAGGCTTGTTGACGTCACGACCTACCAGCTCTCGGTCGTGTGTATACAGTAGTACGCTTGCACTGTGGCTGTCAGGTTAGAACCAACCTGTCTGATCCAGTTTTATACACTGCGGACATGTGCTGTTTATGCCACCATCTTGAAATCTTCTTGTATTTTCATGGAACCACAAAAGTTTATTCACAGCTTCTTACGAACTTGAATATTGAAAAAATACTATAGCTTCTATTATTTCTTATTTTAATGAATACTTTCCTTTTTTGGAAATATCCAATACTTATTTCCACGAAACCTCTTTCTTGAAATCTCTTGTACTGTGTTCACATAGAACTTTTACTTCTGCACCAATGTAACGATTTACTTGTTACATTATTAATCTTAAGGCACTATTATCCGCTGAAGAACTTTGTTTATCCAAATCAACTTTAATATATATATAAATATGTACACACAGATATAATTTGAGGTAATATAACGTGGAAATCTTGAAATCATTCATCACACAACCTTCCTCGACGGAAGTCTACACACAACTGTTCGCCCAACACTTTCAACCAATAGAAATGCTCCTTTCTTCCCGCGTCCACCATTCATGTGACCTTACGTCACAAAATTATGTTAATCAGATGTGACACAGTGTAATTTATAATTTATACTTTATTTTATTAGAGTAAATGTTCGACACTGAAATCATTATTTTAAAAATTACAATAATGTAATCAGTTATACTTGCAGATATAATTCCTTTTTATGTTTGATATATGTACACTGTCTTTAATGTACTAAACTTTCAAGAAATTTAGTTCAGTTTTATTGTAACAATTTTATGACATTTTTCTAAAATATGCCCCCCTCCCCCTTGTAAGTATGTTAGTGTATAAATACAGAATCTTACTTTACCATACTGATTATACACCATGTAGGCTAGATAACCCTAACCGTTAGGCTAGTACGTATTAAAAATATACCTATATAATAATCCTAATCATTGCATTGATACAATTGTACCGTTACAAGTAACCCGTTGCATCGTATTATTTCATTTCCGCCATCTGCCTTCCTTACTTGCAATAAAACTTTTATTTGCGAGAAGGTTCAACCACGAACTATGGTATTGGTATCCGTAAATGCAGCCAGCATTGTCGCGGTCGGATAAGTTACATTTCGGTCATTTTGTATACATATTTCAAGATTTTTTGCCTTTTGGGACCTGGGAAAAGGCTTCAGGCACGAGGTGGGGCCCAGAGGGGCCCACACGTACCCAGTTGTAAGGGGCCCAAACATTTCTGGCAGCGGCCCTGATGTAGGTCATGAGATGATTGAGTGTACTAAGAACAGACTGCCTCCAACAAGCAATCAGTTTCAATGTTTGAAATTATGTTATTAAAGCTGGTATGAACCAGCAATATTTTGTTCTATATCTAATTTGAAATGTAGGAGATCAAACAACCGAACATATACACATGATGAATTTTTGTGTAGTGTAATAATGTGAATTTTCTTCAATAATACTTTTGACAGCCATACATCGCAAATCTTAGGAAATAATCTAAGATAATTTATGGGAGAAAATGCTTGCCTATCGCAACATTAAAAAGTATTTAACTGTTTTTCTATTGTTTAGTTGTCGTCTTTTAACAGCTCGCTGCAAGTTTACTGTTAAAAATTTTAAAAATATATATCGTACTATTACCAATTAAACTATACAGTTATTCAAATTGTTCCTGAAAAAATATTGTATACAGTTTATTAATTTTTTAGAAAAATTAAACCAAGAAAAGGCTAAGGGGCCGTCCATAGCCTTTTCTTGGTTTAATTTGCCGGTCTTTGGGCCTTCCTCTGCCGGTCCGCAGATGTTCTAAAAAAAGGACCGAAAAAATTGTCAGTGCAGGGAAAATAGTGCACCGGTCCATGGTGCTATGGAAAAAAATTCCTGCTGGTCCGCCATACTAAAGAGTTTTAAAAGCACTGTTCTAGATATAATGGTAAATGAGCCCCTTTAAAATTAGTCAACTATTCATTAACTTTATTGAATGCATCAAAATCTTGACATCGCAATTCGAGAGGAGCACAAAATAACTTTTCTTCTTAGCTCAGTTTTTAAGGCATTAATTTTAAATATCACAGAAAGGATACATCATACAGAGAAGTAGTGTGGATTAAGATTATTGCCATTCGTGTCAATATAAATGAAAGTAGGGTAGTTTTAGGTGTCTTCGTATAGCACGTAGGTAAGAAATCTACATAGTTGTCAATTTTTAAAAAAATGCATTTTCTGGAAGGAACAGGTTCAATAATGGGCATATGTTCCAAGCCTACATGTACACATGATGTATTTTAATATATCTAGTGGATTGTAGTGGATGCTATATGTCCCAAATGAGTCTGCATTACACCAAAGAATTCCCTTTTTTACCCCAGATGAGGTTATTTACCTCTGTTCTCCGACTCTTTCTTACGGGATGCCCGTCAGTCAATTGAGGGATTTTGTAACAATAAATCATAAAAATGCTATTTTTAATTTTTTTTTCTAAAGAAAGACGTTAACCGTGATGATTAATAGTCAATGTTTAATTTGTATGCATTAAAATAAAATATAATCTAAGGATGTTAACACAGTTCGTTTTCTGAAGGCCGGTTAAACGTTTTTAAAAATGTTTCACGCGGATTACAATGTTACAATGTAGATGTCCACTAAATAAATAATAAATACTTAAATGACAATAAAAGTGATTTGAAACATACATATTTTCAAATATCAAATAATGTGTTTTTTTGTTGTTGTTGTTGTTTGTTTTTTTTTGGGGGGGGGGTCAAAGATTTGTGACGCATTTTTAGAGGGGGGGTCTAAGTTTTTGTGACGACGCGTGACGAGAGGGAGGGAGGGGGTAAAAAATCGGCAAAAATCGCGTGACGTCATTAAGAGCAATATTCTTCTTAAATGAACCCCGTTCTCTAAAATTACAAATATACACAAATGCCCGCACACGCGCATGCGCACGCACACACACACACCCACACAGAAACTATTACAAAGATTAAAACGTTGGGAGGGACGATATTAACGGAATCATAAAGGGTTCATAGGGGAAATTGGACTAATCACTTACATTATATGATTTGGAACGAACGTTTAACTATATTTATTACCGTCTCCAGAAAACATGTCCATAAATTAATTAAGGCATTTAATTTAAGGTAAATATTGTTCTAATAAACAATTTGTGTAAATATTTATGAATAGAAAATACCAGTGTCAATGGTAGGGATGTGGCAGCCCCACAACTTTCCTCTTGTTTATAAAAAACAACTTTACAGTAGCTTAAGGAAAAAAAAAGAGACACAATTTTTTAAAAGTAAATGATAAATGCATTTAAGTACAGCTAGTGGCATCACTAGGATGGTGTCACCCAGTGCAGTACCTCATGGTTTCACCCCCTGCCGACTTACCAAAAATACCTCTTTGAGTCCGCCTGTGCCAAATAACGGGAACATGCAAAATTTTCGTACCCGGTACGATCATTAACACCCGCAACCCCTAGTGACGCCTCTGAGTACAGCAGCACATTTATGATTATTTATCTTTTGCTTTACATAAAAAAGCTTTTTAAAAATTCCTTTTATGGTGTAAAGCTACAAAACTGTGAATTATTCCATCAATACCATTCAGCATGTCACTTCATAATAATAATAATTTAGTCAAGCCTGAACGACATGAATGTACCATGACAGATCTTAAATATTTATTGAGGACCCATTATCTGAAATGCTCCTTTTCAAATTAAACCACAGATACAGAAAAAAATTGACGACTCAGGGATATTTTTGGAAGACATTCTACTAAGTCCCAGACAGCTGTGAAATACTTCTCTACCACTAAATCCATAATAAGAAACCACGTCATCTGATTATATAGAGACTTCGAAAGTCAGTTTCATTGACATAGGAAAGTCAATTATTTTAATGTTTACTGTACGGGAAATACTGTTTTAATCTCAATCGCCCTTTTTAGAACTGCTTCACTATCTCAAGAAAGTTGTCTCTATACTATAAAGTTTGTTGCCACGGAATTCAATTGATATATTTCTTATGTCTCGTGATCGTATAATGTTGACCTAACTTTTAGTACGTCTTGAGTAAGTAATAATATGTGGATGTTGTTTCCGTAGCCTTAACGCGAACAAGTATAAATAAATGCAGTGTAATAAGAACGAATGAATGACAATCGATGACCACAGTTTTATTAGTATCGCAATTTGGCATGAATTTGTAGAACCATTGTTTCGTGAACTGGTTTACATTGTATTTAGACTTGGGATACTGCTCATTCTACAGAATCTCCTATCATGAGAACAAGAATTCTAACTTGTATTTATTTCAAACCAAACATAAACTGACCTATAAATGATAAAAAGAAAAAAAAAGTATTTGTTTAGGAATTTCTCACTTTTTCAAGACAATTAATGTGACTTAACTGTTGTCCAGGAATAACACTGAAATCTGCTTTTGTAAATTAAATTAAAAGTCATCAAACAAAGTGCCTAAGAGTAGTTGGCATAATTCCGTTTTTATTTGTCATATGGTAAATTGATAAATTATACAATTAAATCAATTTCAAGTTATAATGTATGTGCAGTTTTTAAAGTTAGTGTCACCATGCGTGGTCTACAACACATGCCAATGACATTGAACAGGATTTTACAAATTTACTTTTAAACACATCACATTAATTAACCTCACATGTATCAATAATTTACAGGCTTTAATTGTGTGCACAAAAAGTAAAGAAAACCATGTTCATGTAAGTAACTTGTTTTCTAGAAGCTTTTAATTACCTTGCCCTGTGAGCATCGCACTTTTTTTATTTTACGTTTGAAAAACTTTAATTTATCTGGATATTAGAAAATGTTTTTACTCTTAAGTTTTTATGCGATTATATGAACATTTGAGCTCTTTAATAAGTAATTCTTACTTTAGTGCAATATACATTGCCAATAATTTGTCGATGGCAAGGCTTGGTTATTTATATTCCTTTTTAAATAAATAAAATGATAGTTTATTGCATAATTTTTATTTTTAACGCTATTAAAAACTTAATTAATAAATACATAAGTATATGTGAAAAGCTTTTTAAGCATTTTCATCAGAGTTAAAAAAAGAAATTATAAAGATATTTCCAGATGCTCATTTCTTTTTTCATTTTGTCCCATTTATCTGATTCATGTTGATGTCCTAATAGCTGCAATTCTTGCCCGCCACACTGAAATTGCGTAATTTTATGCAGCATATCATTCCCAGCTGGGGACAATAAAAAATCTGAGAAATCTTCTTTTAAACGCTTTATATTTTGATTAAACTGATTTATCTCGTCAGGCGTGGCGCTCGGTGAAGTTTTCCAAGTTGGATTTAATTTATCAAGCTTTTTTTTAATAACTTTCTCCAGTTTGGTTTTCTCTTCCTGCGTGTAAGATTTAGTTATTTTACCAGTATCAGCAGGGACGTCTATTTCTTTGTTGCGTCGCATACTAAAATGAGTCTCATCTAAAAAAGGAGGACCCATCGAAGGTTGCTTAAATAAATCACTTTTTCTCTTCTCCGCCATGTCAACATTGCACAATTTGAGTTTGGACTTCAACTCTAGTTCTAATGGTTCAATGACGCTAAGAAGATTTCTTTGTGCCAAACCATCCCAACGACAATCAACAATATAATTCTTGTATTGCCCAAGTTCTTTGAGCATTTCGTTACCCAATTCAAAGTAGTCATATGAGTCAGGACGTAATTTCATCGTCGCCATTTTGGATCGGATGTCGTTGACAAGTTTGTGAGTGTTTTCTAACACTCTAGGTAGGAAGAGTTCCTGGGTCAATTTCGACAGACCTTCTTCAGCTTTCAGAAACTGATCTCTGGAATATTTGTCATTGTGTCTTATTAATGAAAGTAGATTTTCAAGCTGCTTATCTCGTTTGGTTTTGTCTTTGTTGTTAAACAAGACACACCTGAAATTGCATTCCTTAAATATGTCTCCTATCTCCCCCTCTTGAGTCTGGCACCACTCCTCAAACGTCATAACTTTTCCCTCTTCAGCCTCCTCTTCTTCCATCTCATACTCGAAGTTATCTCCGTGAGTAACAACACACACTCCGTATTTCTGGATGACGTCATTGCCAAGGACACCACGAATCATTTTAACGGTGTTACTCTCGTGCTGAGTAAACCTGCTCCCAAATTTGATGACCAAAAGCAATGCTGTAAAACTGTAATTACACAATTCTAGAGATTCCTTTATAGATGTTAGGGTCTCTTCCAAAACGTCTAACTTGGTTTTCCCATTTGTGTCGATTCCACAAGAATCAACCACATTTATTGTCAACTCTTTGAACTTTGAACTGCTCTTAGCAGGAATCGACGCGTTGAAAGAAGTACCTGCTGCCGTTTGAAAGACAGTGTTTCCTAAAATAGAATTTCCTGTTGCACTTTTGCCATTTCCTGAACTCCCAATCAAAAGTAAGGCAATATCATTTGAATTGCTCAATGGAGTTTCCTGTTAAATACACAATAAATGTTTCCATGAAAAGAAAGTTAAATGTTAGATATTTTCTATGAATACAGTAAGGTTTAAACTCATACATAATCTTGAGTTGTGTCGTTTCAAATATAAAATCCTACGAACTTTTTATTTAATATGTTACAATAATTCTTGCAAATCAAACATTAAAATGTTTAATTCAATAATAATTCATTTTTAAAAAATAAATGTCTTCATAGCTTTTACAAAAGTTATTTTTAAATAATATATTTCAAAATGTGAGAAACTGAATTTACTTTATAAATCAAAGTATCTTGTAAAATGTAAAAATACATCTCAAACCTTATTATTTTCTTGGGTCTGGGGCTTTCCTTGCAAAGTGTCTTCCTTATTAGTCCAAGAAATTCCGTCATTCTTGGTTGAGATAATTTCGTTCGGTTCTTTCAAATGTATTTTAACATTTGTAAGCAGGTGGGTCACATAGCATTGCAAGTCATTTTCTTGCTTACCGTTTTCCAAACTTCTCAAAATGTCCTCTAAGCGGCATTTTGACATATTAAGTACCGATTTCTTGTAAATCTCTACATTTTTTATATCTTCGATGACGCGCTTAAGTTCAGTTTGCAATTTTGGAAGATCCTCTACATTTTGGTCACAGTCAATTGGGTTTTTATCTTGAGGTTCTGAAATTGTTTTATTGAAGTTTGAATTTTCCTGTTTATTATTTTCTGCTGAGTTATTTTGACCACGATCATTTTTTGATGTTTTATTTATAAATTCCTCAGGTGATATGTCATCCTTTACTTTCTTTTCAACGCCATAAGTTATCTGAGGTTCATCCGGTGAATCTTTTAGATCAGCGCCAGTAATAACTGTGGGTGATGGCGAAACCTTTTTTTTCGTCTGATGGCCATCATCGTTCTCTATTGGAGAGTTTTGGGGCACAAGGAAAAGCTTTTCATTGGCATCTTTATCTGCAACTGTGCTTGCATTGGCACTCGTCGCCACACCATCTGAGAACCAATTTTCTCCCCCAAAGCTATCATCAGAGTAACAGGCCATCATTTGTTGTTCATTAGATGTTACTTGGTTTCCACATGTTGCTCCTACCAACGTTCTGTCATAATTATTTCCAGAAATTTGAGTTTCTTTTCTTGCTTGCAATCCGAAAATCTGTGAAGTGTCTTGTTTACGAGTACTGTATTCTTCGAATGTTTTCCCTGGGACAAAACTGACAACATTCAAAGGATCCATGCCACCTTATTCTTTTTAACTTTTGTTCTTACTTTTTAAACTGTGTTTCGTTCACTAGTTGGACAGAAAAAATATGAATTCAGAATTCATTAATATCAGTTTAGGTATTTGGTTTTGGTGTTATACATTTCTTTAATAGATATACAATATTAAAAAAATCAGCGTTTGTAATTTATACTGACAACATATATATATATATATATATATATATATATATATATATATATATATATATATATATATATATATATATATATATATATATATATTAGGGCTGCTGAAATTAACGATTAATTTCTCGATTAATCGAAAAAAAATGTTAACGATTAAATTATTTTAAACGATTAATCAACCCATCACTAACAAATTATTGGAAGTCAAAAAGTTTTTATTTTTTATTTTAAAAAAAATATAGTGGCCTATAAATAATAAATTTCCTGACGATTTCAGAACATTTTGGTTTTAAACTATTGACTGACGGGAATGTTCATAATGTTGATAAAGTTTGCTTGCCTACCATGGTTCTAACACTTCGCCTACTTATCAAACCAAATGAAAAGAGTGTTAAGGTAATGGCAGTAATGGAGTCTTGACTCAGAGACAGAAAGTGACGACAGATCTTCTGATGAATTACTGCGTTACAAAATGGAGATGAAAGTTGCTGAATCCATTAACTCTCTACAATGGTGGAAACTTAATGAACACGGATATCCGATAATGTCATTCCATGCTAAGACCTTTTTGTGCATACCAGTTACCTCAGTTCCATGTGAAAGATTGTTCAGCTCGGCTGGTTATATTGTCAATGAGACCCGCGCATCCCTTGAAAAATTATGTCAACACACTTGTCTATTTGCGTAGTTGGTAAAAAGATGACATATAAAGGAGACATTCCAGTGTTATTTAGATTTTCAACAAGAACGTTTAATAAGTGTTACTAATGACATCATTCATTTTAATTTTTGGTTTTAATCGAAATTAACGACTAATTAATAGTTAACGATCAAATTAAAATTAATCGTTAACAGCCCTAATATATATATATATATATATATATATATATATACATATATATATATATATATATATATAATTGTATATAATATGTATATATATACATATACGTTAATACAAATATATATATATATATATATATATATATATATAATATATATATATATATATATATATATATATATATATATACTAGTGTACACCCGTCAAAGATGACGGAAGTTTTCAGCTGAAATCTATTTATTTTTCAAAAGCCCAACTAACTTGTCCTTGTTTGATAAATACGAAATATTAAACTTTCTGAAATGTACACAAAGTATTTTATAATAGGGGTTGGAGGGCGCCTGCGGCGCCCCTTTGGTTATTATATTTTATAATTAACCATCATCAAATCCTCTTTTTACATTGATCCCTTTTCCAAAATTAAAATATGAGCGAAAACAATGACGTCATATAATATTTTTTTACAGTAAAATCTCTATATTGGTCCTCTTAGATCTTAGTGCTCCTTTTGACACCGTCAACCATCAAACATTGCTAAAAACACTGCAAAATTATTTAGGAATTTTGGACTCAGTTCTGGATTGGTGCATATTTAATTTGCACACCTTTTGATGCTTTGGTGCAGTAATTTGGTTTTCCCTGCTTTCTAAAATTAGTAGCGCCAGGACAGACTGACTGACTTGCGTGACAATAGCAAATTATATAGTTTTATATATATACTAGGGTATCACCCGTCAAAAATGACGAGAGTTTTCAAAATGGATATATTTCAGTTTTTGTTATTGTCCCTTCTGCCTGAAAGCCGCATAGTAAATAATCAGAAAATGTAGAGACCAAGAGAGAAAAATTAAATCTCTTTTCCATATTGAAAAATTTTAATCGGACGTTTGAAAATAGTGGGGTTTTATTGGGTGTTTGCAATATACTTTTCAAGGTTATTTTTTTTTAGCGGTGGGCTTTCTAAAATCTAGCGTTACGAACGGACATAGCAGAGTATATATTTTTATGATATATACGAATATATGTGTTATGAGAAAACCTCCAAGCTTAGGCTTCGCGTTATATAAGTTTGCATGAATAATAATGATATAATCATGATAATAGTAAATGCATAGTGAATTACACACAGCATAAAGTGATACTGCGGCAAAGAAGTTTGAAGTTCGACCTATTAACAAATATTGCTGAGGAGTCAGCCGGACATTAACTTGCGGCATTGAATAGTGCGCACCAATTATGAGTGCACCAATAATACAGCACAGTGCGTTAAAAATAAATTATGCGACTGTAATGTGATCCACATCACGCATATCTGTGATTTGAAGCCGTTTAAGCTTCATCGATGATTATGACTTGTCAATTTATTCGCCCATTTGTCCATACATTATTACCACAACATTATCAAAACATGTAAAAAATAAAATGTAATTTTACACATGTTAATAACTATTTATTTTGCATGAAACGTAGTAAGCAAAGTTTGTCACAGGATAACAGAAAAGATTAACTTATCAACTGTTAATCATATTTACAATTTAATATCCACGTGTTAGTAATTCACATAAACGTTTTTATTGTTGTCAAGTCAGCACCTTTTCAAGATCTATTATGACTTGTCAGTTTATGCGCCCATTGGTCCATACATTATTACCTTTACATTATCAAAAACATGTAAATAAAAAATTGTAACTATTTACAAATATGAATAACAACGAACTATTTATTTTGCATGAAACCTTTGAAGTAAAGTTAAGCACTGGATAAAAGAAAATATTAAGTATCAACTTTAATATACACGTTTTAGGAATTCTAATAAACGTTTTCATTATTGTCAAGTCAGCATCCCTTCCAGTTCTATATTAAAAGCAAAGATTTTTTATTCAAAATTAGTCTAAGACACATTGAAATATTACATGTAAATAACAATAAAAAAACTATTGTGGGGAGGAGTCCGATTTTGTTTTTAAACATACAAATATGCAATCTCAAAGTGTATAAAAGAAAAAACAAACGCTAAACTGAAGCATAAGTTGACAAATTTCATTTTCAGTAATAAATAATGGCTTTGTAGTTCAAAACGCATCGAAACTTGACAACCGAACGACAACCAATTGTAAATTTCATAAACCGAAAAACGAATGTTATATATTAATATAGAAAATTAAATTTATAATTACGTACGTAATATTGACATGGACACATACACAAAAACGGACATTTAATACAAAAAAATAATAATAATATTAATCACATCAAATAAAACATTGCTCTTTTTACTTCGTTCCCTTCACACATTAATAAAAGCTCAAATAATGACGTCACGTCACAATATTTTATGGCGAGAAACACATTTTCTTAATCTCGAAACCAACATTTTAAATTTTTTTTTATCGGGAGTTACCTCGCATAGCGCAGGACAGACTGACTGACTTGCGTGACAATTGCAAATTATATAGTTTTATATGTCCTTGAGTGTGTGTATTTGTGTGTGTCTCACTCCTAATAAAAACAATGTCTCATGCATTTCCTTTGTTTTGTACAGAGCAATCATTAAACATTTATCATTAAAAGGTTCAATGAAAGTTTTCTAATGGTTATCCTAAGGTAGGGAATCAGTGGCGGATTTAGCTATAGGGCAGGGGGGGCGGCTTGCCCCCGCGCCCCTGTTGGGTCTAAAATGGCGCCCCCTAAAGACGCCCTCGATGAACACTAAAAAGGTGTCACTAGAGCAGAAAAAAAGATTGCTAAACACGAAACTTCTAATCAACACCAAACTGCCTGCTAAATATCGTACTTCAAATGATGAAACTGTAATATCTGGCTTAAATCAATCACTCGCATCTGAATTATCGGCGACAATTGATAATGAAGTTAAGTCTGCACAATTCTTTTCTTTAATTATTGATTCAA
Organism: Ampullaceana balthica; assembly: GCA_944989445.1. Classification (NCBI taxonomy): domain Eukaryota; kingdom Metazoa; phylum Mollusca; class Gastropoda; family Lymnaeidae; genus Ampullaceana; species Ampullaceana balthica. The sequence goes on along the minus strand of CALYLW010000074.1, from coordinate 968,298 downwards.
CCATTGATATATCTAGAATTGATCAGATGTCAGTTTCTTTACGTTAATTTTTTTTAAAATAGGACATGTTGTGGAAAGATGTATAGGCTTTTATGAATAGCGAAGTCAATAGTGCGCTCGCCCCAGAAGCTGAGGGGCGTGGGATCTAGCCCACGTTAAAGCCACAATAAAAATGGAATGGCTAACGCTAAGAAAGTCATCCGCTGACCTTGAAGGGAGATGGGGCGCCCACCAAGGTCTACCAAGCCCCGCCACTAGTAAGTTCCAATGGAAACATTAGGACCCCCTACGAGTCCAATGTTCCCTTTAAGGTTCGTTGGTCCGTGTGCAAAGTAATAAGACTCGTGTGCAAAGTTGCACAGCATCCGTTATTTTGTGCAATATTTGATCAAATTTGCTGCGCGGTAATTCTAAACTGCTGCGCGGCATCGGTCAAATAAAAGCGCGGCCGCGCAGGCGCGCAGCTTAAAGGGAACATTGCCTACGACCACCGGTTATGGGAGTTTTAAAAAAAAATGCTGCCGCATTTGCTGAGAAGATTTTAACGGAACTACAAAAGCGAAACATTGATTTCACACTCTGTCGAGGACAGGCATACTCTGGATTAAGAGTGGCCTTCAAACTCAAATAAAGAAACTTTCATCTAATTGTTGTACCAATGTTTTGAATTTGGCTACTATGGAATCAATGTCTGTAAACAGTGATGTACAATTATTTTTTGGCACATCTTTAAGGTTGTATGAATTTCTTACGTCTAGTTTACCACGTCTACATACTCTTAAAGAATACCAGAAATCTCAATATGAATCAACAGTCTGAAACGACTTTCTGATACAAGATGTGCAAGCCGTAAGCATGCAGTTCATGCAGTTGTTGGCTATTCTAATTCTAGCCACACTTGATTCAGGGGAATTAACAGAATATAAAGGAAATGTCAGAGCAGAAGCTAGAGGACTTTCTGTTTTAATAACAAAATATTCTTCTGTTTTTCTGATTTTATTTGTACAAAAGTTATCTTCGTGTCATCAAACTACTTGCAACGCCTTTGCCAAACAATTGATAGATAAAGGAAGAAATAAGTTTGTTGAAATGAGAAGCGATGAAGCTTTTGAAATTCTGAATGTAGATGTCAAATCATTTATTAACGAAAATTGTTCCAAACTAGATGTTAAAACAGAATTTAAAGAAAAGCGAATTGCAAAAAAAGAAAAGTATGCCAGGCGAACTTAGCAGAGATAAAATGGCGGATGATCCAACTACACTCTTTAAATCTGAAACGTACTTCACTATCATGGATACACTTGTAACACAAATAGATGATCGATTTAATGACTTTTGGGGCACAGTTAGTTATTTCTATTGTATTGATCCATCACAAATGTCGGAAGAAAATAAAGATTCTTTCAAAGTTTATGCAAAATTTACAAACACGACATTAACCTCGAAGAAGCAATCGTAGAATATGATACCTTCAAAGACTTGTATGCATCAACGTTATATCACTATCTAGTGAACTACTACTTAAAAAGGTTCAGCTATTCTTGACTGAAAAACAAATGGCATCAGGTCTCCCTAATTTGTCAATACTTTATAAAATTTACTTTACTCTTCCTGTTAGCAGTGCTACTGCTGAAAGAAGTTTCAGTAGATTGAAACCTATCAAAAATTATTTTCGCTCAACAATGACAAACGAACGTCTGTCTGGATTGGCATTAATTTCCATTGAACATGATCTATTATAGCTGAGAACGTTGACTTTGAATCACCGATAAATCGTTTTGCTGCAATGAAATCCCGTAGAAAGCAATTTACATAGGGCTCATGGCCCTTTCTTATCTTATCTTAACTTATCTTATCTTATATGTTACAGACGCTCCTTCTGTACAGAAGAATATTGCGTCCTATGCTTATCCATGGTTTGTGTTTAGTCCTGCATTCTTGATAGAGTTTTAAATGTTTATTTAAGGAACTTAAAATCATTGTTTGTGTACAGTTCATTGATTTTCCCAAAGTTTGATGCTCAAACTTCCAATGAAAAATTATTCTTTTAAATTCTGAATTAAATTGTTTAGTATATTTATATGTATAATATTATTAGCACTCTTTGTGTGTGTGTTACTATTCCTGACCAATCCGCTCCACCAAAGTCTCTGTGTTTTTCATTATTTGTAGCATCAGATTACCTGGTCTTAAAAGCTGAACAATTTTGCCAGCTAAAATGCTCATTTCATTCTTTCAGATAGAAAACTAGTACAAGAACTAAAAACAGTAGTTCTTAAAATTTTAACAGAAAAAATAAGTTTTTTTCTCTGTTTTTGCCACTAAGTTCATAATTTACTGTCATCTTTTTATCCTACATATCATATATGCATATAATATATATATGATAAATGATTTCTTTAATTATTTAGGCCTTTTATTAATTATTAAATTTTTAAAAAAATACATATATTTTGTTTGCATTTGTGACCTATTACTCTCCTGAATATAAAGCAATTGTTTGAATATTGAAGAGATTCATTGCAATGATTTGATATAAACAAAAATAATATTAAATATTGTACTTTGAATGATCAACGCAGCATATATTATTTAACACTTAGTTATTTGTATGAGTTACTGTCACTGCTATTTATGGCAAACTGAACAAACTGATGAGTCATCTTGCAGATAGTACAACAAACTATTGGAGGCCTATAAAATTTTTAATCAAATTCTACCTCATTATAAAAACATTTTAGAGGTTTTATTTATCCAAAATACTATAAACATATTATGCTGAGTTTTCTATGTTAAAGTCTGCTGTGATATTCAGCAATTGAAAGTGAACACAAAGGATTATGAGAAATTTAGATTTTGTCACAAATAACAGCTCCCAAATTAACTACCATTTTCATAAATTCAATTGATTAGCTATATCTACTTAAGACTACATGTTTCTTTTTGTCTAGCAAGTTGCCACAGGGCAACTCTGAAAATGTATGTAACATAAACAAAACACCTTAGATTTCATATTTAAGACTGCTGCAGTCTCTTAAGATGAAAACGTATAAGAGTAAATCTCACATTTAAAGTGAGCAGAAATGTTTTTTTCAACATAAAATATAGCAATAAGAGTGAATCTCATATCAAAATTCTATTCTTCATTGCAGAACCAGCAATTTAGACAAATGAATTTTATTTCAGCACCTAGAAATATTTGTACTAAGTGAATAAATTTAAAAAAAATTGCGGCGCCCCTGAAATTCTCCTGCCCCCCCCCCACGCAGACAAACCTAAATCCGCCACTGTAGGGAATATGAAGGAAGAAAAAAAATATTGGAAATATCACGCATAAAAAATAGTTTATGCTTTAATTATATCACTTATGACTGTTATTTAAATTGCGGGACATTGTTTATAGCCAGCAAACAGTATGCCACCAGGACACGAATGGTTGTTAAATTTGTTAAATAAATGCAAGATAAAAAAAAGAACAACAAGTAATTTAATATAAACTTAGAAAGTCACATTAATTTCTGTCCTTTTTCAGTAACTTATTCTTATTGTTATGTGCAGAATAATGCATAAGAAAGCAAACAGATATTTACAAAATTCTTACCTTCTTTAAACAAAGGGAATATAACTGTTTCTGTCGTGAGGCCTGTTAAAGTTGGCTGCAGTGGGTGCATTACACAGATGGTGTCTGTGACCTTGACATCTGACCTTGCTTTACACAGTCAATGTCGTGCAGTTTCCCTAGAAATATAGTTTACTTGTTGGGACGTGTTGATTCAACCATTCTATCAAAGTGGGTCAACAGTGAGAATGGCTATATCACCTGTTATTTAATAACGCATACGGCAAGTATTGGTCACGTTGAAGGTTGTCACAAGTATTCCTTAGAAAAACCAAATACAGGGAGAAAAATTGTTCAGGAAAATCTAACCGTCTTTTTTGTGTTAAAATGATTTTATCAATCCGTGACATTAAGATGTTATGAAAATGATTTTATCAATCCGTGACATTAAGATGTTATGAAAATGATTTTATCAATCCATGACATTAAGATGTTATGAAAATGCCAATGCAAATCGTGAAATAAATAGCTCTAGAATTTTACAACGCCCCACTACTGCCCCACTCCACACTGCCGATATGTTGTACACAGCTTAAGGTCTGGATTTTAAAAAAAGGGTTCCTCATTTAAGTACTGTGAACTGTGATATTTTTGCATTAAAATTAAACATACTTTTTTTTTAGTGGAGACAAGCAAAAACGTGTATCTTCTGCTACAATTTCTTACTCCTTTCTCGTCTAAAAATTTCACTAGTAATTACGTCTAGATTAGCGACATAACGCTCATTATTAAACTATCTTACCGTCTTACCTTAACCCGTTCTCCAGCCAACTTGTTCAGTTTCTACGAAATTTCAAACTTTCGTGACCGGCGTTTTCGAGGAAATCTTTTTTCTCGGAAAAAGGATTTTCACCAAAACGTTTTGTTGTGAAATGTATGCTTACATGTTGGATCAAGGTATCTTTACTTCACCGACTCTCAACTCACGAGGTGGTCGTGTCGTGTATACGTAGTTCAGATTACTGGCATTAGATGTACGGTTCCTATGTAAGTTTTAGTTCTTAAGTTTGATGTCTTGGAAAAAAAATATTTTAACACAAATTAATATGAATTTGTTTAATAAATTTCAAACATATCATTTATTAATTTAAAAAAAAAGAATTAATCGAGTAAATTACTTCTGTGAAAGTGTTTCCTTTAATTAACCCTTCTCCATCTTCACCACAAAATGTATCAATAACAACTTAATGAAAGAAAGCGAAACGTCTAAGAAAAAAAAGAATATACAACACTTAGTTATTAATAGCTATAGACTCAACATACTTATCTTTGTCTCTGGACAACGTTTGAAAAGTCACATTTATGCCCAAAAGTTTAAGTTTTATGACATAAAAATAACTTGCTTAAAATCAGGTGTATAAGTAGGATTTTTCCTTTATTTATATATTTTTTAATCAGTCAAAATATTTGTTTAACTTCTCAATTGCACTTTTCATAAAATATTACTTGTGTTCAAATTCATGATTGCATCTGAGTTCTGTTTAACTTTAACGTTTGGCTAAGCAAACAATCTAAATAATGAAGTCATTTTTTTTTAAATTTTGAATTAAGTTGTTAATAACATCGTTCTGCTAAAAGTGGTTAAGATGATATTTAAAGGAATAGCAAAATGCATGTGACATTTGAAAACAATAATATCTATACTTCATTACCCAATATCAACCCTTCAAATCACATCTGGTACATTATATACCCCCCCCCCAACACCCAAACTTCAACAACAACAAAAATCTTAAAAATCGTCTATCACTATATTTTCTCTTTCAAAGATGCCGTCTGCTATCCTCCACAGCCCCAGACACTCAAAAACACTTTTTTTTCAAAATAATTAAATATTGTAAATCGTTATCGCTTAAATTTGTTTTATCTTACACATAAAACTAAACTCTAGATTTTATATTGTAGGGCGCCTACCGGGCTACGGCGCCCACTTTTTTCAAAAGCCCAAGTAACTTATCCTTGTTTGATGAATACGAAATATTAAACTTCCTGAAATGTAAAGAAAGTATTTTATAATTATAAATCCTCAAATCCTCTTTTTACATCGCTCACTTTTCCAAAATTAAAATATAAGCTAAAACAATGACGTCATATAATATTCTTTACGGCGAGAAACACCACGCGCTTTTTTAACTGCTATGGACTGTTGAACTATGTTCCTCAGCGTTACGGAGACAGACAGGGAATTGGGCTTTTGTATTATTTATACTAGCGTATCACCCGTCAAAAATGACAGAAGTTTTCAAAATAAATACACATCAGATTAAAAATTAACGTAATAAAGACTTTCCTTTATTTTATTTATTTTTGATTCATTTACTATCATATTGAACAATTTTATGCGGAACGTTCGAAAAGTGTTATTTTTGGTGCAGCACTATAAAACAAAATTGATCGCAGCTCCACCTAACAGCATTATAATTACATCCATACATACATACAGACAATGGGAATTATGTATATTGATAAGGCTGTTTTATAAAATAACATACATGTAAAAAATGCTAAGTTTAAAATTATTTTTCTTAAACAAGAGAAAACAATTTTTTACCCACAGGTATAAAATGACACTATCAAGAGATATAGATCTGTTATTGATTGGAAAGACAGGAAATGGAAAAAGCGCGCTTGGTAACACAATCTTAAGAAGAAAGGTGTTTCTCAGCAAAAGTTCTCAAGAGTCTGTTACCAAAAAAGTCGCTTACGAAGTGAGTGATTTCGATAACCGAATCATCAAGGTCGTTGACGGACCTGGTGTTGGGGACACTCGCATGGACAATGAGAAGGCGGTCAATCTAGTGATGGGAGCCATGGAGTTCGCAATTTCAGCCAACCCGCGAGGCTATCACGCTTTTCTCCTGGTGGCCAAATATGGAGGAAGGTTTACAGCAGAAGATCAGGATACTGTTAAATTTTTAAAGCAAGTCTTCGGCGAGAATTTTGTCAAAAACTTTTGCATTTTAGTTTTAACATGTGGCGACAATTTTGAGAGTGAAGAGCATAGCTTGACATTTCCAGAGTGGTGCGATGAACAAACTGGTGTGTTTAAGGAGCTGCTCCAAGAATGTTGTCACAGGGTTATGTTGTTTGATAACAGAACAAAAGATGAAATTAAGAAAGAGAAGCAATTGAAGGATCTTATTGATATGGTAGACAACCTCCGATGGAGGGATCTTCGTTATACCGATGAGAATTTCCAAAAAGCAAGAGAAGCGCGTGAAAAGTTGATGGTCGAGGCCAAGAAACCGATTTTACGCGAAGAAACAATGAATGAAATTAGTTTAATTATCCAGAAACTTAACTGGATTCAGGAGAATGTCGAGCCAGAAGAAAGACTTTCTTATTTGGATGAACTACAGAAACGAGCTAAGACTTTATACGACAAGATTCTGGTAGAAGACAAAGGAACAGGCGCTCTACACGACATAATCCAAACAGCTAATTCCATTCAGATAACAATTGCTGATGAGATTAAGATTTCAAATAGGGTCATGCAAGAGAGGGAAAAGATGAGGAAAGCGGAAGAAGAGAGAACCCAAACATTTATGGCAGAGTTAGCTCGGCAAAGGGAGGAATATGAGCAGCGACTTATCAAGGATAAGATTGAGGATGAACGAAGGAGGAAGCTACTTGAGGAGCAGGAAAAGAAATGGAAATTGATGACAGAGAAAATGGATAAAGAAAGAGAAAACCGGGAAAGTGAATATCACCAAAAATTAGAGGAAGAGCGCAAGCGCCAAAAGAAACAGCTTGAAGATATTGAGAACAGATATAGGGAAGCTAAGGAGTCTAATGATGAGGGATTCTTTTCGTCTGTAGTGGGTGTTATAACGTGGCCATTTAGGAAACTTTTTGGCAGCGAAGATTAAAATGATTACTTTGGTACAATTTAGTGGCCATAAAATATTTCAATTTTAAGCGAAATTCTAATTATTTAGTATTTGTTTCCTGATCTATTAAAAATTATTTATGTATTTTTAAAAAAAGGAAATCCTTTGATAATTAAATCCATCCCGTCCTCCGATGTTCCCTAAAGAAAAGACTTATGTATAATTTTAATATCTGTTACTGAAGCCATTCTGTGCCTTAAACTAACTACAGCTCCTCGATGGATATAACATTAGGTCAACCGCGGTACTAAAATGTACTACTACCATTGAACCTTGATAGCTAATGATTGCGCTTAAGCTTTAAATTTTAATCAGGGATTTTTAGATTTTGAGAAGATTTGGGTTGGCATGTTAAAATTGAGTAGTATCAACTATGATATGATGTTTATATTTTATAAAATAACAAGAATATACCTTTTAATAATATAGTCATCTAAATTTTACTTTGGCTTTAGTGAAATGTCATTTTAAAAGATAAGTATTAACATTTATATCACTGCCTTACATTTCCGCTACTTGTATTCTTTACATATTTTTAATCACCTTTCTAAAATGTTGAAATAAAATGTGTGCTGACATTTGTTTAAAAATACCATTTCAAAATTAAACGTATTTTTGTTTTCAATTTCCAGAAGCACAAACATAATAAATTCTCATGCAAGGATTGTTTAACTTTGATCTTAGAGTGTACACAATCTCTTAAGATTGAAAGATTATCTCCAAATCGTGTGTTCGAGCGTGATTAAGTGCGAGTTCACGATCGTGCATCTTTATAATTCTGTGTGGGTGTCTGATTGTGTTCGAGTGGGATAAAGCGTTGGTGCGTTTTAGTGTGTGTGTATGGCATTGTGTGTCACGCAGTGATCATATAAGTGTTGTGCTAAGATTTTTCATGAACATTTTTTAAATATAAATATCAAACGTTAAAAATATATAACTATTTGTAATCATCTCAAAGGAAATTCGAACATTTTTTTTTCAAAAAATACTTCAACATTGACTCAGTTCATGGTCTTTCGGCGTATAATAAAAAAAAACCCGTAAAAAAACAAGTTTTTCATTATAAATCCTTTATGTATGAGACGTAACTAAAATAATGTTCATTATAATACGCAGCGCAAGACCATCCAAAAATACAAATTTGTAGTTGTGTCGTAAAACATTTTTAATATAATGCGCACCGATCAGGACTATGTTTATAAAAAGTGTTGTCAATAAAATACGCACCTAATTGCGCGACAGAAAGGTTGTTCAATATAATGCGCACCCTTACACTCTATCTAAAAAAAAACATGATACATAGGAATAAATAAAATAATCTAAAAAATCAATGATTCAATTACGGTACATGTGATCGATCTGAACTTTTGATACATAGTTTTTATCATCGCCACCAAACTGCCTGCTAAATTTCAGCTCGCTAGTTTACGACGAGGTGGGTTAAAATCGATCCAAAGTTTTGGCGACAAGCAATCAAGCAGACACCACGAGTTAATATAAAGGATTTTTTAAAAAAATATGTGGAAATCGTAATAAAGTCAATCGTATCCTATTTTTTGAAGTGGCATTAAAAATTTATTCAAAATGTAAATACCATCCATAAACTAAACAAATAATTTTGTTCATCAATGTCTGATATTTATTGACTCATAAGTGGTATTCTTATAATGAAACCAAAAGTATGATAATACAATACGCTCATTCCTAATATTAAACTTTCATGACGTGTAATTCTAATTACGCTGAAGATGCGTTTCATATTTGAATATGTATCTTACCTGTTACTGGTTGTTACAGGCGCTTCATCTTTACAAAAGTCTTTTTTAAGGACGTGTCCACCACTCAAATATTGCCACACATCACCTGAAGCCTGAAATTACATTTATTGACTTAAAAGAGATACAAGTCACGTAGTGAGTCACAGAACACAGGATCAAAATTAGTTGAAATCAATTGCTTAAACTGAACTGTTTTCTTTATTATCAGAAAAGGTAATATGTCGTACAAAATGACTATTCAAGTTCAAAAACAAAATAAATATAAAAAAAAGAATGATTGCTTATCAAGGTTGCATATATCAGGTGGTTCCTACCCACAAGTGCTAGGCCAGTGGTGGCGAACCTTTTTTTGGGCCATGTCATGTTCCCAAATTTCAAACTAAAACCCACTTATTTGCAGCAAAGTGCCAACATACCAATTGTTAAGTATTTTGACTCTATTGTCTAGGAGTATTAAATAATTACATTTGGCTCTAGCCCCAGTATTACAATACGTATGTACAAGTTAGAACTACACTACTACATTTAAATACTACTACATCTAAACACATACACATAATGACGCACAATACCTCTTTATACAAAAGAGATAATATTTAATACATTAAATAAATATATATATATGTAAATACGAAATAGAATAGATAAAGCAACATATATGGTTGGACAATACAATACATAAGACAAAAGACTGAATCTAACAATGATTCGCGTTTGACCCAACTCCCCTCTGGTCAAACGGGTGTGGCCAATGGATGAGTGACAGTTACGTCTACGTCACTGCCTCTATCTGCTTCGCAGTCAGGCGTAGCGTCTCCCAATTTGGTTGGGCAATTCTTTCCCGAAGGTCAGTCCGTGGTCAAGACTCAGCTATGTGGAATGATTGACAGTCTGCTTGGTCTGCTCACAGGGATGACCGTCTTCCACAGTGGTTTTCACGTTTAGAGGTGGCTCCACTTCTTCAAAAGCAGCACGTCTCCTGTCTGGTCTGCTCTAGGTTAGCTTGCCTAACCGCTATTCTCCGCTATGACCTACTAGCTCAAGACAATAAAAATAGTGCATATCTTAACTAACTATCAATAATCAATATAGTTAAGAATAAAAGCATTTAACCATATACAAAAAACATTTGAACTACAATTACTATGTACTCAACCTGGGAACAAACTTCTCAGCTAGGCTCCTCTAATCAAACAGTCTAACACCTCAGAACTCAATCTTATGGTGGACTGTGACTGTGATCTTCTGAGAGAGAGAGAACGCCTTAGGGTTTTGCTGGGGTATATATTGGGCTGCTCACAGCGTGGTTGGTGACCCGTTGTCCTAAATTCCTAACCGTTACTATTGGCTATTTATCTGGGTGGTAACCCGCTGACCTAAATTCCTAACAATTACTATTGGCTATTGGCTATTGGCTATTGGCTATTGGCTATTGTCTATTGGCTATTGGCTATTGGCTATTGGCTATTCATCTGGGTGGCATGGGTCAACGTGCAACTCTTAATTTGATTGGTCAGCCATCATGTACCAATTCCTTTGCACGTGCTCGCATGCATACATTCAGGCATCGTCAGGCACCTGACACGTGATCACACGTGACTTAAGTAGTTGTAGCGTCCTAATAAATTTTCCATGACCCATCAGATTATTTCAAAATCTTTGTCCACTCAAGGTCAGCGTCTGAGCCCCTATCCCCCAATGGTTCTAAAATTCTAACAGTTCTCAAAAGTATATTGAGTTACTACTCAACACCAATGAAACCCAAAAATGGGGGTTAGGTTTAGTTGGTTTGATTAAGGACGTTTTTTTTAGTCACGTGCCTCCTGATGAGGCTCTGCGTACCGACTGGGACACGCGAGCCATAGGTTCGCCATCACTATGCTAGGGTATTATCGACATGTACACTATTAGCATACTTGACACGCCGTGAAAATATTCAAGCTAATGAAGTATTGGGATGTAATAAAACCTGTCACATGCATGATAGTTCTCCCATCTTAGGAAAAACTATAGGTTTTAAAACTGAAGTAGCTTAAAATTTTAATATATTTTCTTTAATTAAAAAAAAATGTACCGCACAAACATATGACTACGTTCTTAAAACAGATTTTTAAAATCTTTTAATGACACATGTCAGCTACGAATTTTGATGTAAACTTTTGAATGACGATAAAAAGAAGAATAACATACCCAATACAATTACAAAACTATAGGTTTTAAAACTGAAGTAGCTTAAAATTTTAATATATTTTCTTTAATTAAAAAAAAATGTACCGCACAAACATATGACTACGTTCTTAAAAGAGATTTTTAAAATCTTTTAATGACACATGTCAGCTACGAATTTTGATGTAAACTTTTGAATGACGATAAAAAGAAGAATAACATACCCAATACAATTATTTCTCATTTTAAAATACTTGTTAAAATGTTTTCTTACTACTGTTTTGTTTCACGAACAAAACTTACCGTACAGAGAATACTCATTGACACAAAACCAACTTTAAATTACGAAACTAAAACACTGTTAGTAAATTTCAAATAAAATAAAGCTATAAACATATTTAATTCATACTAATTATACTTATTAAAAAATGAATAAAAATATTTAATTTCGCAAATGATCTACAATCATAAAAATATGCACGACTAATCTTTGTCCACTCAAAATACTCAATTGAAAGAAAAATAAACTTTTTGTTGGCTCATAACCTTGTGGTCGTAGGGGCTTCTAATGTTTTCGTTAGAACTCTCTCGGGGCTTGGTAGACTTGGCGGCGACCATCTCCTCTCAAATTCGGCGTTGGACTTTTTAGCGCTAGTCATACTCAAAATTTTTATTGTGGCTTAACGTGGCCTAGATCCCATGCACCTCAGCATGTGAGTCGAGCGCACTACTGACTTCGCTATCCAGCGAAGTTATTCAAACAGGAAACATTTCGCGCACACAAAATATAAAAATTAGGACTGTTAACGATTAATTTAAATCTAATCGTTAACTTTGGAAAAATTTACGATTAATCGTTAATTTCGATTAAAGCCAAAAATTGAAATTATTGGTGACATAATTAACATTTATTAAACGTACTTGTCCAAAATCGAAAAAAAACACTGGAATATCTTCTTTATATGACGGCTTTTAACCAACAACGCAAACAAACAAGTGTATGGACATTATTAATTTGGTTCAAGTGATGAGTGGGTCTTATTGACAAATAACCAGCCAGCTTAACAGTCGTTCACATAGCTTTAGATTGTTTCAGCTGAAGTTTCTGATCTGTAGTGGATGTTTTTTTTTGCAGGTGATATATACTCGAAGTGTTAGAACCGTGGTAGCAATGTTCCCTTTAAGCAGCGCGGTTGCGCAGATATTTGACCGACGCCACGCATGAGTTTAGAATCAGTACGCATCAAATTTTTTAAAATATTGCACAAAAAATGGATGTTGTGTAACTTTGCACACGATTTTTAAAAAAAATATTTGCACACCAACGAAGCTTAGGCTTAGAGAGAATATTGCATCGTAGACAAACGATTTTTCTCAATGGACACAATAACCTTTATCAACATTTTTAACATTCATGTCAGTCAATAGTTTCAAACCAAAATGTTCGTGTAATCGTCCGGAAATTAGTTTAAATTTATCGGCCGAAATATTTTAATTTTTGACTTCCAGTACATTTATAAGTGATGGGTCGATTAATCGTTATAAAAAAATTTAATCGTTAAAAATTGTTAACGATTAATCGAGAAATTAATCGTTAATTTCCGCAGCCTTAATAAAAATAAATATTAATTTTAATGAATTGTAGATTAACCAGAAATGATGACTTACTAACACTAAATATCTGAGTAAACTTCAAAATTATCTCATTTATAACGGCATCAATAAAAACGTCTAAAAAGGGAGATAACAATTTTAAGTAGAAAAACAGCTACTGTTGTCTCTGAAACTGGTATCGGTATCGACCCTTTTATTTATTCTAATTCCAAAACCATTGAAAGGGCAAATATATATATTTATACATAAGCCTATATTATCTTACAAAGAATCATATACATCCAAATAAATAGAACAGAAATTTAAATGAAAAAGAGACATAGTTTTCTTCTTGGGATTACTTTGTGTTTGTTTGTTGTTTTTTGTTGTTGTTTTTTGTTGTTGTGTATTAAATGTCCGTTTTTCGTGTATACCTGCATGTCAATATTATGTACGTAATTCTAAATTTAATTTTCCATATCAAAGTATAACATCCGTTATTTGGTTTATGAGATTTACAATTGGTTTGTGTTATATATATATATATATATATATATATATATATATATATATATATATATAATATATATATATATATATATATATATATATATATATATATATATAAATATATAAATTAATATTAAAACATGAATAAAGGTATTCAGTAAAGTTTAAAGAAATACTTTTATGATTTTTGTTTAAATATCTTCCACTAAGCAATGTTGCGTAGGTCCATATGCATTTCTATTAAGTTATATAATGAAATCAATCAAATTAGGTTTAATTGTAACAATTACATTTTTTATATGTATATATTTGCGTGCGTGCGTGCACTCGTGGGTGTGCATTTGCGCGAATGCGTATTGTTTTGTGTTTGAGTATGTACATGTGTTGTGTTCCATATATTTTTACATCTCTTGAAAGAAATTCTAGATTTTCCCTTCTGGATTTCTAGCGTGGAATGGGCTACCTGATCAAACCAGGAAAACTAATCCTCTATCAACAATTAAAACTCAAAATAAAGAATATGAAAGAGGAGACATACAACATGAATAAGCGTAGGCCGTAATGATTTTCTGTATAGAAAAAGCGGCTGTAACAAATAAGATAATTTTATTTGGTTTTTAAATTATCGATTGTTATATTTCCAAGAGATTGTTCAGTTTCGCTATACTTCTTCATCACTTTTAATCGTTCGCCTTTCACCAAACATTTCAGTTTTTTTTCACTTAACGATTTTCAGATGTCTTTTTTTTTGGTTATATGTTTGTGCATAAATAGTGAGAAAAATGTAAACAGTGTTTTGAACCTCCACCACAACAAAAAATTTTTTTTTAAATTATAAATAATATTTTAAATTTAATTTCATCTCCGAATATCTTTTTACACAGAATAGTACAATTGCCCGCAACAAAGTTATTTTTCAAATAATACGTATTTTAGCATTTAAAACGATGTCTATGTATATTTTTCAATGTTACAAAACTTAATTGAAAGTATGAATTAAAAACAAATTATTGTAATTTGTTTAAATCGAACATATATAAGAATAAACCTTTTTTTTTAAATTAGTGTTTTCTCTTGCCCATTTCCCATACATATGCGTAGCACAATGTAACTCGCATCATTATCTGTTTAACAATAAACCGGGGAAAAAATCACAATCAAAGATATTTATTTATTTTATAAACCAATATAAAAACAACAAAAAGTTTGAAAGCCACCTTTAAGTATGATTTTCTAACTTCTATCGCACTACATTTCCTATCCCAATCGTAACGAATGATTCGTAAAAACAATAAGTTTATTTTTTCTGAGCATACTTTTCAGTACCAATTCTCACATCTAAAAATGGATATCACGGCACATCACAAACCCTTTTAACGCACCCTTGAGATGTTACAAAAAACCGTTTAAGTCTCTTCCGTGAACAATACACCACTCTGCACTTCATTTGTTCGCGCTCCACTGGTGCAGGTTCCGCTAGCAGTAGCCTTGTTTACTCGCCCGTGTAGAAAATGAAATGGATCCGTATGGCATTGAAAAAAAAAGCTAACTATTGCATACAATATCTTGCATTTTTTAAATTTTACTTTTTATTGGACTTTTTGTTTGCCTTGTTTAAAAATAAATGAAATGTTTGCATTAAGGGAACAGTTCAAAACTGAACATAAATACTGCTAAAAATGGGTCAGTTTGTATGTACGGGTGGAAAAAATATTTAGTGTGAAATCATGAAGGGAAAAAATTCCTCCCGGTGCTAAAAGGAAATGTTTTTGTTCACAATAAAAAAACAAAGTGAAGACAGGAGATTTAATATCTTTTAAGTATAAATGAGTTCATAAATAATATCTCTTTTATTGATATTTCATTTTTAGTTTACACATTCATTGAAGAAGTGTGAAACATAAATTAATTTTCAAATAATTTGTAACTTTTAAAATATCGCATCTCATAATTATTTAGCAAATCACAATCATAACAAGTAGTATCGCTTCGTACGAAAAATAATTTTAAAATTCACAACCCCTCAAAAAAAGTTTTATATTAACAAAATGGTATCTTATGTGTCTGATATACTTTTTGTTTGTTATAACATATAATAGCGATGATACAATTTAACCTCATTTAACCTTTACGTTATAGCCTTTAAATTTCTAAAATATTTAAATAAAGTTTGAAAATCAATAAATACTTCCATAAAGATTATTTTCTATTGACAGCAAGTTGATCTCCATACGTTATAGAATTTAAATCTTGTCCTGCACGAGCTCCGTGCTAGACATTTTGTCATGAGGTTTACCCTGCGTAAAATCATTGTTTACTTCACGTGACTTTTACCAAACGCGTTCACTATTTCTTGTGGTGCTGAATTAAAGAGACGAAGAGATAAATAGAAGTAAAAAAAAAGATTTTTAAAAACCACGTTTTTAGAAGCGGACTAAAAAGAAGAAAATAATTTAAAACTTATTAGTTCAAGTACTTTAATTTAATATGACTAAAAATGAGGGGCGGGCGCTTATGAGGTTTAACATATGCGGTTCACTCATTCTCTCACTTATAGATCTCTCTTTTGCCTTCTAAATTAGAAATCTTTAATTTTTATACCAAACACCCACCCCACGTTTTTAGTCATATTAAATCGAAGTACTTGAACTAATAAGTTTTAAATTATTTTCTTCTTTTTAGTCCGCTTCTAAAAACGTGGTTTTTAAAAATATTTTTTAAAACTTTTATTTATTTTATTCTTTTTAGTCCACTTATAACAACCTGGTTTTTAAAAATATTTTTTTACCTCTATTTATTTTACCAAACACCTCACAAGCGCCCGCCTAACGTTTTAAAAACATTGTGATGTGGTCACGGGGCGAACTCACGGATGTCAACAAAAGCCGACGGTACAGATGCTTTTATATAGACTATAGATAAACTTAAAAGTTCAATAATTTAATAACGGTACATTTGATCGATCTGAAATTTTGATACAATGCATTGTCATCCAAGATCGATCTGTGGTAAAATATTCAGATCTCTACGACTATAAGAAGTGGTTCAATTTTACGTTGGCAGATTTGAAAAAATCTTGGACAATCAAACAAACAAACCATACCCAACGAAAGCGAGTTAATAAAAACATGGTAATAAAACAAAGTTTTTCACTATAAATCCCTTATATACGAGACATAACTAACAGTATTGATTATTTTCAAACACGACAAACATACAGACTGAATCTGCCTTAACTCAACTTTGCTTCATAACCCTGGGGGGGGGAGGGGGACAGGGGAAAAGTCTGGTCACCGATTTGCTTAACCGAGCTCAGCGCGACACGTAAAATGTAAACAAAAGCACCCCGGTTCTTCGATGGGTCAAAGCGTCAACTCAAACTTTCACGTGGGAAAAAAACAATAACAAACCGTGAATTTGAATTACATACTTTATATAAGGAAAAACTAAAAATGCATTAATTTAATTACGGTACAATCGATCGATCTGAAATTTTAATACGATGCATTGTTATGTGCGACAGGTCCGTGTGCCAAATTTCAGCTCGATCGGATCACTGGAAATGGGTCATTTTCGACTTTTGTTTTTCCGCCCGCCACCCATGAGATGACGACAGACAGACAGACAGAGAGAGAGAGAGAGAGAGAGAGAGAGAGAGAGAGAGAGAGACGCCGGTGAAGTTAATATAAGGGATTTATAAAAGAATTGGGAATGGGTTATAGGGAGCAACGGATATCACACAGTTTAGGACTAAACATAAGAGAAACAAAAACAACTCTCGATCGACAACAATGAAAGTCTGAATATGAGGAAGGTTTAAAACATAAATACATTTCCAAAGCACATTGCACTATTGCATACATAGAATAAAATATATGGTTACTACTAATTGGTCCCTAGCTCAACTTCCGCTGTACTTCCATGAGTGACTTGTTTTAAGAAATGTTAAAAGTCATCTTTTATTTTTAAATGTTTATTTAAGTTGATTTTTATAAGAACTCTTTTAACATCCTTTTTTATATTAAAGATTATTTTTTCTTTCTATGATTGCCGTTTGTTATTTTATCGATTTGTTTGTAAAGCTTCTTGTTTTCCTTGAAAATCACTTGACTTTTCATTGACTTCATTGTTTAGAAGATGAAATAGTGTAACAACAAGGGAGATGCATGGGGAAAAAGAGAGCTTTGGTTGATGGTCAGTGAGGGAGAAAATATAAATTGAAGTTTTACTTTTGAAAAAAAGGATTTTCTAAAAGGGAAGAATTAAAGAACCCCATAAAAACAAAGTTTTTGACTATAAAACCCTTATATATAAGACATAACTAAAAGTATTGATTATGTTGAAAAGTGACAAACATTTACAGACTGAAACCAAATTATCTTCCTTGGCTTTAAAAACTAGGTCAAAACTCTAGCAGACGACTACTAAACGTTCTAAATAGTGATTTATATAGATAAACTAAAAATGCATTAATTTAATTACGGTACGTTCGATCGATCTGAAATTTTGATACAATACATTGTTAGGTGACACGGGCCCGTGTGCCGAATTTCAGCTCGATGGCTTTACTGGAAGTGGGTCATTTTTGACTTTTGTTTTTCTGCGGACGGGACGAGACGAACGAGCCGAGACGACGAACGAGGCGGCTGTGAAGTTAATATAAGGGATTTAAAAATAATGTAAATTTTTCAAGCGCTTTACGAAAAGAAATTATTGTATAAAGTAGCTATTTGTTTACAATAATAACTTTCAACATTATATACCGGTACTTTAACAATAATATTTCACATAATTTTGAAAAGTTTTTTGAACAGAAATATCTACTTTTAAGATATTATTTATGTTCCGCATTCACGGGTTGTTGTTTATTTTGAATTTTAAACTTTTTTAAACGTTTCGCAAGGAAAAACAATTAAACCCATTTTAATGTCTGCATGAAATGATTTACATATTATACATTATATCAATAGCATAGGAAGCACATTGTTTTCAAGAATAATAAGCCTGCATATATTCTCTATGTAAACAGACTTAATACTATTTTAAATAAACGTGCAGTCTTTGCACCGGATTGATACGCGCTCGGCTGGCGTACCTATAGCCACGTGTTCGAATCCATGTGAAGGCCGAGATTTGTTCCCGTGGCCTAGGGCGTCCCTGAGTCCACCCCGCTCCGAATGGGTGATGCTTGGAACCCTCATAGCCTTGGCCTTTGAACTTGCTTCACTTTTCTACAGACCGGCATTGTCTGTGGACGCAATAATCTTCTGTATAAAAGTAGCGTCTTTACAGATAAGACAAGACAAGGGAAGATGTTTATTGGAACTATCAATACCATTCAGGAATCTCCAGTAGCGTCTGTACAGATAAGACAAGGCAAGGGAAGATGTTTATTGGAACTATCAATACCATTCAGGAATCTCCAGATGACTTTCATAGATCAAGAGTATGTTGAGACAATTTGTCAACTAAGATTAAAGTACATTTTTTTAAATGGTCGAGAGCCTGTGAAAGTCGTTTTTAAAAATGAAAAATAAATTTAATCAATTTTGAAATTTCCTATACTGTACTCCGTTATCAAATGTTTTTAATTTCATTTATAGTTTACTTGTTTTGAACTGGATATGTTTGTATATTCATACAATTGGTCACCTTTAAATTATTCGAATGTCTTTAAAACTCTAGATACTTTCCGAAATAATGAGGTCTCAGCCATGTTTTCTTGAAAGCTGCAAGGCTGTGCACATAGACCAACTAATAGTAGAGGGAACAATAGTGTCAGCCTTACTCAATAGGTGCGAAAAAAATAATTTCTTTGCATATTGGTAATGTTTAAGTCTTTATAAACTCTCCTTTAGAAATATTAAAGAAGTGTTGCGAAGGAAAAGACAAATATGATTTTTTTTTAATTTTAAAGATTTTGTATTTTGTTTTACACACAAATATTGTATTTCTGAATCAGGAATGATTTATTATTTGCAAAACTATTAGTAAATTTAAAGTGACGTGTCCAGTGTTAAATGTACCCGGTCATCTTTTCATACAAGATAATTCTGACGTTTTGGTCAATTTAGTACTACATCCATTAAACCATGACTGCAGCACATCAAAAAAGTCGATACTATAACCTCTAAATTTATCGCCATTAAAGAAAAAATTAATAGTTTTCGTAAATTAAAACCCGTAAGAATTGGTTATGTACATATTAACATTTACGGTACATATTCGTTCTAAAGCCGACTTTTTTGTTACTAAATCTAGGGGGAAATGGGGGTTGGGGCGGGGGTCGGCTTAGGAGCGGGTCATATGTGATTTCTGCATGTACACTTAATATCGTGCTGTTATTATAGATGTTAAGTTTATTACTGTTTATTGTCTACATTACAAGATTCGACTGCTCTACCAGATGCTATAAACTAGTATTTAACATCTGCACTTACCTTATTTAATCATTTACTTATTGTTGTGAATGTTTTAATAAATTGTTTTACAAATTTTGTTTTCAACAACGAATTTTAATGTATGCGCTTTCGCCACGTTTTGTTTACCAAAGAAAACAAATACCGGTAACTCTTGGTGTCGGCTTAGGAGCGGGTTACACACTTTCTATACTATTCTCTTCCAAAAAGAGTGGGGTCGGCTTATGAACAATGGGCTATAGAGCGAGTATGTACGGTAAGTTTTGTACGAGTATGCACTCTTTCATCATCAATAAATGAACGTACATTAAGCTTTTACAGCTCATTCATAGTCTTTCCAGATATATTTTTATTATTTATTGTTGTCTCAAAAGGATCCTCTCTACTCTTTGCGGTTCACAGACCAACGGTAAAAATGCTACTGGTTTCTTTAAACACGAACAGAAATGACTCCATTTCAAAGATATTTAGCATAAACGTTCAGATTTTAACACGATACTTGTATACTTATTCTTGTTAAGAGAAAATAACATACAGCCATATATTTGCAACCTTCAAGCTATCGAAACACTCGTAGTAAACTTTCTGAATTGTTAAAGTTCACAATTCAAGATTTACTTTTAATTCCCGGTTCAGCCTTTTACGAGTGAAAAATAAATACCAGCCTTGGTTTATCGTGTTCATTGTTCAACTTATTATGTCACCGCTGCACCGTCCTATAACTTAACCTGAGGATTTACTGAATCTTAAAACGTTCTTACTTTGTTGTTCTTCATAAAAAAAATAGAATCTTTTTCCTTAAATAACAATTTAAATAAAAATGGGGATTTAAAATACTTGCAACGTGACCTTTATATGGAGAATCGGGAAGGGGGTGGGGTGGGATACAAACATCCGGCTAAATGGTTCACTAGGAAGCTGGTGAAAATTTATATACAATTTTCATTTAAGTTCTTCTGATAGAGGTTTAAAAAATCTGATTTTTTTTACTAGTCTTATATTAGCTTGCTTTGTAAGTTTAATCGGAACCGTCCGTTCAACCGTCCAACTATTTGTTTATCATTTTTTCACGTGCCTAGTTCACGCGTTGACGCCGACCGTCACTGTTCACACCCCCTACCGTCCCTGCGCCCAGAGGAGATAAAAACCAGAGCAGATAATTCTGTTTCAGTCTGTAAATGTCGCGTTTGAACATAATCACTACTTTTAGTTATGTCTCATATATATGGGATTTATAGTCAAAAGGTAAGCTGGCTTTGTACTTACTGTAAAATGCGTAGACTAAAAAGTAGAAAATTAGTGCATTTTTAATATAAGACTAGTTTTTAAAAAGTGTTTTTAAGGTTAATTATTGTTGTTAAATATAGCGATGTCTGCTATTCATGTCGTTATTTGTTTTAAAAAAGTGTTGATTTTGTGTTTGTTATTGAAAGTATATTTATCACTAGTTTTATAGTGAACCGCTACGAGGCCGAGATGGGATACCATTCTATAAAAGTTATCATTCTTCTTATTCTTCTAATTATTAAATTTAAATAATTTTTTTTAAAAATAGATTTAAATCATGCACTGTGTAATTATGTAAAAATATCAGGTAACATCACAGTTGCGATAAAATACATTTAATAACGTGTGCAATCTTTAATTTCAAAATCAAATGAAGGATTAAGACGTAAACAATAATCTACAAATTATGTTGTTTTCGGCATTTACATGCGTCCTTTAAACTTGTTTTAAAGAAAATTAACTGTTATTTATTGTTAGTTGAAAAAAAAGTTGAGCAATCGATTAGTTACCTTTGTCGGTCCAGTAGTGCCTTCTATTTGTGATGTGTAAATACTCGCGTTAACAGTTCGTTATGTGAGTCAGTGTGCATTATTCCAAGCAACGAATCACTAGAGGAATAGGTGAGATTCCGTTGTTTAGACTTTATAGTACAATATTTATTTTAATACTCTACTTGAATTTTTTAAAACTAAGCAAGAATTAAGTTAAATCTATATATTAAATACAATTTTTTATAAATTTTAACACATGCTAGTAACATATATTATAGATGCCACTCTTCAGTACTTGCTTTTTTTTTAAGTGTAGGGAATGGCATGATATCATGAGATGAGAAGTAACGAGCGATTTTTGTTTTCATTTTAAATTAACTGATAACTTCCAAGTGGTAAGTGAATGGCAGATAGACTAACTATTATCTACTCTTAGACTAACTGTTATCTACTCTTAGACTAACTGTTATCTACTCTTAGACTAACTGTTATCTACTCTTAGACTAAATGTTATCTACTCTTAGACTAACTGTTATCTACTCTTAGACTAACTGTTATCTACTCTTAGACTAACTTATCTAATAATAGACTAACTGTTATCTACTATTAGACTAACTGTTGTCTACTCTCAGACTAACTGTTATCTACTCTTAGACTAAATGTTATCTGCTCTTTCTCGATTTTTGCTAATCTTAGAATACATTCCTAAATTTGTTGGAACAAAGATTTTTATTTTATTCAAGGAAAAAAAAACAAATTATAGCAAAATATTTTTTTTAAAATATAAATATGAAATTTAGTTTATGTTTAAGGGCTAACTTTCAAAACTGTTATTTTTAAATTTATTTTAGGCCATCATCATCAGTGAAGCTAAAGTTGTTCTAAAGACGAAACGACAATGTTCTCTTTATCCTGACAGATGATGTTCCGCTTTCAAGCTTAGACACACAGCTCCTTCATATACCTACAAACATTTGTATCTCCATGGTTTGATGAGCCGTCTGGCTCTTTAGGATTCCATTTCTTTCCTAAAATACTGTACGAGGTTCAAAAATGACCTGAAGGATATTTTCCAGTGGATTCATAGTAACAACAGGTGGCTCGTCAAATACTTGCTATACAACGTTGTTAGTGGGAAATCTTCAAACATAATCATTATTTTAATACATATCATTAAAAATATGTTTTTAAAGTTAAATATTATTTATGATATGATGTAAATCAAAAGCATGTTTCTTTTTAGAGCCTTATATATTTAAACAGTTAATACTATTTTGTTGTTTTAAAACTAAAAGTTTCAGTCTGCTTCAACTTTTAGGATACTGTATTGACTGAAACAGACCCCAAAAGAAGATATGTTTCGTAAACAGCGGCTCGGAACACTTTTGGTGTGCTTCTATACCCTAATGAGGTGCCATTTCGTGTTGGGAACCTTAACGAACTTTAAATCAGACGCGCTGTGTGACGCAGACGTTAAGCTAGAGCGCCGCTGCTTGACCCCCTCAGACCAACCCGCCAATGTGGTAGAGTGCGCCATGATGTGTGCAGACGATGACCTCTGTGAAGGTGTCTGTGTTGACAAGAGTGGGAGCCAATGTTTTCTACTGCGGCACTGTCCTGGTCTCACATCCGTATATCCCAACGTCAACAGAAACATGACGTACTACGCAAGAATGGCGACATCAGATGCTTGTCTGAACGGAGGCAACTGGAATGCTGCTAGAGAGGCGTGTAGGTGTTTTGATGGATTCGTGGGGCTCCGTTGTGAGAGGTACGCCGAGTCATGCCGTGAGTTGAGAGTTTACGGCTACGGTTTACAAGGCAATAAAAAAATGTTCCTTCAGCCACCCGACTTCACCTCACCTTTCCAAACTAACTGTGCAATACATTCGAAGATTATTCGTACGGATATAGTCCACCAGACAATTAACCATTTCATTAATAACACAAGAACGTGGAGGGAGTATGTGGAAGGTTTTTATGCCACCGATAACAACAACGACGAACGCGATTTTTGGCTTAATCTTGAAAAAATCCACTACTTAAACCAAAAAGCTAACTTGACACAGTTAAATATAGTGCTAGAATTTAGCCCAAACCTAACATCTGTACTAAAATATTCTAATGTTTCTGTGAGTGGACCTGAACAAAACTACTCACTAAGTTACCTAAATTTCAATCGTATTATTGGTGATACCCAGTATAATTTCAGCGATTGTTTCTCATTCAACGTATTAACTCAGTTTTCAACACCGGATGCGGATAACGACCAAGACTTAGCCTTGAACTGCGCAGGACAAGCAGGGGCGGGGTGGTGGTTTAGGGGTTGCAATCCTTTCCCTGAGTGCAATCCCCTGGGTGTAACTAACCAAATAGGAGGTACGTTTAACACCTCTCAGCATATGCGCTTTAAAGGAGAAGATCTTCAGAGCTATGTTCATAATCTGACAGGTATACGAATGTATTTTAGTGAAAACCTTTGAAATAACATTTTAATTAAACTGACACCTGCTAATGTTATTTTAAAAAAAAATTAATAAAAAACAATCTGCAGAAAACCTAGTTGCAATTTTGTTATTAAGATTTTTTCTCTCCGAAGTAGTAATCATAGAAATAGCAGCAGAGTCAATCATCTATTTGTGTGCACTATTTTGTTGAAAATGATTAATAACAAATTTTGATTTAAATAAATAAAAAGTACGAAACATTGCGCAAGTTAAAGCTTCTAGTTACAACTAAATACTTGTTTCTATTTGAAAATGTAGAGTTTGTGTTTAAAAGTTTAACCATGTCAATATGGTTTTAAATAATATGAAGATATGCATTCATTATATTTAATTTTAAGATGATCAATATTTTTTTTTATTTAATACATTTATAACTGATTTAGAAATTAATTTATATGTCGGTTGCAAAAATATCAATCAGCAATTGAAATTTTACATAACACACTATTAAGTCATTTGCTGTTGAAGCGATTTGTTGGTTAATGGTTTACTTTTATTTTGTGATTCAACCTTACCCCGAAACAATGTCATTCATTTGTAAAAAAGAATTGTATGCTATGTTGTAATATAATAGTGGCAGTGTAAGATTGAAATGTAAACCACAGGCAAGTGTAAGCATTGATTTAATTCAAGTTTTTGGTGATCTTTAAACCTTACACAAATGCTTGTTATGATTGTAGTACAATTACAAAATATTTGACAATAGCTGTATTTTTCGTAGAAACTCTCTCAACACTAATTGCATAATAAGTTTAAGTTGATGGTAAAAAAAATATCGATTCAACTCCGTTACTAGTAATTGAAGTTCATTGTTACGATCTACTAAAATCGCATTCTATTTTATTTCCTAACCATTTGGACATATAACTAAAGGCAAAGTTGACATGAACTAAAATGATAAGTGACTTCGAAGCATGAGAAGAGCTTCATAGTATACGTTGTCTAAATCAAGTTTAGTATTGGTAACAGAGGCGTCACTAGGGTTGGTGTCACTCAGTGCGGTAACTCGTGGTGTCAACCCCCAGGACTACGCCATATATCTTCTCCGAACTGCCAATGCAAAATAACAGGAACATAATTCGGTGCGATCTGCTCACCCTCACCCCATAATGGCACCTCTGATTGAGTATACGGATGTTTCAGAAAATCGTATAAGTGACAGTTGGAAAAAATATTGCAATACCAATGCTTACACGCATAATTTGGTAATTTGAGATCATATAAAAATATATGTTTTTATTTCAAATTTTGTAAACCTTTTTACCTAGTTTTTATGTTTAGTAATCTGAAATATATCATTGAATATGAATGTTGCAGAAAAATAACATTGCAATTTCCTTTTGTAACATGACTTTAAATGAATATTTATAAAATCTATCTTTTATTTTGTTCTTTGCATTTGAATTTTTATCTACTTAAAAATGTATTGTCCATCATGTCAAGATTTCCGAAATTAAAATTCTTTCAATTATTAAAACTTTTTCTTTTCAAAGTTAGATAAAAAATACAGTGAACATTTTTTTAAAAAATTAATAAAAGTAACTTTTAAAGATTAATCATTTTTTTAAGCGAAGCATTTAAATGAAATATGTACGTTGGAAGCAAGTTAAATATAGAGCACTTTAAGCAATAAAAAAAAATTAAATCAAAAAGAATCTTTTCCAGTGTTACGCTAAGTAAGTTTTTAGCTGTAAGTTTTTAATTTTATATCAGTAGTTTATGGTGGCCCTGTCGTTCTTTAATTAACATAGAAGTAGAAACATATCAGTAAAATAAATGTACATGAGACATACATATTTATATAGTTTTAGCTTAGTGCAACGGAACCTTTACCCTTTTCTCAAATATTTGCCAAGTAGTAATAGTACATAAATAATTAATTCTAACTTGGAAATACAACACAAAGACATCTAATACACCCCTCATTCAGAAACAGGGATAAACATGCATTTGTTATTCAGTTTGAAAGATCAAACCCGTACAAATTATCGTTCTTCTAGTCTGGAATTCGGACATTGAATGGGTTGCCTGATGAAACAAGGAAAACCATCACTCTATAAAAAACTAAAGCTAGACATAAACCATGAATAAGCGTAGGACGCAATAATCTTCTCTATAGAAGGATAGTCTGAAATAGATAAAATAAAATAAATGTTTTCCTTCATTAACTAAGCTTCCCAACTGTATTTTCTGCATAAATACCACTGCCTGGCGTACCTTGTCACGAGTTAAGGAAAGGGAAGGCCTAGCGTTGAATCATACCTGACTATGTTATGTTACACCCGGCCCAACCTGTTCCGTTTTGAACCATGCCCCTTTTAGAATGTAAAGATCGTTGACACCAATACTTTCATTTGCCGGGTTGTCCCTTAAAGAGGTGTTCATTATTCTTGAATTACGTCATAGATGCTTGGGACTTTCACTTTTAAAATAAGCCCGATTTAAGAGGTTTTCTGATTTGCTACTAGTGAGGTAAGGGAATTTTTTCTATGGCAATAATAACATTGGTTTTGACGAATATTTTATGTCGAAATGAGTTTTAGGTAAAAAAGCTAAATCAAATATAAACATATCGATTTAATGATCTTTGCTCAAATTTATTTAACAAGTTTATAAATATAATTGTATAACATTTTTTCTAGATATAAATTAATTTTGCAAATAAACAGAAAAAAAAACCAATAAATTTAGCCTTTAAAATACAAAGCCCTTAAATTGAACTCGTGTAAACTAATGTACAATTGTACTCAGTTCAATTAAATATGAGTTTGATTTATAACATGTGCAAATGGTGTGCATGCTATTTATAATATTTCTCTCTAAAGAAGCCTAAAATTTCTGTTGATCATTTCAAGTAATAGATAATAATTATTTTGTAAATTTTCAAATAACTGCGAAACATCAAACAATTCATATTATCAACTGCCTATATGTAACTATATCTTGTCATACAACCGGGAAAATTCACTTAAGATAAATACAATCTCGTAGTTTTCTTATTGTTTCTTAATCATCCATGTTGATATTCAGTCTCTCGATTCGATTTCGCTCTCTCCGTGTTATCTTGTAGATTTTATTCAACGATATGCTATTAATAAAAAACGTTATTCCTAATATGGGGTTCAAATTTAGCTATGATTCCTCATCACATTAATAGGTGTTCTTCTAATATCAGAAAGTTAATTCAGTATGCATACTCTGCAATTTTAAAAGAACTCAAAAATGGATTGTCTGGAAACGTCAAGAGAATATTTTATAATATCGTTTAAAAAAACGTATGCAAGACATAGAGAAAAACGAAACTGATGCGGAGGAATATATTTAAAACAGAGATTTAAACTTTATTATGTACACTGCTATATCAATATTATATTTTAAAATGAAAAGAATTCTCAGAGGGATGAGAGACTCTTATGCAAAGAATTGAAATATTGATTACAATTATGTCATAATATAAGTCCCAATGGAACAGAACACAAGCACATGAAAAAAGAATTTGTTCAATGAAAGCCAAATCTTATAATTTTCATGGACGAGAGAAGACTACCACGTCAGGGCTTCATATGGACACCAAAAGGCAAAAGAAAACAAGGAAGACCAAAAGAAACCCTACGTAAAACAATTAAAAGAGAAAGCTCAACCATGGGTCTAAGAAGTAATCAAGCCCTAATACAAACGGCGATGGATCGTTGTAAATGGAAATCAATGACTTCTGCCTTATGTGTCGTCTTCGGCCCGAGAGGAACTAACTAACTAACTTTAGTGTCTGGTATTCTTTAAAGGGTTAGGCTGGTACTAATTAGAACTCTTCGGCAGTGCATTTTAAACGACGATTGCTTCCCAAACATTACACACGACAGTTGTTTATTAGGCTATAACTAGTAATCGAAATAACTTTGTCGTGACGTCAGTAATCCATTTAACTTTCTGATAACATTCATTGCGTTAATTTTTCATGCACATTTTTTCTCTCAGAGTTAAGGAACTGATATGCTTAAGACGTTGGCATTAACTAGGTCAGCGATCGACAACAGTCGGCTCTAGAGATTATAACATAAGTCAGATTATCTTTAAGTCATATTTAAGGGAATTTAAACTTTTACCATTCCTAAGTTCTTAACATATGTTAATTGAGAATTAATTAAGGAGAAAGATTATTCCTACTGGAATATATTCAAAGGGGCTAAGATTAACGTACACATATATGTAACAATTGAGATAAAAAAAATGTCCCCAAAAATTATTACTGTTAGGTAAGGTAATTTTTTAAATATTTTTTATTTTTATTCATTTAGTTATTTTTTGAAGCTCTCAGTGTGGAAACCAAGAACTCGATTAAATAGGATCAATATTTTTTCCATTTGATGAGTTGCACGGCGAATGATCGCATTCCATCTGGAACCCAACGCACACACAAGCGGACTTTAAAGAAGGTTAACACATTGACAGGCTTGACGTCATTTTAGAAGAGATAAAACTGGTGACACATCCATGTCCGTAAATGGTTTTGACTTGTTAGTCTCATTCTCTATACCCTCCTTGGTCGTCCTCGCCAACACACAGATATGGAATCAGTTGATAACAGTCTTTCGTGTGGCTAAATATTTCGGAGCATTAAATCTAAAGCCATGTTGATTCCAAATAAATGTTAGGAGATCTGAAGATTGGTTGAGTATTGGTGTTTGTGTGTGGGGGTGTAGGTGCACAGACCAAATAGTAAACTCCACATTTAGAAGAGTCAATATTTGCCTGACTAGTTGGTCCCCTGGGAGAGTGACTCAACCGATAAAACAAACATTAGTTTATTAGGCCATGCTGTAAAACACGATTTATTTGTCATTTTAAAGATTTTATTATGTTTATTAAAAGAACAATTTTGCTTTTAACAGTGATATGATTGAATTTTAAAAAAAAAGATTTTATTAAATTAAAGATACACACTTTTTTTTACATCTATAGATCGAAGATTCATTCTTTTGAAAAAGATACAACTCTTGAAAATGTGGCATTTAATGTATATTCAGGACTCATTTAGTACTTTAAGATTTTAGAAAAAACACTTGCATAACTACAAAAATCAAACATAAGCGGCTATATTCTTCCTGTAAAAGTGCGCCATTTAAAAGTTTTGTACGTTTGTAGAATCTAGTTACCTCATCTTGTGCTCTACCGAATTGAGCTAAAAAAATAGGATCTAGTCTTCAAAGAGAAGAAGAACAGAAACAAAATAGTTACTTCTAAATTATGTGTAACTTTGTTACCTTGCGTCATCTTTGTAGGATTCACTAGGAACGATATGCCTTATTCATCTAACTTTAGTAAACGTACCACTATAGAGCATATCTATTCCTTGTGAATATTTCAAAGATAACACCAGATGAGACAGTTACATTGTTGTTTGTCTATCTACTCTTACGACATGACGCTATTCAGAATATGTCCTGTAACAATTAGAAAGTGAAATCTCGTGGAGAATCTGTTGTTGGTGGTCTCTTAATCTGTCCATACTATACATCTATTTGAGTTTTACAAATTATGTTATTAAAAGCATTATGACATAAACATTTTTATTTATGCATTTTAAAATATGACAATATTCTATTTATTCACATATTCAATTAAATTGCCTTTTATGTTACACTTAATGCATGTCTTCCAGCCTAACAAAAATGACGACCTACAAAATGGACTATGAGAGCCGCGGTACAGCCATTATCATCAACAACAAGAATTTCTCCCAGCTGAAGGCAAGGGAGGGCACTGACGTAGACGCTGCCAGCATGGAGATGCTACTGACAACGATTGGGTTCAAGAGTATACGGCGTAAAGACGACCTGACAGTCAAACAGATCAAAGACTTGCTTAACGAAGGTAGAACGTAGTTGAAGTTTACTCATAAATATATTGATGATTGATGTAAAACATTGTGTCTGTCGTCAATCAATTAAAGAAGATAGGAACATTTATAAGGAATTAAATCATGTAGAACTTGGCATACCGTCGCGTATTTATGAAAAACTTCTTTGGTGTGCTGTGATGAAAGCTTATTGCTGGTAGATTTTGTTGTATTCCGTTCAAAGATTTTTTAATATAAAAATGTTTCCCCCCATGAATCATATTTTCACATTTAACTAATTTCGATTGTACTGATTATAAATGAATATTTCATACTTCTGTACGTTGAATCACCACTTTGTGTGGTTCTCAAAAATATTTCTAATGAGTGTCTAGGATGTAAACATTTTTACAGTAACACAAAGTTAAACTACTAAACTTTGGATTGTAACATGTAATGTATATGTAATAAATCCTGTGAAATAGATAGGCAATAAAGTTTTGAAATAAAATACAAGAAACATTAACGAATTGTTTGATCAAAAAAAATAAAAAAATTAAAGCTTTATTAATGGAATAATACACATAAAGTGTATCTTTGTTTACTACATGTGCTCATCGTTCTCCATTTCGTTTCTGTTTTTTTTTAATCTTTACATAATGATTATTTGACCAGGTTATAGTATGTAATATTTTTTTTTAATTTAACTAAAATATCTGACCATTGTTCATTTATTTGTACTGCTAAGGGCAATAGCCAAAATGTGAATTTGTCCATTAGTCAACTAGTAAAGCTTTGATTTATTTTTCCCATCACACAATTTGTTTGTGTTTCTGGTATATTTCCATATATGTATAATACGAATAAAAATAATATTACATTTTAGGCTCTGAGTAGATACGTAATCATTAATTCCTTGACAGTAATAAGTTTTACATATTTCTATCTATCTTACCCTGACATATTTGCTTTACTTTCTTTTTAGTGTCCAGAGAAGACCATTCTTCACACGGCTGCCTTGTCTGTGTTATCCTTACACACGGAGAGAAGGACTGTATCTACGGAACAGACGGACCACTGGCCATAAAGGAGGTGACTCTACCGTTTACTGATGAGAAATGTCCGACGTTGGTGGGGAAGCCAAAAATATTTTTCATACAAGTAAGAAAGTAATGTGATGTTTGTACTGATTCTTACCATTACTTTTTCGTTCATCAGTATGACTTATGAAGGGGTCATCCATAAATGACGTCACACACCTAAGGGGTAGAGGGGTCACACATGTGTGACGATGTGGGACGATGGGGGGGGGAGTGGTTTAAGAAATGCGACGTCACATAGAAATGCAGATCTTTAAATAAAAGTACCAATTAAATATTTGATTTCTTTACATTTATTTAATAACGTTTTAAATGGCTTTACGCGTCTTAGGCTTAAATTAAATATATACATAAATGTCAATGAAAGTGATTAAAAACTTGCTCATTTTCAAATATAAAATACGGTTTTCATGGGGAAGGGGGAGCAACATTTTGTGCCGTCATATTTGAAGGGGGGGGTCTAAGTTTTTCTGATGAAGGGGCAGGGGGGATCGGTCAACGTCGCGTGACGTCATTTATGGACGGCCCTTAGTGTATTTAGCATGAAAGGAAAATGTATTTCTAAGTAAGATTAATCCTGAAGCTGTGTAGTAAATTATAATACACATTATATGGGATATATACACAGTATTGCCGATTCTAAAGTAGTCAAACTGCACCAAAGATCATCCATAAGAATAGTTTATTTTGCAAAATATTTTGCTAAATGCAAATACACAATATAACCACTGATGTCTCGTATTTCAAAATTAATGTCTAAAGGTTATTATAAGGTTAATTATTCAAATATTTTTGCCATTATGTGGATGGAATAACTTGTAGGATACCAACAGTTTAACTAATCTGGAGAGACAGTATCGTTCTGTAAAACAATCCCTAACTCATGAAAGCCGTTTCTGGAATTTCAGTTTAACTTTCATTTTCGAAATTGATGGGTGAAAGAAAATCGAATTCGTTAACATTTTTAGTACATTATAAAAAGGCAACTATCTCATCAAGATCCCAAAGAAAGGGGATCTCAGCAACTGTGCAAATTACAGAGGAATTACACTGCTATCTGTACCAGGAAAGGTTTTTAACATAATTATTTTGAACAGAATGAAAGACAAGGTCGATATGCAGCTACGAGATCAACAGGCCGGCTTCCGCCAAAACAGATCCTGCACAGATCAAATAGCAACACTGAGAATCATCGTAGAACAGTCCATCGAATGGAACTCCTCTCTATATATAAATTTTATAGACTATGAAAAGGCCTTTGATAGCCTGGACAGACAAACCTTGTGGAAACTTCTCCGACACTATGGAGTACCAGGGAAACTAGTGAGGATCATTCAGAGCTCTTATGAAGAAATGACATGCAGGGTGGTCCACGAAGGTAGACTCACAGACTCCTTTACAGTCGAAACAGGAGTCAGACAAGGATGCCTCTTGTCCCCTTTACTATTCATCCTTGCCATTGACTGGATAATGGAAAAATCCACAGACAAAAAGAGGAATGGGATACAGTGGACACTCTGGGAACAATTGAATGATTTAGACTTCGCGGACGACATTGCACTTCTGTCCCGACAACCAGCAACAAATGCAGGAAAAGACAAAAGACGTAGCCACCTTTTCGGCACAGCTTGGCCTCAACATAAATAAAAGTAAAACAAAAATCATGAAGATAAACCCATCCAACCATGAGCATGTCCATCTGGCAGGAAAGGCACTGGAAGAAGTGGAGTCCTTCACATACCTAGGCAGCACCATAGACATAAATGGCGGATCCGATGCAGATGTAAGGGCTAGGATTGGAAAAGCTAGATCAGCATTTGTATTATTAAAGAAAATATGGGAGTCGAAGGAGCTGAAACTGCAGACCAAAGTCAAAATCTTTAATACAAATGTCAAAACAGTCCTCCTATATGGTGCAGAAACTTGGAAAACAACAGCGAGCCTTACGCAGAAAGTGCAGACATTCATAAACACATGCCTTCGAAAGATCCTGAAAATCAAATGGCCAAATACTATAAATAACAAAGAGTTACTAGAAAGGACACACCAGGTGCCTATTGATGAAGACATCATAAAAAAGAGGTGGAGATGGATAGGACATACGCTCCGAAAACCCCCAGGTAGCACCACCAGACAATGCCTAACATGGAACCCACAGGGAAAGAGAAAGAGAGGAAGGCCAAAAAATACATGGAGACGCGAGCTAGAGGCTGACATGCAAAATATGGGATACACCTGGAAGCAATTGGAGAGGAAAGCACAGGACCGTGAGGAGTGGAAAGTTCTTGTAGACGGCCTATGCCCCAGACGGGGTAGAAAGGCATAAGTAAGTAAGTAAGTAACTATCTTTAAGACGACTACAGTATAATATCTTCCATTGTTAAGCTGTCAGCATATAATTGCTAACTGTAGCGGTTGTTTTCTTGGTGTGTACTGCCCGGGGCAAATACTGGTTGTCGACGCCTGTATTAAGGAAAAACAAAACAATATTTTGATATTATTTATCTTTTATCTGCTTTGGTTCACATCCCCTAATTTACGTTAATCATCGTAAGACAAATAATACAACGATGTTTTATTTGTTCGATTCTACCACGATTCATTTCAGAACATCAACACAAAATATACCACTAAGACTAAGATTTGAGTAAAGTACAATACATGTATCACATTTAATGATCTTAAACTAATCTCTAACCCACTCTCCCCCACACAGGCGTGCAGAGGGAGTGAATACGACGAAGGTGTGGACTCCGTCGACTCCAAAAAAGTTCCGTCAGGCCCCGATGTTGTCGAGACAACTATACCTTTCCATATTGATTTCTTCATCGCCTACTCTGTGACGCCAGGTAAAATGGAATATTTTTCAATTAGTTTTAGCACATTGCAATCTTTACTTAGTCAATAATTGTTTGTTTCTTTCATTTGTTTTTAATACACAAGTAACTAATCTTTTTTATTTTTAATTTTAAATTCGATGTCCGTTAACGTATAGATCAGTGGTGCCAACTTAATGGCACGTATGGCACGGGGGTGGGTGGGCAGGCGGCCCCCAGAAGGTTTGCAACCACTGATTTAGAATAAACCTCCAAAATAAACATTACAAATTCTTTTTATTTAAAGCTTTTTTTACCTCTCGATAAGAAAATAACACTTTTTTTTTAAAAAAGCTGCTTAACAATAGTTTTTATTGATTTTTACTTAAATCTAATGATCCTACATGTGGAAGAAAATAAGAAGCTCCAAGCCTAATGCTCTTCATGGGTCTTCCTGGAAGACCCTCCCAGCTATCTGGCCCCCTCCTCAAGGGGGCGGGGCGTAACAATTGGGACCCACCGAAGATGCCTCCCACTAAGTTTAACCTCACAAGGAGAGGTGGAATTTCCCTTTTTCGACCCGCTACCACTTTGGCGCCACCTCGGCAAAGCACACGAGTCTCAATGGTTAAGACCGCCGCTTGGCGGTGGATCCTCAATGACCTACCTAGGGTGCAACCCCCACTGAAAGGTTTCCTCAGAGCTGGCGTCCGCTGCGTTCTCCGCGGTTCCTTCTGCTAATCCGTACTGGCACTCCTGGCCCTAAACCGGCACCGCTCAATGGCGTTGCTAGTAAAATGAGTGGTACGAAACGGTTGCTTCGGATTTACCCGACCCTCAACAGGTACTTTGGTTCTCATCATCGACAATGCATTTAAGATGCTTTGTCTAGGATCAGCGACTGTAATCATATGTAACTAGCACCTAACACCTAACATATCGGACTTCGGCATTGCCTGCCAGTAGTTGTCGGTTTCGGGTTGTGGGCGACGCGGCCAGGTCCGCGACCCGCGACTTTTACTCGTCCACCGAGCCCCGTAGAGGCCACTCCTTCTCGACGGACTTAATTCTAATAAAGAGCTTCCATTAAGCCTATTCAGATAAGTTATACAGAAATAAAAGTTTCCATCGAATAAAAAGTTATAGTTTCTTAGCTGTTAAATCGCATTAACTCAAATGTTATCATCATTCATTAACGTGGTGCTCTTCGTTAACCAAATCTCAGGTTATGCTTCATTTCGCAATGGAAAGAATGGTTCCTGGTTCATTCAGGCCATTGTGGAAGTCTTCAGTAAAAAATGGAAGAGCCTTGACCTCCTGACCATGATGACACGGGTCAACAAGAAGGTCGCCTACGATTTCGAATCTTACTCCAAAGATCCCGAGAGGGATCGTAAGAAACAGATCCCTTGTGTGACGTCAATGTTGACGAGGGACGTCTTCTTTGAGCTATAATAGCTTCGTGGCGAGGCGCAAGTCTAGTTATTGTAATCATCACCTGCCGTGAGCTCTAGCTTCGTGGCGAGGCGCAGGTCTAGTTATTGTAATCATCACCTGCCGTGAGCTCTAGCTTCGTGGCGAGGCGCAGGTCTAGTTATTGTAATCATCACCTGCCGTGAGCTCTAGCTTCGTGGCGAGGCGCAAGTCTAGTTATTATAATCATCACCTGCCGTGAGCTATAGCTTCGTGGCGAGGCGCAGGTCTAGTTATTGTAATCATCACCTGCCGTGAGCTATAGCTTCGTGGCGAGGCGCAAGTCTAGTTATTGTAATCGTCACCTGCCGTGAGCTATAGCTTCGTGGCGAGGCGCAAGTCTAGTTATTGTAATCATCACCTGCAGTGAGCTCTAGCTTCGTGGCGAGGCGCAGGTCTGGTTATTGTAAGCATCACCTGCCGTTTAAACTAGAGCAGTGCTTCTCAAACTTTTTAGTATGGCGGACCGGCAGGAATTTTTCCATTGCACAAGGGACAGGTGCACAATTTTTCATGTACTGACGTGGCAACGAAATGTAATTTATTTTATTTAATTTGTTTTAATGTATGTGCTTATTGTCAAAAAATTGACATAATATATATGGTTAGTTATTAATGGGTGAAAATGGAGGATTATAATTATAATTATATTTTTCGACCCTTTCTTGATAACCGCTGAGGACCAGCGGCGGATGGCCAACGGACCGGCACCAGTCCGCTGACCACCACTTTGAGAAGCACTGAACTAGAGGACATGAAACAGGCTTACAACGAACTCAAAAGACAATTAACGAAAATATCAAGTTTAAAGTCTGATTTACAATAGGAAGAGGTGAATGGTTAATGTATCAAACAATGTACAAAGTTAAGTTTTTTAAGACAAAAAAGTGATTTATGTGATCTTATTTGTCCTGAAAATATCTCTATAAAATGTATGTTAAAATGCCGATAACTTATATTGCTATGACGTATTGCTTTTTTAAACCTTGAAATATTAATACATCAAATTCACAAATTTTGCAGATTTTTTCCACAAGGGAATAAAATGGCAAATAAATTTTATAGCTATAATTATTATAAAATTCCATAAAATGTGTTCTTTTTTAAAAAACAATGAAAAAATACGCCTGATTGTTATTTTTTTTATCTTTGTATTAACACCTCTGCTGGTAGAAAACTTACCTAAATAAATATTTTATAAAACAATAATTATAAAAGTTTATATAAAATGTTAGAAAGACACCAGAGTACCACTGTAGAAAATACAGCAAATGCTAAAATGACCCCTGGATTTGAACTCTATATTCGAACACAATTAAATTATCCCCCCCTCTTTTTTCCACACTATCTAATACTGTTTTATCTTTATTTGGTAGCAGTTTACAACTCAATCATTATTTCTATGGATGTTCAAGTTGTTTCTTATTGTATGTCAAATAAGGCGTTCTGATCTCTTCAAATTCAGGATATTTTAAAAAGTTTTTTTTTAAATTTAAAATGTCTGTTTTACTAATTTTATTCATACCGCTATCTTAAAGCAATCGTAATATTAACGGTACAAAAAAGGATCTGAATATTGTTTTACATATTTCTGTTTTTTCTATGTTTCAATGGTCACTTCTGCAATTTGCTTTGACGATTAATATACCTTTTACCCATAATTAAATATTATTAACATTATTATATTTAAAAAAACTGGAAATCATGGAGAGGATTTTTTCAGCATGAATATGTGATAGACATTTTTAAGTCTTTGTTTTAATAATTGTAAAAAAAAATTCAGTAGACTTGGATTACTTTAAATGGATGCATCTTTTGTGTGACTTGTATGCTTCATTTAAACTTTACCTGTTTTGGTGTTAAAAATATGTAACGTTACCAGATACCATAACAAATTAATTTTAGATATCTTCCATTATTGTCTTAAGTTTTAACTCTGTCACCATGAGTGTGTGAAAAATGAATCATTACTGATTAAATGGTCTAACCTAGTGTGGTTTATTTTAATTTCGGCATTTCTGTGTTCAAATATTTTGTGTTTCTGTTCAAGGTATTTTTTAAAAATATATATTTTAAAAATATTATATGCTTAGCTTAAACGATTACAACGTCAAAATCGTTTTTTTAGAAAGCATCCAGGTATATCTAATTTTGACCGTCTAATATTTAAAAAGTTAAGGAATAGCGAAAACCATGGTAAAGTAAGAAACAGTTCAATAAACAGCAACATCATTTATTGATATCTCTCCTCGTAATGTTTAACGAAACAGACACGGATTTATCTACAATTAAATGGGGCTGGGGCGGACTTGGCGAAAAGTTTACATCCTTCTGTATGTGTATTGAAACGGGATGGTCTTATGATCAAAGGAAACTAGGTCAGACGACTACGAGAGAAAGTACACATGACACCAGGATACAAGGGTGAAGGGGTGTGCAACACATGAACAACTTTAAGCCAGGACAGAGGGTACACCGAGTGATGACAACGAATGTTTCAAACCTACACACGGGTTTTGTCAGTTCCTTATCAAAATTTATGTTGAATTTCAACCAGGACTGGGGTGAGAACAAAATTAACTTGCCACCCCAGACATTTTCTGTGGATTCTTATAGTGATAATAGTCCAATGATGTCTTGAGTAAAATACCAACAACTGTGTTCTTAAACGTAAACAAACATTTCTAAAGGTAAGTTTAAATGCTATATACATTATTATGAATATTCAGGTATATTAACAACTGTGTATCAGTATTGCATGTAATTAAAAAAAAACCTACCATAAATAATTCATGTAAAGTTTCAGTAAAGTAACGCTGTGTCTCAGGGTAAATTATCGTTTAGCGGTTCAGGCCGCCATCTTTGTTTATATGCAAGCGTCTGAAGCACTACAACTAAACCTAACCCTAACCCTAAAAACACTACCATAAATAATTCATGTAAAGTTTGAGTGGTTAAAAAAGTGTCTCAGGGTAAATTATCGTTTAGCAGATCAGGCCGCCATCTTTGTTTATATGCAAGCCTCTGAAGCACTACAACTAAACCTAACCACAACTAGACCTGCCAGCCGAATTTTTTTTTAAATTTCAGCTGGCTGACATACTTTTTCGGCTGATATCCGGATTAGCCGGATTTTAAAATTTCGGCTGGCTGACATAATTTTTCGGCTGATATCCGGATTAGCCAGATTTCTCCGTAAATTGACATTTGCAGCTGATTTTTGGCTGATTACGAAATATTCGTAAACATCATCCAGGTCTGTTCCAGCAAGTGTTACAGGTGCCAGTATGTTGAGAGATGGGCAATTAATTTTTAAGAATTCAACAAAACCATCTTTAGCCACATTTTCAAAGACGAGCAAGTCTCTACAGAACCAGATAACAATATCTCTAGTCAGTTCATGACTTGATGTTGCCTGACATTGACTGTTGCCTCCTCCATACTTACGGAAATATCCCTAAATTTTATTTGACTTTTCTTGACTTTGTACTGAAACATTGTGCTTGACACTTAAGTCAAGATTCATATTGCCACTTGACTTAACTGCGGCCAAATTGGTTACTTTTGAAATCAGACCCTTGTCACCCAATGAGCATTGAGACACAGATGACAATAAACTCGATCTTCGTCTACATTTCTCCCATCAGCAGAGAACAGGCCACCAAAATATTTCCATCATTGTGCTTTAGAATTTCCATGTAGGCTAAGCGGTTTAGGTTTTACTTGTAGGTTTTTAATGAACTGCCTCTCTTCCCGGTTTAGATGACATTTGCTGACATTTGAGTTCACCTAAAATCATCATATAGTCATACAATTTTTTATGAATTGTTACATTAGAAATAG
Source organism: Ampullaceana balthica (assembly GCA_944989445.1). Taxonomy (NCBI): domain Eukaryota; kingdom Metazoa; phylum Mollusca; class Gastropoda; family Lymnaeidae; genus Ampullaceana; species Ampullaceana balthica. The sequence continues at coordinate 928,970 of CALYLW010000074.1, read as the reverse complement.
TGTAACGTAAAAAGGTAATCTTGTAGTTTAGCATGTACATTATTTCACTGCGAATTTTAATTTTCTCGGCAGAACTTTCGTTTTTAATGTATTAAAGGCAGTTATATATGTTATATGTTAGCTATAATTGCGCTAATTTGTAATAATGCTTTTTAATTTTTAAGGCTGTTTTCGGCCCATGACGCTACATAATCAGAGTAGAGTAGGATACATCCATTTTGTTTATCTAGCACCCTATTTGCTGGGTTGTCACACCAAGAGGCCAAAGGAAATGTTCTAAGTTACAAACAAACAAAATGGAATCAAACATCTAGTATAAGAAATTCTTCTTCTTCTTCTTCTTCGTTCTCAATTTGAGTATTGCGTGCCGACGAGTTTTGCTTCAATTGGCCCGTGGTCTCCGACTTCAGCCTGCTGTTTTTTGTGGATGTGCTTCCATAGCCTTTGGTCAGCCAAGACCATCTGCAAGGCAGCAGTTAATTTTGGCAAGTGATGCAGCGTTCACATGCCACGGCTATAAGGGTTCCACGCATTACCCAGCCGCCTTTTATTTTCCCTAACTATGCGTTAGGTACCCACTCGAAGCTGAGTGGACTCGGGGACGCCCTAGGCCCCGGGAACAAATCCATGGCTTCCCATGGATTCGTACGCCAGTCGAGCGCGCTGCCACTCGACCACCGTATCCCCAGTATAAGAAATAAAAAAATGATATTTTCATAAAAATATTTATTGATCTTCTAAGAATATTGAAATAGATAAATGAAACTTAAAAAACAAACATCTTCAGTCAGTAAATTTATTTTAGCATGGGTCGTTCCAGGTAAAAAAAAATCTGTCTAGCCGGGTGTTAGATAAACAAAAATGATGGTTCACCGACAAAACGGCCCCGACATAACGGCCCTGACAAAACGGCCCTGGACTAATAGATGGACTAAAAGTAAAATGTCCAATCAAATATTAAATTCGTATTTTTACTCACCTATTCAGTGTTAGGGTTTGCTAATAATAAACAATAATAATGACATCACAATAGTGAATTTATTAGCCTTTAATCAAAATGGTACAAATCGCGGCTGTTTGTTGACAAGAAACAATATAATAACATCACAAGATATAATTTTACAACTTTACCACTTTATTTAAGGGTGAGAATGTTGACAAAAGCTTAAAATGAAAAAAAAAGTTTTTGTTGAAAAATGTTAACAATTTGTCTGGGGTCGTTTTGACCGGGGCCTTTATGTCGGGGCAGTTTTGTCCGGGGCCGTTTTGACGGGTCACCAAAACGATGTATCCTACTCCGATTATGAAGCGTCAAGGCCCGAAAAAGCCTTATAAATTAAAAAACCCTACACATTAGCGCTATAATAACTAAAATATAACATATATATATTTATAAATGGCTTTAATAAATTAAAAATGAAAGTTCTCACGTGAAAATTAAAATTTGCAGCAAAAAAATTACGTGCTAAAACTTCAGGATCACCCTTAAAAATCATTAGTTATTAACTAAACTAGTATCTAGTTAATTGAAACAACTTATTTAATTAAATTTAGGCTTAACTGTCTGATAGTATTAGATCGTTGAGCCATAATTTAGTAATAATAAATCGCCTATTTACGACAAAGCGTAACGATAAAAAGATAACTTGCAAGAACTGTATCAATGATTATTTAGGTTTTTAAAAAAAGTACAAATATCTCAAAAAATTCTTAAAATTCAATCGATGATTGTCGATCTTAAAATGGAGCTCAAAAACATTACTTTACGGCGGCTCGTTCATTTTTCGGCGGATTTACGGCGGACAAAATACGGCGGCTAATGCGGCGCGCGGCGGTTTTTCGGCGGACTAAAATTTTGCGGCGTATTCGGCGCGCGGCGTCGGCTGAGGGGTCTAACCATTTTAGAAAAAATCATTTCAAATAGTACAAATCGGGCTGTGTATACAGTTTCAGACCTAGGAATAGTATCGTCCTCGATGCGGCCGCCATCTTTGATCCGTTAAACGATAATTAGCCTGTCTCAGAAAGTGATGTATGAAACAGTTGGGAAGAAGAGGTGCAAATGTTTGTTGTTACTTTGTTACTAGATATGTTTGACATTTCAAAAAAATTAACCATGTAATTTGACCCATATCAATGCCATACCTGCGTGTATTAATATTCTGACTTCAGACATGGGCAATGCCTGGCATAGAATACAACAAACACAAGAGACGATACCAAAGGTGATATATGAGCCGAACTCTCCTGACGTGACCACGATATCGAACCTGTGGTACAACGTGACGCTCAGAGAAAAGATCACGGAGGTATTCGTGGAGTACATCAGGCCATGGAACATTCTGCCAGTGTTCCACAAGTACAACCGCCGAGTGCTGGTACGGCAAGACGTGGTGAGGTTACTAATAGACTCATGTTATACTAGACTTTTAATGTACTCGTAATGTATATAAGACGCGTGATGTATATTAGACTCTTAACAAATACTAGATTTGTGATGGATACTAGACACTTCATGCATACTAGACTCTAAATAAACACTAGACTTGTGATGCATACTAAACTCTTGGGGATTGTCCATAAATGACGTCACGTGATTTTGGCCGATTTTTACCCCTTCCCCCCTCGTCACGCCTTGTCACAAAAAGTTAGCCCCCCCCTCTAAAAATATGTCACAACGATTTGACACCCCCCCCCAAAAAAAAAGTATTTAAAAATCATATTTTTAAAATTTATTTTTAAAAAATCCCCCAATTGACTGACGGGCATCCTGTAAGAAAGAGGTCGGAGAACAGGGGTAAATTACCTCATCTGGGGTCAAAAGGGAATTCTTAGGGGTAATGCAGACTCATGTTGGACATATAACATCCACTACAATCCACTAGATTAAAATACGTCATTTGCACGTGTACGTTTGGAACATATGCCCATTATTAAACCGGTTCCTTTTAGAAAATGTATTTTAAAAATTTTACAACTATGTAGATTTCTTACCTACTTACTATACGAAGACACCTAAATCCACCATACTTTCATTTATATTGACATGAGTGACAATAATCTTAATCGACATGACTTGACTGTATCAAGTATCCTATCTGTGATATTTAAAATTAATGCCTTAAAAACTGAGCTTAGAAGACATGTTGTTTTGTGCTCCTCTCGAATTGCGATGTCAAGAATTTGATGCATTCAATAAAGTTAATGAATACTTGACTAATTTTAAATGGGCTCATTTATCATTTTATCTAGAATGGCCAGGGGAATTTTTTAAAAAAAGCAATCGAACAATTATATAAAACTTAAAACGTTTATAATTCTATCAAATAGATCCCCCCTCTTTTTAAAGAAAAAGGATATTCCGTGTCGTTTTGACTTAAAATATATACACATAATCCTATTCAGATCATTTTTAGACACTTGTCATGCTTGTAAAACTCACCAGTTGCCGTGAGAGAACCAAACGGAGCTGCGGTTACATCTCAAATGCTTTGATGTCAACATCAAACGACGAGGGTAAACATTTCATGCGTTATCTTATGGGTTCTCATACTTAAGGATTATAATTAGATTTAATTTTCGTGTCTTGATAGCTTACGCCAACCAGCGTCTGATGGTCTACCGGCCGGCACATTGAGAAGCACTAATTTTTTATAAAAAAAATTGTTTTAAAAAAGTCGTTAAATAAATTGTAAGCGACCAAATTTTTCAGTGGAAGTTTTATTTAAAGTTATCCTTTTGATGTGATGTCACATTTCTTCAACCCCCCTCCCCCTCGTCACCCATCGTCACAAAAGTGTGACCCCTCCCCCCTCCCTCTCTAGGTGCGTGACATAATTTATGGGCGGTCCCTTGATAAATAGACTTGTGATAAATACTAGACTTTTGAGAAATACTAGGCTTGTCATTTATGATGCTAAATGACTCGGGTTGTATTAGTAGTCTATTTTTGTAACTGTTGGGCAGTTTGCCTTCAACAGAGTTCAATTGTAAGGATATATATGAGAAATGCATTTATTAATTTTAAGTTTATTTAAATTTTCAAAGAGGGACTGTTAGATAATGTTTGACAGAACCAGAGGCGATGTTCAAAGAGGTAGTATTAGATAATGTTTGACAGAACCAGAGGCGATATTCAAAGAGGGACTGTTAAAAAATGTTTGACAGAACCAGAGGCGATGTTCAAAGAGGGACTGTTAGATAATGTTTGACAGGACCAGAGGCGATGTTCAAAGAGGGAGTATTAGATAATGTTTGACAGGACCAGAGGCGATGTTCAAAGAGGGAGTATTAGATAATGTTTCACAGAACCAGAGGCGATATTCAAAGAGGGAGTATTAGATAATGTTTGACAGAACCAAGGGCGATGTTCAAAGAGGGAGTATTAGATAATGTTTGACAGAACCAAGGGCGATGTTCAAAGAGGGAGTATTAGATAATGTTTGACAGAACCAAGGGCGATGTTCAAAGAGGGAGTATTAGATAATGTTTGACAGAACCAAGGGCGATGTTCAAAGAGGGAGTATTAGATAATGTTTCACAGAACCAGAGGCGATGTTCAAAGAGGGAGTATTAGATAATGATTGACAGAACCAGAGGCGATGTTCAAAGAGGGAGTATTCAATAATGTTTGACTGAATCAGAGGCGATGTTCAAAGAGGGAGTATTAGATAATGTTTGACAGAACCAAGGGCGATGTTCAAAGAGGGAGTATTAGATAATGTTTCACAGAACCAGAGGCGATGTTCAAAGAGGGAGTATTAGATAATGTTTGACAGAAACAGAGGCGATGTTCAAAGGGGAGTATTCAATAATGTTTGACTGAATCAGAGGCGATGTTCAAAGAGGGAGTATTAGATAATGTTTCACAGAACCAGAGGCGATGTTCAAACAGGGAGTATTAGATAATGATTGACAGAAACAGAGGCGATGTTCAAACAGGGAGTATTAGATAATGATTGACAGAAACAGAGGCGATGTTCAAAGGGGAGTATTCAATAATGTTTGACTTAACCAGAGGCGATATTCAAAGAGGGATTATTAGATAATGATTCACAGAACCAGAGGCGATGTTCAAAGAGGGTGTATTAGATAATGATTGACAGAACCAGAGGCGATGCTCAGCAGAAAACAAGTTATCGGGCATGGAGATCGTTGACGCTATATTGTGTTGTTGAATTTATTAATTTTTGTTTAAGAACGGATGTTACAAATGAATATTGTTTCCGATGGAAAAACAATTAAGCGAACAGTTCAGGCTGCGTGTAATTTTGTTCAGAGGTGATCAATCAATCGATACGTCATTTGGGATACACTAGAATATTGGGAATCGCACACTATTCCGAGCCGCATTGTTTACCTAAGTAAAGGCTGGTACCCATTCGGAGCTGGGTGGACTCAGGGACACCCTTAGTCCCGGAAACAAATCCCTGCCCTCTCACCCCTGACTCTGGGAAACCGAGCCGAGTGCGCATGCCAGTCGACCACAGTGCCCCACTCAATAGATTGTAGCCTGGCCTTTCAGACCTGTCTTCAGTAAATACCATAAAATCATTGTTTCCTGAATATTACCTTCTTGTAGGCAAGGCATAGTGAACATCTCGTTATATTTCACCTTTTTTACCAAGCAAGTGAGAGATTTATTTTTGGAAGCGATAAGGTAGTAACATTTACAAAAATAGGTCGCACCCCAGGCCCAAGACTGTTTATATTAATGTCTAATAAACGGTGTGCGATGGTAACACCAGCCTGGTGACGTTACACCGTTCTTTTTACTTAAATGAATATTATATGTCAGTGGCGGATTAAGACTGCACGGGGCCCCTGGCTGCAATTCAAACTGGGGCCCTATCCAGCCAGCACCCCTTTAAATAAAATTATTGCTGGCAGTTAATATAAGACTTTAACTTGTAACTAAATAGTTCATTGGTTCCTTTCTCATACTTTGTCTGTACTACGGGATCGGCCATCCCAGCCAAAAAGATTATTCATGAAAAAAAACGAATACGAAGAAATAACTTTGCCAGTATCCTAAAATTGACTGTAAATTAAAAAGGCAATTTTGTTTTAAAAAGATAAATGAAAAATAAAATTATTCCCACACCGGGAATCGATTGCGTGACCGCTTGCACCGCAAGCCGACTTTCTTCCACAAGACAACACAAGCCTGACAAAATATGTAAATTTAAAAAGTATAAGCAATATTCTTTTATATTTTCTCTTTTTGAACATATAAAATTAGGTTTTTCGATTACTAAGACGATCGGGTCCGAATAGCCATTAGATTAATAGATGAGATTTTATTAATTTATTTAATGTATGATATTTTCAGGAATTCATGCAAACATTGGTCCACCTTTATTATAAAATATACTAAATTTGGGGCCCCTAAATCATCGGGTGCCCCTGACTTTAGCCCTTTCAGCACTTAATCCGCCATAGGTATATGTCATTGGACAAGGCTTGTTTAAAAATTAAATGCAAAAAAGGAAAAACAAACAACACGCCTTGCCAAATGTATCATTATGTATCTCACAAGTCAACACACATGTTAACGTAAAGTGTCACAACGGGGCAAGCCTAGAGTGAGTCCACTACACTGTAACCCATTGCACAAATTCAAAGCTGCCTTAAATAATCTCCAATTTATAATTTTCGGGGATACTTTAAAAATTCTAATTATGATAGGTGTATCTGCTATTTGTAAATACGTTAAACGTAATCGTATCAAGGCAAAATTAATGAAGGTGGCAGTTGTGTAATTTAGATGCATGACCACTCAAAGAGTTATTACTGATCCTTAGACCGGTGGTGAGAAACTGATAAAGAAACGCTGATATCAACCAATTTTATTAGTCTGTATATGTATAAAAAGGGATTTTAGTCTAAAACAACAATAACTATGCATTTCAAAATAGCCGTTGAAGAACAAAAATTAAATGATCCTTGTTCAACTAAGATCCGGAAGGGAAGCTAAAACAGGATTCGATAAAGTGATGACATGGTTCACTGACATTTGCCTAATTTCTGGGAAATGGAAGAAGGGGGTTATTTCCTGACATCAAACCACAATGTTGACTCAGCACAGGTCATGTGAGAAGTGACACATTTGAAGGTCCAATAACCAATATAACCAACTGACCAAACAAACTAAGTGAACGTCGGCGTAAACGGGAAAGGCATGTCCAAGAAATGTTATTAGCCATTCACCCGTCCGTCACTATGATAAAGTCAGTGGTTTAATTGCTGTTTGTCACTGTCACAGTTCCGTCGCGATTTGTCATATTGTGATACTGTGCAGCGATGTAGAAATTAGATATAAGAACATAGATTAAGCGCGTTTACATAATTTAAATATTGAAAGAAAAAATAAACAAAAAATTTTGAGTCAAGCAACCGTGGATACAAGCTACTAATATAATGTTTTTAGTATGTCACATATCTGTTCAAAAGTAACAACATATCATTTCGAAAGTCACAACATGTATCTTCCTATGTCACATATCTGTTCCTAAGTCACATATATGTTCCTAAGTCATAAACCGGCTCCTAAGCCATATATCTGTTCCTAAGTTACTACATTTCTGTTCCTTAGCAACATATCAGTTTCTGAGTATTTATCTGCTCCTAAGTCATATATATGGTCCTAAGTCACAACATCTCTGTTACTAAGGCACATATCTGTTTCTAAGTACCACCATGTCTGTCCTAAGTCACAACATGTCTGTCCTAGGTCACACAATGTCTGTCCTAGGTCACACAATGTCTGTCCTAAGTCATAACATTTATGTTCCTAAGTCATATCTCTGTTTCAGGAGTTCGTCAAGGCTCAGGTCAACAACCACGGAGACAAAGTCGGCAGTCAGACACTCCTGGAGAGACTGTCTGTGTACGAGGGCTGGTTCAACTGTTTGATATCTGCTCTCAGGGACAGAGAGGTCATGCTTGATCACGTGGCCCAAACTTTTCAGATTCTCAAGGGTACTGTTGCCTCTTTGTTTCTTGCAGTCTTGTTTTCTGTAATCGTACACGAATTTTTTCACCGTAATTCTGTCTGAAACGTTGCCACATCAAATCATCACCTCTGATTGTTAAATCCCCAAAGTCTAGTCCAAACAGCTCTGTTACTAACACTCGTGTCTTGCGTGTGACTAACCATTCTTCTATCAGCTACTTTGCGCAACTTTTCATATTATGTTGTCAAAACTCTCCTACCTGGTATATCTTTTACAGTGGTTATCGAAAGTTTCTCTAAGGATCGAACACCTGTATCAGTCACTCACGCCTTAGTTGGTATCGTTGCTGAATTGGAGTTGTAAACAATATTCAGTGGAATTGGTGTAAAGTACTTTAAAAAATTAATTTAATTGACACAAATGGTGCACAATAAAACAGATTATGGTTATTTTTTTCAGTACTCAAACACTGATTGGTAATTGAGAACATTGACACAAAACAAATGAGCAAAGTGTCAATAGCTAACTCCAGTATGTAGATAACTTCTGTGTGATATTTAATAGGTGTCTATCGTAAAAGCACTGAGATGGTGTTTCTTTGTTTAAATAATCTCTTTGTTCAAAAACTTTCTTGATTAAAACTATCAGGCACATTTTTGTAAGTAAAGTACCTTTTTCAGACCATGATGGCCTAAAAGGAGGGGGGGGGGAGAGTGAATTAGATTTCACAGGTTTTAGTTAGCCACAGCATACGAGCAAGGGATTGTGGATTGTGTGGCTAGCGCAATGCCCAGCCGCCTTTACTTTCCCCAACAGATGACTTTAAAAAAATATTATTTTAGCTTTTTGTTTCTTACAAAAATGTTTTGATATTAGATGTTTTATTGATATTCTGAAATGTTTCATAATTAACCGATTTTTATAGGCGCAATTATATCTACCTGGTATTCCTTTTTCATTGCTTACGTTTCCATTTAAAAGGTTTTTGTTTCATGTCGTATTTAATTTAGTTAAAGAAATTAATTACACTAGATGTGACCCGCGGCGTAACATACGCCGCAGACTTGCTCATACATAGTGCAAAAACAGGGGAAAAGAACAGACATAAACAGTAGCAGGAAGAAATGAAATCAACGCGAATGAACGTCAGGGGGATGGGGGAGGGGGGAGAATCGCCTTCGCATTGTTGGTCTCAAGACATGCGCATTGTAGTTGTTGCTACCTGCCCCCCCCCCTGCCCCTACCCTTTACTGCCATAGCTTGCCAACCATGAACTGTGATTGGTTGACTCTAGCAAGCGTCTTTCGTCATGTTTATTTGCACACGACTTGTTCTAGTCCAGGTGAATTATATATATAAATGGCTAGCGAATTTTTTTTTATGACTCTACACGTTCTTGGTGTTGAGTTTGACTAGTTTTATAATAACCATTTCCCATATTATTTTATAAAAACAAAAATAAATGTATTTATCTTTTCGTTGTATTTATTAAAATAAATAATTATTCATGTTTTTTTCCTTATTACTTCATTCAGATGAACTAGATTATGACGTTTTAAATGATCCAGAACCTGATTCTACATCTGTGAGTTCTTCGTTTTTTTATTGTGTCTTTTACTAATTATACTCTCTTTGATTGATGTGTCCGAAATAAGCTGCATTATTTGAAATCTTGATAGTAAAAATAATGATTGAAAATATTGTAAACTTCTCTGTGCAACGAATTGTGTTATGATATATGGCTTTAATAAGTGCTTATACACCAAAAGTAGTTTCTAAATGCAAGAAATATCATAAAAATCAATTTTTAAATCCTTTAATTAAGTCTAAATGATGACAATTCTTCTAAGTTACTCACTTTATCTTTAATAGACTACCATTGCTTGCTGAATCTACCACACTCTTTTTTGTGCGAAACGAACACGTTCATTTTGCTCACACTACTCCGGCATATTGATTTTAACATCCCTTTCTGCAGCGCACGTCCATAAAACTAAATATGACGAAAAAATAAACCAGGATGATATCTTTAACACTAAGTTAGCGCAAAATAAAAAACGTTTTTAAATACAGATAAGAACGACAGGCTAATGTGCGTGGTATCATCAGTATTTCGTATTTTAACGTAAGAGAAATTAATTTCTGTGAGATATGCATTGTATGACTGTTAAAATTAGCATTAGTAAAATTAATTTGGTTTACTTTCACTTTTCAGGATTTGGAAACAGACTCTCCTAATAAAACGGAAGGTACATATTTATTTATTAAATATAGTTTTAGTAATTTTGCATTAGGAGTACAGTTTTACCACTAATTATAATTTCATGTAATTTTTGTGGATGAAATGTATTCTAATAAAATGTAGGTCTAGATCTAAAATAATGTAGAAACTTTTCTTTCACAATTCGAGGAATTTTCATAGACTTATCAGAAATCACCAAAGTGCCTTAAAATATATTTTCATTTTAAAAAATGACTACCGTTTACATTGTAATACGAATTGAAATAATGACATTTCTGTATTAAAAGTAACTTAAGAACAATAAAAATAATACCTCATAAAATGTGTTAAACTTATCTAACATATAAGTTCATTAACTCAAGGCGTATTCACATATTTTTGCAGGAAGCGGAGTTGTGGAACGTCTCCAGAAAGATAACCTGAGATTAATGATTAAACTTGGTGAGACATGTGCTATATTAAAGAAATACAATTAAATTTAACCAAATATCTCTTAGAGTCTAGCGTGTAAGGAAAAATGGAATTTAAATAAGGAATGATACAGATGTTCTCTTTTGTAATACAAATAAATAAAACAAATCATCTTATTTCTGAGTCCATTTGGGGAAGTGTTTTTAAATTATAGTCACATTTAACGAATTTTTATACAGTGAACTTTTTGTGAAGCAAATTAAAACAAAAAAGCATTGTTTTGAAAAATTAGAGTAGCCTTAACAAACTATATTTTTCATAAATTTCGTTTTTTAAAAAAAAATACCTTGTTAAAAACTACTTGTTTTTCTCTAACAGAAAAAATGACCAATGATTATGAGCGGGAAAAGAATGCACGCGAAAAGTATGAAATTCAGATCAATGTTCTTCAGTCAGGTATGTTCATGTTTTATGTTAAGTGCATTGCACATTTTTTTACTGAAACAAAGTGAATGGAGGTAGGGAAAATTTGTTCTTAGTAGATCAATTATTATTATTATTATTTATTTTTAATAAAGTCTTTGCACATGGAGTCTCAGCGATATATTTTCTACATTGTCTTCACATCCAAAATATGTAAACAGACATAATTTTATTTGAAGATATATTGTTCGGATTGGCCGAAAAAAAATTAATTTAAAAAAGCTGTTTATTCCTTAGCTTGAAAAAGTTGGCTAAAATGACCTTTAGAGTACACGCAATACATTTTGTTGGACTAAAATATAGCGGACATGGTATCTAGCCAAAGTGATCCATTCGTTGGTTTCTAAGAACTCAAAATTTAACACATGTATACATTTCAGAACTTGAAGCCAGCCAAAGTGATCCAGAGTACAAAACATTCGCACTGAAATTAAAACAACTTCAAGATGAGTTTGAGGAGATTGCCAAAGAAAGAGATTACCTTAGCGTAGAACTGGGTAAAGTTTTGTTATTTTCTTAGAGTAGAACTGGGTAAAGTTTTGTTCTTTTCTTATAGTAGAACTGGGTAAGCTAAGGCTTTCAAGACTGCACTATAAACACATCTCTTAAAACTTTACTTTCAAAATAAATTAATCAATTATAATCAAACATTTCTTTAAATGATAAACGTAGCTACTGTAAACCGTGCTGATATTAAATATTGTAGTCAGGATATGAATTTTTTACATCGAATTCATAGATAACTGCATGTGTATAATTATTTTTATGTGAAGCGCCGTGAGCCCATCTGTTTGCTGGTGTACTGCGCTATCTGAGTTATCAAATTATTTTTATTACTATAATGTTACTTTCTGAAATAGATATGGGCACAGTAAATTAATTTTCATCAACGGGGAATATGTTGTACATATTTTAATGTAAACTTAAACACTCACACAAATAAACCAATAAAGAGAAGCAATCGTATCATAATGAATTCGTTGACAGTTTAATATCAGATCCTAAGACATGGACTTTTCCAAACAGCTAAAAGAAAATATTTTTGATTTTGGATCGGTATAAAATTTCAAGAAAAAAAAAGAAAAAAAATAATGTCGCAAAATATTTCGCATTTTAGTGCATTAAGATGTTATCAATGTATTTAAATAACATCTTAAATTTATTTATTTTAACTCCTTAGATGAATCCAGGCTCAGATCTGAACAAGATACAAGGTTTTATGAGGAGAAAGTTCAACAACTCGAGTCTGATTTTGAAACACAGCGTCGAGACATAGAGTTATCCTTTCAAAAACAAGGTAGGGAATCGTATTTATCCTTGTAGACGTTAATGATTATTTAGTACTTTAGTACTGAAGATTTAAAATGTTTTTAGATAAGCATAAAGTGTTCTCTAGCAGTTTTAAAAACAATTCTTATTTTAATTAACGATTTTAAATGAACGTGTTTTAGTTTTAATTTTGTTTTGATGAAATTTTTTTTAACTAATTGATATCCATATCACACACATATTTGTTTAGTGTCAAGTCCTACAAAAGTAAAACATAAGACGAAACTGAAGCCTCCATCTTGTTTTAAAAGCCGCAACTAGGAACCATACTTGTAGCAGACTTGACCTATCAACAGGTGATACAATGTGATTTCACGGGCAAAGTCTAAATCGGATGTTCCCTAATAAGACTTCATTTGCAAACGCACAACTCATCTGTTTATAAAATTTTCTCAAAATGAAATTTTTTGTGTAACGTAAGATAGATTGTTATTTCAGCCTTATCGCATTTACTGCATTACATAACATTTAAGTGAATATAAATACAGGTAGTTAGATTGAAATTCAGATGTGAAAGTATTCATTTTTATTGCATTCGTTTAAAAGTGACTTCACTGGAAAACTGTTGTATTATTTTAATTCTTAAAAAAATGATTCGCCTAGGCATTACGGATTGTGTTAATCAGACTAAATGAGAATTCTACAACAGAAGAGCCATTATGTCATAGGTAAAAGAATACATGCGGATTCTTCTACTTTTCATCAATAGTTCACAATACATGTTCTAATCATTATAAGTCCGTTATGGATTAAGTTGGCCTACACATTAATCTTGGTATTTAAAATAATACACCACTTGTCACACAGACCTCTCAGCGAGGTTATTAGATGGCAAGAATGTGTCTTGTTGTAGTCACAACTCCTTATGTTTGAGGCGGGTACAAGTCACCATGTACCAGTCATCGTATACCAGTCACCAATTGTCCTTGGCAGTAACGAGCATCTGTTGTTTTTTTGTGTTACTCCCACTATAAGTTGAACTCAACATGTAGAGGCATGACGCTGACCACTAGGGAGAATAGCGACAAATATTTTATTCATTCTGGAGTAGTTAACTGGCCGTTTTTTTATTTTTATTGTTTTTTAACACGTTGACTAACTGTGTAAAATATATATGCATTATTTCATTTCCAAAGTAATTTATTATCTTTAAATTTAAAAAAAAACATGTGACAATAGTTAACCAGTTTTATTGAGAACAATGAATATACATGTGAGATTATTCAAACTGATTTAAAATACAATGTTTTTGTGAGCATTGACGTCACGCACGGCATCTGTTTTTTCATATCCTTTTCTGGCGTTTTGGACTTGGAACTGAAATTCAAGGCCACGTTTCCAATGACACGTGTCATCATTGTCTGCAGGTCAAGCTTGGTCCACTCACTCTTAAAGACTTCCACGATAGATCTGATAAAGCACGACCCCTCCACATTTCGAAATGAGGCAAATCCTGTGTGAATATAGACATATGGTCAAATTGCATGTTAATACCCCAATGATACATTAGACAGTTTCACAGTTTAATATTCCTAAAAATGTAAATATACAAATTAGAACAAATGGAACTAACAAGATGTTAACTGTGAAGAAATAACTTAACAGTCAAATAATATTTTGATAGTACACATAGGTTTACATCCAAACAAACTGATAGTACAATAACAGTTGAAAAAATTGTCAAATTATAGCTACATAGTCGAACATCGTTTAACATTGAATCAAGGTGTAACTAGTCATGGGGTCCAAAGAAGTTTTTTATGATGTATTGAAGCAAAGTTTTTGTCAACTTCTGGCACATGGGATAATTGCTAAAGATACAAGTTGCTTCCAAAGTGCCCGCTGTCGCAATTAGTCGGTCTGGCTTGGATCCTCAGTCAAAATTGTTCAATCAGTGACAGTGCTTTGGGTATTTTTTCAAGTGATATCATTATAAGGTCCATTTGGAACCTCATTTGAACTGCATTGGGTATCATGATTTTAAGAACCTTGAAAAGGTTACTAATTTTTAACATTATGTAAAACATCAGAGTTCAAATAACATATTTCAATGACAAAAACTAATCAAACGATATCAATAGTATTTCAATGAATGTAAAAGTAATCTATTCAGGTGTGCATGGTTCACCCGTGGCTCATCCCTCCAATGGCTATCTTTTTATTTGAATAATAATTTAATAGTTAAAACATTTCTTAATAGTAGAGACAAATTAAATAATACATTAATTGTTAAAAAGTGCCAAGTATAGTTGAATAGTAAAAATAACTAAAAAATAGTTTGACCTTCAAAAATTAAGAAATTATTATTATTTTGCTCTAGATATGCCCAGTAAAATATATAAAACAATCAGTCAAACACTGTTAAATGCAAGAAACCTATAGTAATATTTAGCAAATAAAAGAAATAAAAATAAATTATTTTAAAAATGTAGAAAAAATAAAAATGAAAAAATAAATAACATAAAGAGACACTATGATATTTGGTAAGAGCGTGTAAATATCCGCATTGAATTTTCATAATTTAGTTTAGTTTGATAAAATTTAATAATCGGAATTATTTTTATACAATTTTTTCACGATAGCAAAAGGAAAATAGCTAAATTATAATTAGAGAAAATCTTGAAGACAGGGAACAAAAAGTATATATTCCTCGTCCATATGCCATTCATTAATGAGTAGCTTTAAAAATTCCACACTTTGTGTCACATAATAGCTATTTGCAATACAGTAAATTCAACACTTTGTGTCACATAATAGCTATTTGCAATACAATAAAGTTTACCAACAAACATGATAAGTGGTCTTTATTGCAAGCTTATTTAAAATTCATTGGTGATATAAAGTCAAATAGACAAGCAGGAAAGTTAGACTGTTAGCGAGTTGGTCTGATCTTCATAGCTCGCTACTCTCACCTGGAGCAGTAGAATAGGCGATGAAGAAATCATTGTATGATTGAAATACTTCTTCGTTAGAATCAGACTCATCTTCTGCACTGTCTGTTTCAATGGTAGCAACTGTCACGCCACTGTCCACTAAATTACCTCTACAGGCCTGAAGTGATAAAAAAACCAAGGAAAAACTAACAGTTTAGCAAAATATTTGAAAACCATATTAAAACAAATTTTCTTTTAAAAATAACTAGATACAATCCGCGGCGTAGCATACGCCGCAGACTTGCTCATAGGTAATGCAAAAATGGGGAAAGAACAGACACAAACTACAGCTCGAAGAAATCAGAACAACGCGAGTGGAAGTAGGGGGGGGGGCTCGACACATTGTTGATCTCGACACATGCGCACTGCGGTTAGCTACCTCACCCCACCCTGCTCCACCCTAGCTTGCCAAACATAAACTGTGATTGGCCGACCCTAGCGAGGGTGATTCGTCATGCTTATTTGCTCTCGTCTTCTACTTGTTCTGATGAATTATATATATATAGAAGATTCCTCGTTTATAGAGGGAGATAAATGCCAAGGCCTTTGGCAATAACTAAATTTGTGCCCTCTAGAGGCACAAACTGGTAATTTTGAAATTGGTATTTAAGTTTACAGGTACTGTATAGCGAAATACACTTAAATGTATATGACTTGATGTAAATAATTATATGACATTTTATTTCAAAAAACAGCAGGAATATTTTCTTTAATTAATGAAGAGGTAGACAAAGTTAAATAATATTTTTCAAAAGATGTGATACTCTATTCATATGTTTAAAATTGACATGTAGCAAATTAAACTAGTTTACACTATTCATCACAACTTAAAATAAATACATCGTTTATTTGACCATAAACTCAGTACCTTTATGCAAGTACATAAATAATCATTGTAATCATTGTAATCATTACAATATTTCTCATATTTTAAAGCTAGAAGAAAATTTAAAAAGCTGCTATTGCAAGAATGGAACTCCTTTCCAATAGAAAATAATTCTTACACAACGAGTGATATTTTTTTAATGTTTCATTCTTCGTCGCAAAGTTTCCATGGATCACATTTCACCAAGCAAGTAGCGCAGATTCCTGCCTCAATCAATGGCGAGTGTTGATGAGGGTTCGTAATTAATATACAATGTACAGTCTATAGTCTATACTATATAGTTAAATGCTAAATCGGCGCTAATGATACTATTAAAATAGCTAATTAGCTCGTGACAGCAGAGATGCTTTGTACAATAACTGATCATGTGTATGTCATCTACCTGTATGAAGAACAACCTCGGCTTCCCAATCAAAGTTTTGCACCTGTCGTCTGTGAAAGGTACAAACAACTCCTTTACGGGCAACTCTTTGTCTATACCATAGATAAAATCCCTTTCCCCGTGCGTCAGGATAACACAGACCAAACAACTGCTATCTGAATGGTCCATTCGAGACACTGTAAAACATAAAACGAAATTTTATACAAATTAAATAAAAGAAATAATTAATGATAACTTAAATTTCCAGAGTGAGTTTTTTTTTAAAAATACACAACAAACTTAAAGCTAACAAAACTAAATTGAAAACGTATCTTCCCGTTATCCCAAATAATTCAAACGTAACCCTGGTAAGAAACATGCCAATTGTGTTTCAACAAACCAAGTACATGATCTTAATTGTGGATTTAAGTTGTTTGGGTCTGCACTTTAGGAGAGGGGAATTAATTGGTAATTTTTTTTAAAGACATATCATTTCATTAATCAAGAAACAGAAGAAACATTATTTTTCTCGATAGTTAACTGAAGCATTAACACGCGTAATGTACAACTATGTATTGTTACAATAGTATAAATGATCGTGACAAACAACACAATTACACCAAGTAGCACATGCAACCAAAGTAAAGTTTACTACTTCCATTCACATGTTCATATTCAACCTTCGTCAAGTTCAGCTCTGAGGTTATCTGCCGTCATGTTGTCCTTCCGTCGTATATTCGTGAAGCCCATTGTTCTGAAGAGTTTCTCCATGTTTCCAGCGTCTATCCCAGTACCGAGTCTCGTCTCAAGCCCGTCCACAGCAAAGTGTTTGATGTTAATGATGACGACAGTGCCGAGGTCAGGATAGTCCACTTTGTAGTTGTCCATTGTGAATAGTGCTACGATTTAACAAGAACATTGTAAAATTGGATGCATATATTTTGTCTACTTACTACGAATTTAAAAGAATGTAAAAGATAAAATTACAAGGTTCTAAAGTATAAGCAGTCAGTGGCGTAGCTAGGGGGGCGGAGGGGGCGGTCCGCCCCGGGCGGAACATGTTTAGGGACGGAATTTGTGGGCATTTGAAAAGTACAACCATTTCTGACAACCGCCCTTTTTATTTTGAAGGGGGAAAACCCGAGTGAAACAAAAATACTCGTACTTTCGAGTCTTAAATTACGGATTCGCACATTTGTTTGATTACAAGGTATCGATTTGTTTGGAAAATTAATCGGTATACGTCACCGATTACGCTTTTATAAGAAAAATATCACAAAAAACACATCACAGCTGGGATGAATAATATGTGCTATTAATATCGCAACGACAGTTTTTTGCGTGGAATTTCGACATTCGCAGAATGATGCGCGAACAAGTACCTAGTACCAAGTACGGTTTCAGTTTTCTTTAAAATTTCAAGCACCTTGGCCTTGGAAAAATTGACATCTGACGAAGTAACTAGTAAAAGGAGATAAAATGCTGGAATTTTACTCAATTTAATGCAATCTTTTTCTTTTCAATGTTATGTCAATTTATTGGAACCCGTCATTGCATGGAACAAAGGGATGTGCTAATAGAAAAAGCTGTTATATCAGCCTTGCAATGTGTGAAGAGTTGAAGTTATCAACTGAACGCGGAGTTAGAAGGATAAAAAAAAATATGATTGGGGGAAATTAAGAAGACGTGGTTCGATCTTTAGAACTAGAAGCACATCGAGAAATGTTTTTATCCATGGATGGAATTCTAAAAGAATGCTTTGATCAATTGCATGTCCTTGCAAGAAAATATTCGTATATAATACCATGTAACCTACTAAATGAAGCATTTGAACATCAAATAAATTACCTAATTGACATTGATAAAAAACAATTCCATATTGAAAGAAAAAGGATCAAGGTTTTTATGGCTGTACAAGACTGTACATATACTGCAAGAAGAGGCATTATGTTAGAAAAAAAACTGGGGGAAAAGGCCCCCTTGATCTATTTAAATTTATTCAACATTATAGATTGACAAATTCTATACCCAACATTGTAATTTTGCTATGAATTTTTTCATTAATTACTATCAGTCTCGCTAATTGTGAAAGGAGCTTCTCCAAACTGAAGTTGATAAAAAATTATCTTCGTTCCACAATGAGCAATTTAAGACAACAAAAACTTGCATTATTGTCCATAGAACAAGATAATACAATAATTTAAATTTTGATGACTTAATACACGTTTTTCTATTATGAAATTAAATGTATAAATATGCTTCCATACTAACTAATGTATACAATTTCTTTGTTTGGTAATGTTTTTTGGGTTTAAATTTGGAATATATTTTGTCTCATTTGCTGCGACCTCAGTAACTTTCTTGTTGCCTTTAAAAAAGGTATCGTGTATTTTTATAAATGTGTATTTATAGGTATATCATCTTATGCGGCCTCTTTTATTACTGCTTACATAAATATGTCACGCAATGGTAAACATAGTTCCCCACCTTTACTTCGTTTCAATTACAATTATTTATTCATGTTTATTAATTTATTAAAAACCATCATATAATCGACTAAGTGGCCGTCCTTAAATGACGTCACGCGATTTTGGGTGATTGCTTACCCCCACCCTCTTCGTCACACGTCGTCACAAAAACTTAGACCCCTTCTTCAATATGACGTCACAAACCTTTGACATCCCCCCCCCACACACCTATTTGAAAATTAGAATGTTTTAAATCGAATTTTTTAAAATTTAAGTATGTTTTTAGTGTAAGGCTGCACTCTAATATCAAAACACGCGCTTTACATTAACGTCATTAAATAAATTGTCAGTAATCAAATATTTAAGTGGTAATTTTATTTAAATTTGCGTATTTTGACGTGACGTCAGATTTCTTAAACACACCACCCTCGTCACACATTGTCACAACTGTATGACTCCCCTCTCCTCAGGTGCGTGACGTCATTTATGTACGGCACCTAAAAATGGCGGCAAATCGGAGACCGCCCAGGCGGCAAAAGTTCTAGCTACGCCACTATAAGCAGTAACAACTTTTATTCTTATTTATGATTGTTAATACAATAAAATTATAATAATTAGTAGCAAACTAAATCTTTTCTTTATAATATTTTGAATAAAAATATAGTAAAAACTATTCTAATTTTGGGGCTATCTAGGTTAATACGACTGTTGAAGATGCTCGAAGGACTTTTTTTACATACTATTTTTGTTATACTTGAAACTATTTTCCATTTCTAAAACCTGAGGTTTCAAAGGGGCCTATTTAGAATATTACTATTGTTCCGGGGCGCAAATAAAAACAAAAACAAAACTGAAAGGAATGGCACTAAACTTGAAACGGCGTGAAATTGAAATTCATTTTAAGGCAAAACCATTTTCTTGTTGCGTTCTAAAGTCACATAACTATCATTTTTAAATAGTTTAATTTATTTAAAACTATTCAATTTAATTTTAAGTGTTGACCAGGGAATTGTACGACTTAAAGTGTTTGCAGGTACATATAATGCGATTTACTACATATGTTATAAATAAAATTACGTGTCTAATAGTTTCTAAAACGCCTCTATATTTATGTGACTAAGTAAAAAGACTTCATAGTTTTTAAAAAGTGGAGTTGTGGAGGTTGTGAGTATTGAGTATTTTCAAACAAAATGCAAGAAAGAAATAAACATTTAGACGAAATGGCTATATTAATGTGAACGTCATTCAAATAAATAATTTTATATGACAAGGAATGAAAGGTCTTGAGCAGAGAGAACTTAACAAAACAACATATATTTACTGCTTCTTCAGCTAACATACATCTTCCAACTTGCCCGAATTGTTCATATCATAAGGTGTTAAGTGATTTAGTTTGGTATACTCTAAATGAGATATACATTCTATTATAATAACCCCTTTACAGGCCATGATGGCATATGGGGCAAGTGAAGTAGCGTTCAAAAGTTTCATTGAGCCACCATTAACGAGCAAGACCACCGCGCTCCTCCTATTGATTGAAATGCAATAGTCTCCCAAATACATGACTATAAATGTATGAAAATAAAACATTTTAAAAAAATTGATATTAATTTTACCGGTTAACAGATGCAGAATTATATATTTTTAATTATTTAACATACTAAAAGTAAAACTATGCCTTGAAAACAAATATATTGGAAACGTGTTGAAAAAAAATGACCCAACCTAAAATCATTGTCGAGTTGAAAAAATTAGAAAATGGATGCTAGCTTATTTTAAGAGATTTGTATTCAGAGCTTAGCACAAACGGACTTTCAGAGATGAACAGCATTTTTATAATAAGATTTTGTCTTTTTCAATACTTATGGTATCCATAAATGAAAACTGTTATTCTTTATACGTCTTAAATCCTTTGGCGTAGCTAGAACTTTTGCCGCCCGGGGCGGTCTCCAAGTTGCCGCCCTTTTTAGGGACCGTCCATAAATGACGGCACGTACCTGGGAAGGGGAGGGGAGTGATACACTTGTGACGATGTGTGACTAAGGGGGGCGTGTTTGATATATGTGACGTCACGTCAAAACACGCAACTTTAAATAAAATTTCCACTTAAATATTGATTACTGACACTTTAATTAAAGACGCTAACGTAAAACGCGTGTTACGATATTAGAGTGCAGCTTTGCACAAAAAACATACTTAAATGACAGAAATTTGATTTGAAACATGCTTGTTTTCAAATAGAAAATACGCTTGTATGGTGTGGGGGGGGGGTCAAAGCTTTATGACGTCATATTGAAGAAGGGGGTTTACGTCTTTGTGACGACATGTGAGGAGGGCGGAGGGGGGTGAAAAATCAGCCAACATTGCATTACGTCCTTTGTAGGCAGTGTAATAGAATTTGTGGCTAGTCAAGAGACAAGTCTTTAATACACTGTGGTGTGGTTAACAACTGTCTTTATTCACTATATACAATTCACTGTGATCAACTGTACAATCAACTACCTAAGCAGCTCGTATGAAATCAACTGCAATCAACCCCGGTTGCCTCTTTAACCGTACATTTATAGCCAGCTGACCTCCCAGTCCTTGACCAGCACGCTTACAGTTCACCTCACATACCACGTGTTTCATACTAGGTCAAGTCATTGCATTCTCATACAATGTAAACACAACAACACGTCTCTCACAGGCGGCAAATTAGTCGATGATATGATGGTTTTTATAAGTTAAAAAACATGAATAAATAATTGCAATTGAAACGAAGTAAAGGTGGGGAATATGTGTACCATTGCATGCCATATTTATGTAAGCAGTAGAAAAGAGGGCCGCATAAGATGATATACCTATAAATACACATTTATAGAAAGACACTAAACATTTTTTAACTGCCACAAGAAAGTTACTGAGGACGCAGGTCCCCCCCCCATGAGACAAAACATATTTCAAATTTACACCCCAAAAAAAGCATTATCAATTACTATTCTTTTATTTTATATTTATAAATAAATGATTTTATGTATGTAATTATATTTAAACATTTACTTTCCTAACTTTCATAACAAAAAAAATCGTGTATTATACTATCATAGTTTAAACTATTTGTAATATCTTGTTCTATGGACAATATTGCAAGAATTTGTTGTCTTAAATCGCTCATTGTGGAACGAAGATAATTTTTATCAACTTCACTTTGGAGAAGCTCCTTTCACAACTAGCGACTATGATAGCAATTGTTGAAAAAATTAATAGCAAAATTACAATGTTTGTTACAGAATTTTCCAATCTATATTGTTGAATAAATTTTCATTGATCAAGGGGACTTCCCCGTTTTTCTAACATAATGCCTCTTCTTGTAGTGTAGGTACAGCCATAAAAACCTGGATCCTTTTTCTTTCAATATTGAACTGTTCTTTATCAATGTCCATAAAATAATTTATTTGATGTTCACATGCTTCATTTAGTAGGTTACATGGTGCTATATACGAATATTTTCTTGCAAGGACTTGCAACTCATCAAAGATTTCTTTTATTTTCGTTTGTAATTCCATCCACGGATAAAAACATTTACCGTTGTACTTTTCGTTCTAAAGAAAGAACCACGTCTTCTTAATTTTCCCCAATCATATTTTTCTCCTTCTAACTCAGCGTTCAGTTGGTATCTCCAACTCTTCACAAATTGTTTGGCTGATATAACAGTAACAGCGTTTTGTATTAACGCATCACTTTGTTCCATGAAATGGGTTTGCACTTCATTTAAAAAATGACGGGTTCCCATAAATTGAAATAACATAGAAAAGAAAAAGATTGCGTTGAATTGAGTAAAATCCCAGCATCTGATCTCGTTTTACTAATTACTTCCTCAGATGTCAATTTTTCCAAGACGCTTGAAATTTTAAAATATGACTTTTTCGAAATTATGTATGCCTATTGTGGTGTTTATTAACGGAGAAATATGAATATTTTCATGTTCTTGTCATATATATATCTTGTCATAAAGTTTAATAATTTTCCATAAAATAGACGATTTCAAATTATTGACACATTAATTTAATTGGATAGGTGTAACATTTTTAATGAATAACCGTATTTTAATGAAAAACACACATTTTTTGTGCTACTTTAATGCAATAAAAACAAAATAAATTTAAATTTTAATAGAGTACCTTACAATTATTTTCTGAAAACTCAAACAGTAATATTAATTACTACTTGCAAGTTAATCACAATATTTGAAACACAAAGAATTGTAGGTACTTGTTCGAGCATCATTCTGCGAATGTCAAAATTCCACGCAAAAACCATCGAGGCGATATTAATAGCACATATTATTGGGGCCCAGTGTCGATGTGTTTTTTGTGTGTAGTTTTCTTATAAAAGCGTCATCTCGTCGTATACCGCTTAATTTTCCAAACAAATCGATACCTTTTTTGAGTGATTTTAAATTTTTGAACTGTTTTGCATTAGTTATAACATCCAATATGTAATCAAAAAATGTTGTGGGAATCCTTTAGTTGAGATTAGAAATTACGAATATTTGTGATTCACCTTGGTTTTCCCCCTTCAAAAGGAAAAGGGTGGTTGTCGGAAAAGGTTGCACTTTTCAAATGCCCACAAATGCCGCCCCTAAATGTATGCCTCCCGGGGCGGACCGCCACCACCACGCCCCTCTAGCTACGCCACTGCTTAAATCTAGGTTGTCAAGTTTAAAAACCTTAGCAGTTCCGGACCTTCCCGATATTACTTGTTTGTTTAAAAAACAAAAACGTGCAACAACGTCCTACAGTTTTAAGACAAACAGTTTATACTTTATCTAGACTTCCTTTAAGTTTATTTAACAAAATAATAAAAACAATAACATAATTAGAGAAATAAATAAGAAAATAACAATATTGTGTACTTACTATTAACTATGTATGGAATGAAGTACACTGTAAAGTTGATTCTAGTTAGCAACGACACGTATCGAAGACTTATCAGCTGTTTTCTAAATTAGGTCAAAGTTTTATAGTGCGCCAAAACTATATCCGTGTTAAAGATAAGGGGCCGTCCATAAATGACGTCAAGCTATTTTGCCGATTTTTGACCCCCCCCCCTCGTCACGCGTCGTCACAAAAACTTAGACCCCCCCTCTAAAAATACGTCACAAATCTTCCCCCCCCCCACAAAAAAAAACAAAAAAAAACACTTATTTTCTATTTGAAAATAACTATGTTTCAAATCACTTTTATTGTCATTTAAGTATTTATTATTTATTTAGTGAAGTTCTACATTGTAATATCGTAACCCGCATGAAGCATTTCTTAAAAACGTTTAACGGCCTTCATAAAACGAACTGTGTTAACATCCTTAGATTATATTTTATTTTAATGCATACAAATTAAACATTGGCTATTAATCATCACGGTTGATTTCTTTGTTAGAAAAAAAAATATTTAAAAATAACATTAAAAAAATTTATTTTTTAAAAAATCCCTCAATTGACTGACGGGCATCCCGTAAGAAAGAGTTCGGTGAACAGAGGTAAATAACCTCATCTGGGGTCAAAAGGTGAATTCTTGGGGGTAATGCAGACTCATTTGGAACATATAACATCGACTACAATCCACTAGATATATTAAACTACGTTATGTGTACGTGTACGCTTGGAACATATGCCCATTATTGAACCGGTTCCTTCCAGAAAATGCATTTTTTTAAAATTTGACAACTATGTAGATTTCTTACCTAAGTACTATTCGAAGACACCTAAATCTACCCTACTCTCATTTATATTGACACGAGTGACAATAATCTTAATCCACATGACTGGTCTGTATTAAGTATCCTTTCTGTGATATTTAAAATTAATGCCTTAAAAACTGAGCTAAGAAGAAAAGTCGTTTTGTGCTCCTCTCGAATTGCGATGTCAAGAATTTGATGCATTCAATAAAGTTAATGAATAGTTGACTAATTTTAAATGCGCTCATTTACCATTATATCTAGAACAGTGCTTATCAAACTTTTTAGTATGGTGGACCGGCAGGAATTTTTTCCATTGCACCAGGAACCAGTGTACTATTTGCCCTGCACTGACATTTTTTTCGGTCCTTTTTTGAGAACACCTGCGGACCGGCAGCGGATGGCCAACAGACCGGCACCGGTCCGCGGACCACCACTTTGAGAAGCACTGATCTCGAAGACTAGAATGGCCAGGGGCGTTTGACCAAAAACCAATCGAACAATTATATCAAAATTAAAACGTTTTTAATTTTTCAAATAGATTCCGCCCCCACCCCTTTTTCCCCTTTTAAAGAAAAAGGATATTCCGTGTCGTTTTGACTGAAAATATCTACACATAATTCTATTCGAATCATTTTTAGACACTTGTCATGCTTGTAAAACTCATCACCAGTAGAATTTTCGCTAACGACGCTCCCCCAAATCCCCGAGTCATTTGAGCAGGACCTAGAGTCTGGGGGTTGGGGGGGGGGTTAACGCACACATAAACTTGTATATTTTGGCAAAAAAAATCGACGACTCCTGCCATGAGAGAACCAAACGGAGCTGCGATTACATCGCAAATGCTTTGATGTCAACATCAAACGACGCAGTGTAACAATTTCGTATGTTATCTTGTGGATTCTCAAACTTAAGGATTATAATTATATTTAATTTTCGTGTCTAGATAGCTTACGCCAACCAGCGTCTGATGGCCTACTGACCGGCACATTAAGAAGCACTGATTAAAAAAAAAGTCATTAAATAAATTGTAAGCGACCAAATATTTCAGTGGAATTTTTATTTAAAGTTATCCTTTTGTGTGACGTCACATTTCTTCAACCCCCCTCCCTCCCCCTCGTCACGCATCGTCACAAAAGTGTGACCCCCCTCCCCCCCTAGGTGCGTGACGTCATTTATGGACGGCCCCTAAATACATTTTTCTTTTTTGGGAAATACACTTCCATGACCTGTATGTCATTGAAAAACATGCGGTGGGAACCTGTTCATCAATGATTTTCATTTCTGCTTTGAAATCCATTTAATTTAAATCAATTTCATTAGGATCTTGTTGCCCCATGAGATTATGAAGAACTTGTTTATAGGTTCATCGACAAAATGGCCTCGGACAAAACGGCCCTGGACTAATAGATGGACTAATAATAAAAAAATCAAATATATTTGTATTTCACTCACTGATTCAGTATCAGCTTTAATTCACACGAAACAATTTAATAACAGTTACTCGATATGGAACCAAGTCACGGTATTTTGTTCAGAAGAAATAATATAATAACATCAAGAAATAATTTTACAATTTAACCAATTTTTTAAGGGTAAAAAAGTTGACCAAAGTTTAAATTGCAAAAAATGTAAATTTTGTGTTAAAAAATGAAAACAATTTGTCAGGAGTCGTTTTGACCGGGGCCGTTTTGTCCAGGGTAGTTATGTCGGGGCCATTTTTACCGTTCCGTTATGGCAGGGCTGTTTATACCGGGGCCGTTTTGACGGGTCACGTGTCCAATATCTATAACCAAGATTTACCATGGTTTAAACGTCAGTGGTACATGTTTGTCAGGTCATAATAATTGTTAATCCATTACAATCTATTTAGTGACTTTAAAAATGTTCAATCTAAATAAAAACTTTTAAATTTTTTTAATGTTTTATTCCAATCATTCTTTTTCACGTGTTAAACGTGTTTACAAAATATTTTTGATTATTATTTTTGTTTCGTTTGTTTGAAATTTTAAATTCTGTTATTCAAATTATAACGCATTTAAATTGTAAATAGCGCTTTTACATAACATTTTTGACTAGCCCATCATTTAAAATTTTTTCTAAAATAATTTTTATTTTGAATAATTTTAATAAGTACTAGATGCTTACAAGTAATCAGTTAATTTAATCAAATGAACAACTTAACAAAGGTAAGGCTTTTAATTGCTGTAAATAAATCTTATAGCTAGTTGGAGATATCAACTGAATTCCGAGTTAGAAGGAGAAAAAATGTGAGTGGGGAAAATTCAAAAGACGTGGGTCTATCTTTAGAGCAAGTAGTACAACGACAAAATGTCTTTATCCATGGATGGAATTATAACAGAAAATAAAAGAACGCGTTGATGACTTTCATGTCTTTGCAAAACATATTCGTGTATAATACCATGTAACCTACTAAATGAAGAATTTGAACATCAAATAAATTTCTTTATTGACATTGATTAGATCAATATTGAAAGAAAAAGGATCTAGGTTTTTATGGCTGTACACGGGGCAGATCTTAGCAATTGCGGGGCCCTATGAGGTTTAGTATGCGAAAATGATTGCGCGGGGCCCAGTTTGGGTAGGGATAAGGTATTAATAAGGATAATAAGTGAAAATTAAGATAGCTGGGGCCTATGAAAGCGCGGGGCCTACTGCGGCCGCACTGGTTGCAGTGGCCTAAGACTGGCCCTGGATGTACCTACACTACAATAAGAGTCATTATGTTATAAAAATGGGGGAAATGGCCTCTTTTATCTATTAAATATATATTCAACAGCATAGATTGGAAAATTCTGTACAAAACATAATAATTTTGCTAAGAATATTTTCAGCAAATGCTATCAGTATATCTTGTTGTGAAAGGAGCTTTCCAAACTGAAGTTGATTAAAATTATCTTCTTTCAACAATAAGTGATGTAAGACTACACAATCTTGCAATATGTCCATAGAACAAGATATTAAAAATAATTTAAATTTTAATAGCATAATACACGATTTTTCTCCTATGAAAAATAGGTAAGTAAAGTATAAATATGTTTACATACTAATGTATACAATTTCTTTGTTTATTAAAAAAATATATATTTATAAATAAAATATAAAAGTATATTAATTGGTAATGTTGTTTTTTTTTGGTGTAAATTTGGAATATGTTTTGTCTTATATTTTTATAAAAGTGTATTTATAGGTCAATCATCTTATGCGGCCTCTTTCATTACTGCTTACATAAATAGGGCATGCAATGGTAAAAATGTTCCCCACCTTTACTTCATTTCAATGACAATTATTTATTCATGTTTATTAATTTAAAAAACAAAAACAAAGTGAATGCTTTATCAGATTGACTTAAGGGACGGTCCATAAATTACATCACGCGATTTTCGCTGTTTTTTCACCCCGTCCCCCCTCGTAACACATCGTCACAAAAATTTAGACCCCTTCTTCAATATGACGTCACAAAGATCCTCCCCCTCCATAAAAGCCGTATTTTCTATTTGAAATTTAGCATATTTCAAATAATTTTGTTTGTTGTTTAAATATGTTTTAAGTGTAAGGCTGCACTCTCTTAACGTAACACGCGTGAAGCAACGTAAAACGTCATTAAATAAAGTGTCGGTAATCATATATTTAAGTGGAACTCTTATTAAAAGTTGCACGTTTTGATGTGACGTCAAATGTGTGACTCCCCTCTCCCCCCCCCCAGGTGCGTGACGTCATTTATCGACGGCCCCTAAATGAGCGGCAAAAGTTCTAGCTACACCACTGTACTTGTCATTTCGTGTTTTTTTTAAAAATAAATATAATTTTCTTTCATTCACATGATAAGTAATTGTTCTCTCTCTTTTTTAAAAATTAATATTTACATTAATTCATGTCGTAAGGATTTGTTTTCTCTTTTTAAATACTTTTTTATGTCATTACCTGTTACATTTTAATAGTACTGGATGCACAGTACTTTGCAGTATATTTTATATATGTTCAAACTTACACTGAAAATCGGGTTACGACACTTCTTATGAACGGATCAACGTCGTAACCCGATGACCCCCTGTGTTTTCAAAATTGGTGTAAAAAGCCAATCTGGCAACCCTACTGTTGGGGATATCCCCGTTATGATCTGCGTCATTCGAAGTCATATTTATTAGGAGAGTACTTCAAAGTGTTTCATTTGTTACTTCAAACTATTACACATATATTTAAAATTATTTGTACATCACATTATATAAATAATTTTAAGGTATGCATACTTTTTGGCAAAATAAAATTTCTAGTAGCAAATAAAACAAAATTTCACTCACGTCAAACGTTGGCAATGTTTTAACTAACGGCATTTTAGTCTTTCAAAGTACAGAATGTTTATTATCGAACGATAGTTCAATTTAATATCATAACTTTTAAAGGATCAACTCTTTTATCTTAAATTGTGTGCCTTTAACAGTTATATTTTTATTGTCGAAGATTTGTATGCTTAAGACATTTAAAAATGGGTAGTCTTGAAAAGAAATTTTAAAAAAAGACGACTATGTTTAGGACAAGAGTAAGAGAATTACTCAGTCCTGGGCCCTAGGTGGCAATCGAATACCATAACCCTTCCTTCGACCTCACAAATGTTCCTACAAACTGTGCTGACTATGTTCATGTTTAAAACAAAGGATGTGGGTTAACATAAAGCTACCTTTAATCATTTGTCCACTAGTCCATGGTCAAAGAACTTAAAGTTTATTTTTAAAAAGATGGATAGATGTTTATAATGTTTTCAAAAAGAGTTTGCTCCTACTTATGATGTTCAGAAGTATAAGAAGAAAAAAGCAATCACATCAGTGTTCTGGGAATCACCTAGGCATGCCACTGACATTGCTGCGATGAATGTAAGCCTTTTGTTTGCTTTCTGCAGCGCAAAGACAAGTCTTCGAGTGAGATACAGATGTAACGATTAGCACAACTCGCTCATAACTTAAACCAAATAATGTCAACACATTTGTCTTTTTGGCGTAGTTGGTTAAAAGATGACATATAAAGGAGATATTATTATCCCAAAATAAAATAAAATATTATTACATTTTTATTTCAGTCATTTCATTACCGGCGATATTTCATAGGAAACAGGATAGTTATAAAGATGATCCCGTTTATTATAGTTATAAAGATGATCAAATTTATTATACTTGGAGCGCTTACTGCACTGGTTATCTTTGTCTACTACGGTCAAGGATTTTCAGCTACATTTTTTGGTACACTACTGGCAGGTTTGTATTCTTTATACGTGTGTCTTCCACATCTGATATATACGGAAGATGTTCAAACTCTACAAGGACACACACAAGGATCGCCTCTTGATAAGTCGACTGTTGACGATTGCTTTTACATTATAATTATCGGTGATTCACGGAGTGGGAAGAAATCAACAATGAAATCTCTGGTAAATAATACAATTTTAGAGCACGCTTCTTGTATTAAATATAGCCGTAACTGTGATACCTACGGAAGGAACGTGGAGGCAATAGTATGCGAGAGTTCATCCTCAAAAAATGCTCAAGCATTGGAAGATAACTTGCGGAAAGTTATGAAACATCAGAAAAAGACTCATGTGATACTTCTTTGCATTCCATTTGATTATAATATGGGAGATGAATATAAATGCTACCTGGACGCTCTCAAAAATGTGTACGAGTCAAACTGTGATGACATCATCAACAACAATTTAATTGTAGTCACAACATTTGGGGAACGTTTCCAGAACACTAAAAATGAGCATGGTTACAAAAATTTTGAACATTGGAAAAAAATGGTTGAATCTTCTCACATCAAAGAATTAATGCTGGCATGTAATAATAGGATCGTTTTGTTTCAAAATGCAGACGCAGATTATGTAACAAGAGAAAATCAGGCACATACACTGTTTGAATTGATTGATCAAATTACAAGAGAAAATGCTAAAATTATTCATGAAAAGTACGCTACATTGGAAGTACTTTCTAGCAGTCCTGAAAGTTATAAGGCTGTAAACGTTTCAACAAAGGTTACTACCAGCAACACACCGAAGCGCTCAGAATTACAAGGTACATCTTTTTTTATATAAATGCGTCTGTTATTTAAAAGGAGTTTCATTTTTTTACACGCTTTTATTTAAGTCACATTTTGTATGTTGTATCCATCCATCCATCCTTCCTTCAAAACTTGAAACGTAAAATTATACCACTTCTGATGGACCTAGAGATCTAAAATTTTTACCACAGATAGATCTTGGATAACAATGCATTGTATCAAAGTTTCAGATCGATCGAATGTACCGTTTGAAATTATTGCACTTTTAGTTTTTAGTTTTTGTCTATATAAAATATTATCACTTGCGTCAATGAACCATGCCTCAATTCGCCCTAGAGGGATACAATTATTATAACTTTAAAAAGTACTATCAACATCAAGTCTTGCTGGCCGAAATATAAGCGTGATCGATTGCCGACATGGGGGTACGAGGTTCAATTCTCAGTTAGGGGAAAAAAATTTTTTTTTAGTATTATACATATTTAGTGCAATTTCTATATGTAAATAAAAGCTTGTCCTTTTTAAAAAAAGATTTTTTTCATTTTACTTATTCATATTTACACGCTTTTATTTAAGTCACAATGTTTGTATGTTGTATCCATGCTTCCATCCTTCCATCCATCCTTCCTTCAAAACTTGAAACGTAAAATTATACCACTTCTGATGGTCCTAGAGATCTAAAAATTTTACCACGGATAGATCTTGGATGACAATGCATTGTATCAAAATTTCAGATGGATCGAATGTACCGTAATTAAATTAATCAATTTTTAGTTTATCTATAGTCTATATATTAGCATCGGTACCCGTCTGCTTTGTTGACATCCATGAGTTCACCACGTGAACACAACACCGTGGTATAAAACGTTGGGCGGGCGCTTATGAGGTGTTTGGTATAAAAAAAATAGTTGTAAAAAAGATGTGTGGGCTTCAGACGTGAATTTTAAAGAGTTTTTATTATAAGTTTTCAAAAATAGCTGTAAAAACAAAGTTTTTGACTATAAATCCCTTATATATGAGACATAACTAAAAGTAGTGATTATGTTAAAAGCGTGTCCTTTTAAAAAAAAGGTTTTTTAAATATTTAATTATTTAAATAAAGAATCTGTTGGGGATCTGTAAAAGTGGATTAATGCTTGGAAAATTGGAAACTGGATTCTTAGGTCGTATCCAATTATGTTTCTGACGTATATAATACAATTTGATACTAAAATTATACAAAATAAGTATAAAAAATATTATATATGTATTTCAAATATTTTCAAACTGTAATATTCAAGTTTTATGCATTTGAGTATATCTTTACAACTTACTTGTACTTTTCGGTCCTTTTTATTTAATTGTATTTTTAGCAGCAGCCTGAAGTTTACAATAATGTATTTTTTCCTTTAGTAAAAAGTTTTCTTTGTACCTATTTTTTAAATTCTGTATGCAGGCTATTGAAATTGATAATGTTTTTCTGTAGCTTTCATTTTTATTTCTTTAAAAATCTTCCAGGTCATTTAGAAACGTTTGATAACTCATTCTTCTTCTTACCAGACAACTTTATACAAAAATGTCATTTTTTTTTCTTCCTCAGAAATAAAAGTGGAACCATTTTCTAATCTAAAGTCAGCTCATTAACTTTTTCAAATGTTGAAATGAAGGCTACTCTACCGGGAACACACACATTTCCTTCGGTTTGGAAGAATTAAATCAATATAGTTTGATTATACAATTAAAACACTAAATTTGTATCAGTATCTGCCATTCCAAGCAAACAATCCTTTCACAACTGCATCTTTTAAGACGTTTATTTTTCCTTCTTTTTCCACGGTCCCTATATAATGATCTATAATTCAGCTTTAAAAAATCATATATAAGGGATTTATAGTCAAAAACTTTGTTTTTACGGGTTGTTTAATAATATAACTTAAGGTATTTGCTTATCTCTAAATTATATACATATATATATATACATATATACATATATATATATATATATATATATATATATATATATATATATATATATATATATATATATATATATGCTTCTTTTTGAAGTTTTTTTTTAAGCCTTTATGAATTTTTTTTGACTGATTTCTAAAGCTTTAAATGTTTTTAAAGGTGTTTTTTACCAAGTTGGTTTATGTTATCGTTTTTATATCTGATTTTAGGTACTTTTTTATGTATATAGTATAAGTTGGTGGTGAATATATGATTCATGATGATGCTGTGTTAATCTTTGATTTAGAACAAAGGTGTCAGGTCCATGTGCCAAATGCAGCAGCGTTAAAATTTAGCTTGCCCACGGCCTGATGTTAAATAATTAACTGATATTATGTGTTTTTTTAGTATTGACGGGCAAAAACTGAGGACGTTTTATTGTTTAAAAAACGCAAAATTGATTATCAAAAGCCAATGAAGATTTTCGATGACATCCGATGCCAAAAAATTAAATATTTTAAAAAAAAATTTCATGCGAACCGGAACAGATAATGAATTTTGTACTTAAAAATTTAAGCTAAAATTTACTTCATAGTTCTTTTTTTTTACACAAAATGTTGGCTATTTTTGTATGTTTACACCAGGGGTTCCCAAACTTTTTTTTACCCGTGGACCCTTTTTATAGTCAAACCTTGCCCACGGACCCCAAGTGAAAACGCTACATGAATGTATAGTATACAAATTTACTAATTACATTAACAACAAAATTTTGTTGAAGAATTATTTATTTAAATTAAACTTTTGTTAAATTAAAAAAGAAATTAATGACTTGGGTGAACTTAATGAGAATTTAATAATTTTATGAGTATATTAATGTCCGGCTCAATGTTTGTGAGTAGTAAATGCAAATCCCCACGAGCACAAATGTATAGACGGTTTCTTTTGTTTGTGATGAGGTTCATAACGGCACTGAATCCTTTTTCTACCAAATTAGCTGGGGTTCTATGTTGACAAATCATGCATTTTTGTGCTACAAACACCAAACCTGGCACAGATGTTCAGTTTTTTATGCTGAATAAAATGTGATACAGGGCCACAGCAAAATTTTGACCAGTTTCTATTTATAGTAACATTAAAAATGGCCGCTTAAAGAAATTCATGTAAGGTGACAAACTCATAATTTTTAAGCTACAAACACCAAACTTGGCACACATGTTCAGTTTATAATGCAAATCTAAATGTGAGACAGAAAATGCACAAGTTTGTTAAGTTTCTATTTTTATTTACATAAAAATGGCCACAAAAGTAAATTTTGAGTATGATGATAAATTGACCTTACATTTTTTAATCTGGTTCAATTAGTTCAATTTGTGTTAGATGCTTGAACTGGATGTTGTACTGAAAAGTCGGCTCCACAGACACAGCTGCATAAAGCAGTGCATTTTAATCCGGCCTTATTGCACTTACAACGCTTGGATCTGCATTCTTTTTTACAAGCACATTTCAACAGTTCACGACAAGTCATAGAGGCTTGTGGCAAAACAGTCCAAAAAGGCTGCCATTGTCTGTCCATTAACTGCCAACCCCACTCACTTGGATCAGGAAGCACTGGTTGTCGTTCATGTGCCTGGCTCCAAATATGGCCTCCTTGGTAAATTGCCCGTTTGCAGTGCTGAAACAAGGCCTCACTCGTTGGAGGAATGTTTTCAATTTGGCGGCCAGTCTTTGTAAACAGGTATTTCCTGGCACTGTTGACATCATGGCAGTTGCTACCTCTGTCATACAAAAGCGTCACAAAACGCTCCAGAACTGACATGTCATTAGCTGTTAGTTCAAATGGAGCACAACACAGTTTTTGAAATGTGGCTGTAACATGGTCGCATTTGCTCCAGACCTCCCAAGCTGTCTTCTTGCCGATACCATTAAAACAGCTGACGGTGTCACAACCGGTAAAACTGTGAAACAAAGGCAGACACTGGGCTCTGGCAACACCTAAAACTTTGCTTATGTCATGAGCTGCAATGTATCGGAAGTCTTTTCCTGTACCCATGGCAATCCATAATTCCAGGTGAGGGTGGCGAGTCATGGCAGCCACAGAAAGAACCACCACATCTGTGTCGACAGTGCGAATCAGAATCCTGCGGCAATGTTCAGCTGCATGGGCCAGGTGAAGCATCATCCGTGTGTCTGCTTCCTCGTGATTACATGGTGAAAGATTCGTGTGGTCAATGGGTTTATTGGAGATCACATCTGGACCTTGAGTGGTAACAATAAGCTTCTGTGATTGTACTGTAAGAAGATATCGTGCTAGGAATGCGAACAACTGGGTCTTGTTCGCATCCACCCGCAAGAAACTTCCCCACTGCGATGGTAATACGGTCTCTGGCGTCACACGCTTTCTCTTCTCTAGTCCTCGGCGCTCTCTTGTGAAAGCTTTTAAGCTGTCACTTCGATAACAGTCCCACACTACATCTAGACGATGGGAGACATTTTGCAGGGTCTGCATCACATAGGGGATAAACACCTGGTTTGCGTAGTCAGCAAATGTTCTTGCAGATCCTGGCCTCAACATATTGACAACAGCAGCCCCATCAAGGATGGTCATGTCAGTGACTGTTGGCACTGCTGATGAAGTTTGGAGAGGTTCCAAACACTCCAGCAACCCCGACTTGCTTGACACTCTCATTCGTCCTTCACAGGACAGTGATGGAGGAGCCGACTGATTTTCATATGAAAAAAAGTCTGTCAAGCCCCCATTTCTGG
The DNA here is from genome assembly GCA_944989445.1 of Ampullaceana balthica. Classification (NCBI taxonomy): domain Eukaryota; kingdom Metazoa; phylum Mollusca; class Gastropoda; family Lymnaeidae; genus Ampullaceana; species Ampullaceana balthica. The sequence continues at coordinate 893,423 of CALYLW010000074.1, read as the reverse complement.
TTTGGCATGCTACATACAACCTCGAAAAGAGGTAACAGTCACTTTTCAGGGATGAAATCCTATACTGTGGTGCTGATCGCTTCTTTCTTTTTGCACCAGCGATCAATATGAAATTGTTTCGCTTGATTGGAGCAGAAACTGGCTTGGTCATGTTAACAAGTCTTTCTTGCGTAAATTCGTTGTATTGAGCTACACCAGTCTTGTGTATATTACTCAAGGTCTTGTGTACAGCAGCATCAACAATGTTGTTATCATGAAGAGTGACTAACTCTGCGCTTTTTTCAAGAAATGGGTTGCCCAGTTTCCTGTATCACATCCAATAATCTACACACGTCAGCCTTGAATTTTTCTTGGAACCCTTTGTCTTGTTCATGATGCTGGTCTGATTCTTTGCTGTGTTTTATTTCAAAAGATAACTCTAGGTCTTGAAGAACTCTGGAGACCTCTGGCCCTCCAACCATCCAGCGTCTCAATGCCGAGGGGTTTTCAGTGAGTCCCACTGCTCCTCCCTCACCTTTGATGATGGCATTGTTTTGCTCATGTGCTTGGTCTAGTGCCATTTTTGAGAAGGGGCGAGATGTCTTTTGCAGAACGAATCGACCTTGCATCAAGTCTTCGTAGCACATTGAACTACCACCCTGCAGTTTCTTCATGTCATGAATGTGCATGGAGAGCCATCTCCCATAATTTTGTTGATCTAGTGCAAAAAAACCAAGGCGTTAGCTCTTCTAGAGTTTGAAGATACAGTGTAAAGTTTCCATCTCGCAATGAGGCTACAAACACCAGCAAAATCAGCTCTAACTGCAGGATCAGTGTCCAGTATTTGAATGTTGGACTTGTTGTGATCATAGACTCTTTCCAGTCCTCAAAGCACAGCACATTCTCTTCCAGTGCAGCACAAGACAATGAGTACTGTTTATAAGCATGTTTTAACAACATGAAGAGGGCGCATGCAGTCAACTGGTGAGCACGGCGAGTCCTTGTAACATGACTTCCAGTAAGGAAAGACTCAGCACATCCAGATGTGGCTACTTTGGCATTAACCAGGGCTCCTACCCACCCACTGTCCTTTAGAAGTGTTCCAACTGTCTGTGGCGATATTTATGAAATCTTAGGTGGCTTGTTGTCTAGGGGCATGTATATATATATATATATATGTATGTTTAATTTGATCTCGCTCACAAGGTATACTTTAGTGATCTACTCGCATACGACAATCAACAAACTAAAAGGTTGAATTTTAACACAATTTAATTTATCATACACTTTTTACAAGGATTGGATTGCTGCAATGCAATGTCCCCTTCACATAACATTAATCATCATTAGGCTAAGCTTGCAATTAACTTTATGTTAATGGTGGGTACTTATAGTTGCACTGTGTGCTGTGGGTCATCTCATCTACTCCGGGTTCCCTCTGTAGCTGGGGCGGGTAGGGGTGCCTCACGAGCTCCACGGGCTGTGCTTAGTACTGGTGTTGGCTGCAGGTGTTCTTGCCCCACCCGTGTCCTGTGTAAGGGGCGGGATGGTTGGTTCTGCAAGTCCTTCCTGGCCGATGCGGTTCACTGGCTTCGATAACACTGGGTCTACTCTGGGTCACCTCGCCCTGCGCCGGGTTCCTTCGGTTGATGGGGCGGACGCAGTTGGTATTGCAAGGTCGTTCCTCTGGCTGGCGTGTTGAGTAAGGAGGTCACTTGGGCGTGCTCCTGATACTCGATGCTTGGGGGCGTGTTGGCTATCTCGTCTCGGGTTAAGACGGCATTAACTTTCACAGGATGTGTGATAAGTTATCGTTCGCACTCACGTGTGTGATGTGCGAGCTTTGGGGCACAGCGATGTGTGTGGCCACCAGCTTCGATTGGTACGGTGTGTGACCAATCGGGTATGACGACAAGTCAGTCTGGGTTGGACTGTGGACAGGAGTGCGTGTTGCCTCTCTGCACAGGTCCGGTATCCAGGAACCAGACTAAAACAGAAAAGAAAACTAGGGTAGTTTCTCTAATTTAGTCTGTCTATATTCCACCTTCCGACAACCAAGCCTTCAGAGCAAGGTGCCAAAAGGGGATTACATATATTCATATACAATGTGAATTATTAAGTTAATAATGATAAGGGGGGGTGTGCTTAGACTAGGTCTAAGTCTTAAACCACGGATGCAGACCTAGCTGGCTGACACCCGGGCACATGGTTCAACATACATAAATACCTTAAATGCATTAAATGCTCCTTATTTTGTGAAAATCTAGCTCAAACCATCCATTCGATGGAGAGCGTGGGTAATCACACAGTTAAATAACAACATGGAATGTTCACGTGTCCCACGTGGTCCCGCATGGCGAGCTGTCGACCGTGGGGACTTAAACATTTCAACAATTTTACAACCGGAAAATTCAATGGTTCATATATAAGTATTTACATGTAATGCATACTATACAAATACGGCAAATAAAGCTAGAGCTCACTCTTACCAGATTCTGGGTTTTGGATGGACTTGTCGGCTCTCTTGACCAAGGATGGGCACAGATAGAATCTTGATGCGAATACTACACTTCGTTTGTTCTGATGCTGTGGTCGTTGGCCGGAAAAGAGAACGAGATCCAGGGGCGCGCTTGTATTTATACCCTGAGGGGCGGTTTGGTCCAGTTTTGTCCGATTGGCCTCTAATTATTCTCCATCTCACAAAGAGGTTGGACTCTTTCACCTGACATCCCTGCATATTTAATTGGGTTCCGTTGACACAGGCGAGCTAATCAAGAGTGTGTGAGTTATCCCCCTTGTTTCACCCGTAGGCTGGGTAGCAGATATTTGAGTCAACGCAAATTTCGGCACACTGTCTTCAAAAAAGACATTTCAATATGCAGTCCTCCAAGCAACAATGTTATTTTGCTTTCTCCATAAGATTCCGGGCATTTCCACTGAATTTGCTTAGCAATGGCAAACAAGGGCTGATCAGCAGGGATAACAGGAATCTGTCCAGGGTTGAGAAATTTGACTGATTGCATCACCAAGTCCATAGCATGCTTCATCATAGCTGGTGATTTGGAACTTTCATGGAACAATGGAAGAAGACTAGATATTCCTGGTGTGCGATCCTTTTGTTGACTTTTTGATGCATGGAAGGCCCCCCAGGAAATACATCTCCAGATGATCTCTGTTCCCTGCGCGTAACTTTTTTTAGCAGGTACACTTTCCTCATCTGGGTCGCAAGATGCAAGTTTTCTCTTCCGTTTTGTTGTATTATATTTCAAACGACATGACAAATGAAATGAAGCTTTCTTTTTCATGAATGTTTCCTCAACACCATCTCCATCATCCAGTCTAGTTAAAAAGCCAGGTGACAGTGCGCCACATTCACCAAACTTAGTCAGATTTTCAGCCAAAGTCACATATGTAGATCCTTGATTTGTTTGTCTGGCATTAGCGGGACACTGTAAATTTTCTTTGGTATTTTTCTGACAAAGCGCACACATATCCCAGTTAGTGGGTTGAAAACTAGCAGCATCTTGGTTTTCATGGCTTAAATTATGATTATCCATGGCTGAATAAAAGGTGGCTGCACAATCTAAAAGAAAGAGAAAAATAAATGTTTAAACAATTTCAAAAATCTCATAGACAGCAATCCAAAATTTATACTGCAGTTTAGATGCTATGACGAATGATAATGAAATAGGAAAATTTAATGCATGCATAAACCTGACCTTATAAAGTTAACAAAGATGGAGCACATAAAAGGCATAACAGCCTGTCCATCAACAAGCTCCTATAACTACTACTATTACTACTATTACTACTACTACTGCTACTACTACTACTAATACTACTACTACTACTACTACTACTACTACTACTACTACTACTACTACTACTACTACTATTACTACTACTACTACTACTACTACTACTACTACTACTACTACTACTACTACTACTACTACTAAAGTATTATGATTATCATTACTAGTTTGTTGGGTTTTTTTTAAAAATGTGATTACTGATCCAATATAAATTATCCGCATCCTATATTATATTATCATTATCTAATAAAAATGAATGAAGGCACTTTTGCAGCAAAATAAAAGCTCGTACTTACCCAAATCAATGAATCTTTTCCTTTTCGGAGTTTCCTAAGACTCAAGACACTTTCACTTTCTGTTTGTGTTCGGCCATCTTGCGATTCAGTTTGTGCCGCACAGAACTCTCGCACTGAAGGCTTTATTTTAATTCTAAAAGTATGTGTACTCGGTAACCAATAAAATAATCAAATAGGACAAATCTTTCAGTTAATTTTGGTATAAAAAAGGAATTTTTTTCTATGTTTATTGCTTTAGAAAACGTGTTGCAATATTTGAGTTGGAAATAAATAAATAAATAAATTCCTACGCGTCTTCAAATAGTCCCTACGCTTTATGTTAATTTACATTAAAAAAAACAAAGATTTGTTTTGGCTCTGTTTCTAAATTTAAAATATTATTATTTGTGAACACATTTTAACTCATGTCATGTTTGTAACATGATGATGCACGATCTATACTTATCAATGCAACATAGAACCCTAGCTAAATAGGAAGACGGTAAAGCATTCAACAACTTTTGTACATTAACCCATAATGCAGAACATAAAATTGTGATCTCTTTTTAAAACCAGAATGTGTGGTATCCTTGTTCCAACATTGGTTTAAGTTCCTCATTTGTGGATAATTCAATAAGTTGCTCCTATATTAGTATGGATTCATCTATATCTGGTATCTGAGTTTTTCCACGAGCAAAGGGTTCAACACCCAGTCGGGAATATCCAAGTGAATAATGTTTTGAAATCTTTGGTTCAGGTCTGCACAAACCGCCGCTAAGTGTTGACAATAGGTTAACAAGTCTTCATCTCAATTTTGCAATTTCGAGAGATTTTGAATCTGAGAACATTATCCTCTCCCAAAGTTTTGATTACCCGTATACAGAAATTTTTTTGCAACAAATGCAGATATTGCGCTTTCAGTTTTGATTAAATTTAATTGGTCACCTTGTAGTTTCAAAATTAGTTTCGTTAAATTCGGCAAACAAATCTGTCATGTAAGCTATGTCATTTTTTGTGTTAATTAAATTTGTTTCAAACTCAAATCATTGTCTTTGCCTTCCAGGAATTCCAGCACTAAATAAAAGAGAGCATACAATCGATTTAAACAAGCACTTTTGGATAACCTTCCTACTTCTGTGAGAAGTAGTAAATAATTATAGTCTTCATCATTTTCCAAACAAAGTTTAGCAAATAATATCTCATTGAAGTCATTCCTTTTGATTTTATTAACTGCTCTAATGACATAATCTAGTGATCCATGCAAACGTTCACTAAGATTTTTGCAACAAAATGATGTCGATGAATGACACAATGCACTGAACATACATGTGGTACAGCCTGTTTTAGGTATGCCAGAAAGCCTCGGTATCTTCCTACCATTGTCGGAGCACCACCAGTAGCAACAGAAATGCTATTAGTCAGGAGTATAGCTTTTTCATCGACAAATCTTTTTAATTCAGGAAATAACATTTCACCTTTTGTATCTGTTTCCAAACATTTAGCAAACAACAGTTCTTGGCAAAATTGTTCTTCTTTTACAAGTTTTACATAAGCTAAAAGTAAAGCCTCGTTTCCTGGTAAAGTGCACTGGTCAAGTTGTAAGGAAAATTCAGATGGTTTTAAGTAATCACATAAAGAAATTTCAACACTCTGGGCCATTTCGTTAATCCTTCCTTGGACTGAATTATTGCTCAGTGGATTTCTTTTTGAGATGTCGAAACCTGGTTTGTTCAACACAGTGCTTATCACCTCACTTACAGCTGGTAAAATAAGTTCTTCACTAATTGTGTGTGGCATTCCAGACTTTGCAATCAATAAAGAAATATTATAAAACGCACGCAGTCCACCGTCATCTCGCTTAGATGTTGTCCCTATGAGTCGTTGAAGTGATGACGTTTTCAAATATGTTTCTTGGACTGCTTAAAAAAATAGTTACATCTTTATCTTTTTTATCACTATGGATTTTCATTAAATGTTCCTTAAGCTTGGAAGGTTTCATAGAATCATTCGACAAAGTTTTATTTCACAGAAGACACATTGGTAAAATACTATTTCCTGGTGATGAAATAAAGCCATACTTCAAATATTCAACACTGTACTGTCTACATTTTTTCTTCGGAACACTCATCATATAAGAAAAATTGTATATAAATGTTTTATTTGAAACGGTTACTTAACTATTAATTATTAACTTTTTCAATGGAATGCTGGAGTAAAACCCCTTAGGAATTGTTTGACATGAGATGGAAGGATACAATTCTATTAAATTTTTTAAAAAGAAACGTACGATACCTTTGTGAGTTTTTTTAATTTATTAAAAATTAACCTTAAGGTATTACTATATTGAAAATGTGATACATATTGTTTTCAAAAGATATAAAATTTATTCAAATATTAAATCTTCGTACGTTCAAAAGTAAACTATCTGATAACAACACACAATTCAACTATATCAAAACTTCCAACTAACAATACTAAACTTCCTTTAGCCTAAGATTGGGAAAATGTGATTATGCACTTCGTATCAGCATTACATAAAGATAAATTGTCGATTACATGTACGGCTTTTTCAGACTTAAATAAGTAGCTGCATAGTTGCTTTGCTGTATAAAATTATTTTCGGTAGTCTGTCTCACACTGCGCCATCTTAAACTTTGAAGAAAAAAAGGGTGGGGGGAGGAGGTGAGGTGGAGATTTCTATGCTTCAATATTTTAGGTTTCTAAATTAATTTTTAATGTTAATTACATATTAAAAAATTATCATAATATATTAGAAAATATTTTTAAATATATTTTTGCTAACTCTCTAAAAAAGTGTGCGGTCGACTTTTGGAATTTAAAAATGTCTTTTTGGTGACTCGATTCATGTATTTTTAATCGTCCAATGATATCAAATGTGGTATCAATGGAAAGCTGTCGGTAAGTCACATAAGATATAAGAGAAATATGACTTACCGACAAGTCAAAATTTACCCAACCCGGCTATCATCGTCATTTCCGCTAAAATATTATATTTTTATGACCTACATATATGGTCTCCACCTTTCTCACACATCAAACTTGACATACCTTTCAATTAACCAATCATTTTGATTGGTTACAGCTGTGGAAATATCGTAGTTGTTTTCGTTTTCTAGGTCAAACAACTTTATTTTACTCAGGACCTAAAAATCACTGCTACTGTATTCATTGTACTTTATTTTTATTTCCGTAATAATTGTTTAAAAAACAAACAAAAAAAAACAACTTAATTTTATTATTTTTATACTAAACCTTCCGCGGACCCCCTGACGTTGTTCAAGGACCCCCAAATCAATTTTAATTTTCCATGGACCCCCTGAACGGTTCCGCGGACCCCTGGGGGTCCGTAGGGACCACTTTGGGAAACACTGGTTTACACTTTTTATTTATTGTAAGCTACGTACTATAAAAATATTCTTTTTCTATAACTTTGCGATTATTAATCCAATTTTTGTAATTTATAGTGATGTAATTAGATATTTATAACAGACTGCTCGATACCTATTAATAATTATTGACATCATCATTTTGAAGACATTGGGTGATTATTTGAGTAACGTTGATTTATTTTACCCTATCCGAAATTACGAAGACATTCTAAAAAAGAAATCATTTACCTATGGGAAAATCCTTCTTCATTCAAAGTCTTAGTGCCATGCGTCTATAAAAAAATATGTGTGTTTGTGTATGCTTTTTCAGAGTGATTGTGTTAGTTTTTTCCACACTTTTTAATACAAAGGTATTCAACTACATAACCACAGCCAAAGTTCTGTGATGTCTTCTTTATATGACATCTTTTAACCAACAACGCAAACAGACAAGTGTATTGACATTATTTTGGTTGAAGTGATGAGCGTGTCTTATTAACCATATAACCAGCCGAGCTGAACAATCGTTCCCATAGCTTTAGATTGTCTCAGCTGAAGTTTCTGATATTGTAGTGGATTTTGGTTTTCAGGTGATATGTAAGCGAAGTGTTAGAACCATGGTAGCAATGTTCCCTTTAACAGCGCGGCTGCTCAGATATTTGACCCGACGCCACGCAAGAGTTTAGAATCACTGAGTAGCAAATTTCGTAAAATATTGCAAAAAAAATGGACGTTGTGCAACTTTGCACACGAGTTTTTTTTAGCTTTGCACACGGTCCAACGAAGCTTAGACTCAGAGGAAACATTGCTTGGTAGGCAAACGATTTCTCTCAATGGACACAATAACCATTATCAACATTTTGAACTTTCACGTCAGTCAAAAAATTAAAACCAAAAAGTTCGTGTGTTCGTCCCGACATTAGTTTATATTTATCGGCCGAAATATTTTACTTTTTGACTTCCAGTACATTTATACGTGGTGGGTCGATTAATCGTTAAAACAAATTTAATCGTTAAAATTTTTAACAATAAATCGAGAAATAAATCGGTAATTTCCGCAGCCCTGTAGTGTTTCAATGTTTAGTGGTTTAAATTTTAACTAATGGTGTTATTCTTGTCAGTTTTAAATATCATACAGTAATGAATCTTGCAGCTCTTTTTTAAATTGTTCTAGTTTATCAATGTTTTCTTTGGTGGATGGGTCCCATACAGGAGATGAATATTATAGTACAGATCTCACCAAAGTGAGGTAGTATTTTACTTTCATTTTTTTTATTACATTTGTTAAAGTTTATTTTTATAAAGCCTAAGCTTTTGTTTGATTTTTTAAAAACTTCATTGACATGGGTCTCCATGACAGTTTCTCATTTATTATTACTCCTAATTAATAGCATCTTTAGTTTGGGTTAGTTTTTTTTCCACGAATGAAATATTTTGAATTTATTTGTTTCTTTTTCTATTTTAATCTTAACCGTTGACAATTTTCTTGGTGTAAAAATACACTCCAGTTAGTTTCCCATTTTATTAATTGATCTAAGTCTTTTTTGTACGATTTTGCTATCTTGTTCTGAATTAATTGTTGCATAGATTATACAATCATCAGCAAATAACCTAACTTTTGTCCGGTTGGGATGTTAGTGGGTAAATCATTTATACATATTAAAAATAGTAAGAGACCTGGACCAAGCACAGTTCCCCGTGGAACTCCTGATTTAACCTTTATTGGTGCAGATTTATATCCGTTAATTATTACAGTTTGCTCTCTACCCATAGGAAGTCTTGGATCCATGGTGTATGGGACCTGAGATTCCAAAGTATTTAAGTTGTTTTAGTAAGCTAAAGGGTTGAGCGTTGTTAAATGCTTTTGAGAAGTTTAGTAATATTTTATCTATTTGATTATTATTGTCTAAGCCTTTTTACAGATCATCTATTAAACTATTAATTGTTTTTCACATCATCTGATTTTTCTAAAGCCGAGTTGATGTGGGGAATAGTACATTAAATTCGTCTAGGTGGTTAACTATTCTGCTATATATTAAGTGTTCTAGTAAGCTATAGGTGATGCTAGCAAGTGATATAGGTCTGTAATTACCAGGGTCTGTTTTATCACTTTTCTTAAAGTTAGGTGGCCGGATTGATGAATGACTATCGCTAATAAGTCCTCCGCTGACCTCGAGAAGAGATGGGTGCCGCCAAGGTCTACCACGCCCCAAGAAAGTAATAATGGAAACATCAGAGCCATCTACGACCACCAATATATGGGGAGGTGGGGGGGGGGAAAGAGACGTTAGTGTTGCTCTTCCAGTAGGTTTCATTTTTTAAAAAGATTTAATGAAAGACCATACGTTTTTATTGTTGTCTTCAAAAATTACATTGTTTATATATTTATTTTGGAGGTTTCGACTAAGTTTTTGCGTCAAGTGTTTAATCCTTATGTATTTTTAGTGTATCCTTTTTAAATTGTTATCCTTAATGTTTTTTAATAAGTTCTATTTTTGTTTGCATAGTTGTTTTGTTTTTTTTTAAATTTAGTACTGAACCAACATTTTTTTATCTATTTGATGTTAGTTTTTTGGAACATTATTCACATCAATTATTGATTTTAGATTTGTTTTTATATATTTCAAAATTTATTTTACCGGACTATTAGCGTTGTATTTACTTAGGAACTTTTGTTGGAAATTAGCCAAATTTTGTACATAGATAGATTATTTTTCTAGGTATCTTACATATTTTAGTTTCTATGGTATTGGTTAACCTATTAAACAATATCATAGTCAGGCAGTTTCATACCTATTTCGCAATCTATCACTATTCGTGGTCTATCTGTTAAGAATAAATATAGTGTTTTATATTATGATAGACATAACCGGGGAGGTGAGGGAGGCAAAAGACAATGTTATATGGTACTGCTCAGCAGATGAAGAAGGTTGCCCATGTATTAGACAAGGCCTTAAGAGATTAAGTCTCAGGCCAAAAGAATATGTAGAAAAAGAAGTGTTTTATATTTCCTTGTGGCATTGTTGACTATTTTTTCTAGGTTTTTTGTGTAAATGGTGTCTATATAGTGTTCGTTAATTTTTATAATTGGTTTGATTTTGATCTGTAAACAGATAAGATTTTGATCTATAGCACAGTTGCTCCAATTTTTGTCCGAAATATTAAAGTCCAAAGTAGAGCGTTTTTATGATTTTCTTTTAAGAATGTTAGTTAATATTACTTGAAGGTTCTTTCAGATTTTTAAAAAAAATGATAGGTGGGAGGAAATAACCCATATTAAAATGTCATACATAGGAAGACCCAAAAAAGTTGTTTTTTAATGCAGGATATTAATTTTTTTTTAACAAAAAATTAAAATAAAAACTATGAACATCACAATGAAATAAGAAACACAATGTACATTTCTTTAACTGATAATAAGTTCTAGTAAACATCGTAAAATTTAAATAAATTAAAACAATTTAAAATGGTGAGAGCAATTTTAACACTTTTAGTTTTTAGCCAATTCAGAAAATTTTATATAGCAAAGATATTTATTAAGTTAAAGAATTTTTAACAAGATGATGTACTAGGACGTATGAATATTTGAAACGCTAAAATTAAATAAGGAATATATAACTACTTGGAGGCCTATTTTAAAAATCAAACAAGAGAATAAGTAGGAAGCGTGTCTAGGTTTTTTTCTTTCTGATCTAGGTTTATTTTAAGGTCTGTCACCGCCATGGTTTCTTGTACAAACACACCCAGCAAGGTCAGTCTGGAGAATAGACTGATCAAAGAGTATGGGACCCTAACACCATAGGGATGAATGTGGTATTTGCACTGACAACCTGATTGATTGGCCCCACCCACCCAGTCCTTTCCTATATAAGCTTTTACTTTTTTCTCCTTACTATATCTCTACTGGACTAATTGGATTTCACTACAGCTAAGTTTTTAAAAAAAATTTCGTTATATTCGTTGTATTTGTGTACTATTTGTTCGTTGAGGAAGGATCTTTGCCGAAACGTTCGCTGTTTTGTTACGTCCTGTCAGGCTAACTAATACCCTGTTTATATATTATACACTAACTAATTTAAAACCTGGTTGCAGTCTCACCCCCATTAATTTATCTCACTTGTTGCAACTTTAATTTCCACTAAATTACACCAAATGACATAATATCATACCTTATATTTGTATGTCATTTTTTTCACTTTGAATTTTTCCTTATTTTTAAATCTGGCAACTCTGTTTACGGTAGTGCTGCCAGCGCTAGGTTTTTCAACCTAGATCTTTTTTTTCGACCTTGTCTAGGTTTCTAGGTTTGTTATTTAAAAAATAGCCGTAATCAATGTTTTTCTGTAAACAAGTAAATAAACGATGATTAAGAACACAATTTACTAATTATGTACAATTAATATCGTTAATAAAATCGATTTTTCAAAACTAATGTTAAGTATCAGGTGACAAAAGTTTTTTCAGCCGCTCTGTTAGTTTACATTGTGATATCTAATAATATCTATACCTGTATCAATAAGATCATACTATCCCACTGAATTGGAAAGGTGGCGCTGCTGCGGGCCATAAGTCTAAAGAAATCTGGTACAAGTTAAAACAGCTTGAATGAGTCAAAATATTAAATTTTATTAGACCTCATGACAAACTTAACAGCTCTACCATTTTCTTGTGCCTGCGTTGAGAGAATAGTCTTTCAAGTATTCATGGTATAAGTCTATAAACCAAAGATAATCTAATACAATAGTTATAAAAACACTTTTCCTATTCCGTATGCAACAACAAACACATACAAATTCTCGTTTTTTCCGTCCGGGATTCAGAATTGGAATTGGTTACCTGATCAAACAAGGAAAACCAAAACTCAATCAACATTTAAAACTCTATCAACATTTAAAACTCTATCAACATTAAAAACTCAAATTAAAATGGAAGACTAGACAAAAACAGGGATAAAAGTAGGACTCAATAATATTCTGAATAAAAGGAGCGACTGTAATAGATAAAATAAGAATAATGCCAAGAATTCTGATAGGATTGCCAATAACTTATAAGATTTGTAAGGAAGACGACATAAGTAATGAACAAATGCAGATGTTAGTATATTTTACAATTAGTTACGTACAACATACAAATTAATACATTATCGGCCGTCCATAAATGACGACACGCATCTAAAAGGGTGGGGGGTCACACTTTAGTGAGATTTGTGACAAGAGGGAGGGAGATGTTTAAGAACTGTGACGTCACATAAAAAATGCACAACTTCAAACGAAAGCTCCACTTAAATATCAGGTTGCATACAATAAATTTATTTAATGACGTTTTTAAATGGCTCCGCGCGAGTTACGATATTAGAATGCAGTCTTACACGAAATACATACTTAAATAACAAAACATTGTTTTGAAACATGCCAATTTTTAAATAGGAAATACGGCTTTTTTTTTCTTTCTTTTTTTTTCTTTTTTTTTGCTGGGGGGGGGGTAGCTTTGTAACATCATATTTGTTTATTTTTAGCTTGTCTAGATTTTTTCTTTCTCATCTAGGTTTTTTGACATGTTGGCTAGGTTTTTCCCACAATTGTCACTGGCAGCACTTGTTTACGGATATACCCGTTATGAACTGTGTCATTCGAAGTCATACCTATTACTATTACGTGAGTGCTTCATCGTGTTTAATTTTATGATTTACAAATATTAAAAACATATAATTTAAAGCATTTGTGTATTCATGTTTTAAAGTATGTTATTATTTGGGAAAATTGTAAACAATTTAGTTGCAGATAAAACAAAATGTCAACCACACAATTCCTTTTCAATTGTCAATGTCTGAACAGTAACTGTAACAGCATCTTTGAATTCTTAGTCTTTCAACGTACACAATGTAGATTATTTAACGATAGTTAAATTTAAAAAATCAACAATTTTAAAAATCATATTTAAAACTAAGCCGTTTTAATGCCAGGAATATAGTATATAAATATAATTATTTGCAAACGGAGCATTGATCTAAATAGAAAGCTTATTACAAATAAATACTAAATGTTTTGAATATGAATATGTATTAATTATATTATATATTTTTTTCTATCTGCAGGAGTTACTTGAGTGATTTAACAACATACAATAACTTATAAAACTGAGCTCCATAAACAATATATTTTGAAATTTAAATTTATGATTAATTTTCTCTTTATCTCGGCTCATAGCAGTAAATATATAAAGATTATAATTTTGGTTAGACATGTGGAGTTTTATTTTAAGTCCACTTTACAAGGCGTATGAAAAAATATGTATAAAATACATTTTAATGGGATGGGAGAAAACGATACAATGCTTCACTTCTAAGACAAATGGAGATGTTTTAAAACGTGAAAGTGGTAAAGAAAACGATGATGCAAGTTTAACGAAACCGACTCTAAAACTTTTATTTGTTGGACTAAAGCACAGTGGCAAAACTCACACAATTGAGTATATTACTAAAAATGATTGCACCAATCTTTTTCTCGACAATACGAACGTAAATCATGCCCGAAATGATGATGTGTTTGGGAGAAACGTTTACGCAGTAGAATGTCCTAGTTTTCAAGTGTCAAATTTTCGAAATCTATTAGCTCTGAATGACAGTCATAACTTAAAGAGTGCACTTGATATTATTGCTTGTCCTCATGTTTTCGTATATTGTATTCCATTCACTCTTGAACTAAGTAAAGAACAAATAGAATGCATAGAAATGTTAAAAGAAGAAATAGGCGAGTCGGATTTAAAGAACAGGTTCATTTTGGCAATTACAAGTGGTGAAAAATTTGATGATATTAAAGACAAATTTTGCTCTAAAAACTATTTAGAAATGCTAAAGCAACTAGGAAGAGACGATATCAATGATCTACTCTCGTGGTGTAATTACAGATGTGCCCTGTTTAGTGAAAAATTGGGAAATGATAAAGTAAGAAAGGAGCAGTTAGCTAATTTTTTCACGATGGCTGATAACATTGTACATGATAATGCTCGCTATATAAAAGTAAAAAAAGGTAAAATGATCACAAAATTAAACAATGCAGTCAAAATTCGTAAATATGGCTTATCCACTAAAATGAAATCAGCTGTATTTTCACATAAAAATCGTCATGCCGAATTTGCTAGCTCAACTACAATTAAAATTAAACAGGAGTCCGATGCTACTACCATCACAAAAGCAGCTAACGCTCATAGCATGTCAGGTAAGTTACAGTAAGTACCATGTTTAAATTGATCAACAAGTGTAAATTAAAAAAATAAATTGAACTTGAAATATAGTAGTAAAACATTACAAGCTAGAAGAATTTACATTTAGGTGTTGGCTACCTTCCTCACAGATGCAACACAATTTCTGTACAAACTAAACACTCATATTTCGTGTTTTTTTTAAATTTCTTTTGGAGAAAAATATTTATTCTAAAATATTCATTGAGACTTTTTTTTTAAAATAGGAAATAGCGATTCCCTTCATAGCCAAATTAAATATCGTTAATAACGAAATTTTTATTCAAAAATGAATCAGGACACTTCTCTTTTTTTAATGGTTGACTGATAGCAAAATTGTATAACTTGGTGATAATGTATTTTAAATGTATAAATAAGAAGACAATATTGGCATTAAATTTTAATATCTAAATTACATATCCTGGAATTCAATTTGACCAATATTAGGATATTGTCGAAAATAACGTTTTGTAAAAATACTTGACTACTTAATTTTTCTCAAGCATATATCTTTTCCTAAATTATGTTTTTTTACGTAAAATTGGTTTGCATAATTAATTTATCTAACCTTTAGTCAGCCATGGCCATATTTTTAAAGCGCATAATGTTTGTATTATACTTAGTACTTTGAATTTTCTTTCATAAACATTAATTTCAAATATAATTTTCGGAAATGGTACATTTTTGTTTAGCAAATTACACAAACTAGTTGTGCGAAAAGAAGTGTGCTATTAGAGAAGAAAAATATTAATAGGTAGAATAAATGAACTAAGCACTTGATTTCAATAACATTTACCTAAATACCGAAAATTATTCTCTAATGTTTTAAAATATCAACAGATGGTGAAATAAATGACATGAGTTTGGCCAAAATTCCTGAAATTAATTCAAAAGCTTTACTCGGGTAAATATATGTTGTTTGTAAAATTGAAACATTTACATAAGCCTGAAATTGGTTTTAATATGTTTATATATATATATATATATATATATATATATATATATATATATATGAGTATTTTAATTCTAGGAAAGTTCATTTACTGTTAAATGTGTTTTCACGTATGTCTTTTCTATCTCAACGTTATCTTTGAATCAAGTATAAAACCTTTGACATTTGTTTTTTGCTTTTGACTGTATTTTTTTTAATGTCGAAGAATCAGATGTGCATTGTGGAAATTAACGAATAAGTTGATCTAGGATAAGAGTATTGCTCAGTCGTAGATGTCAGACACATACAACTATTCTATCTTTTACTTTAAAAATATACCTATTGGTCCGTGAAGACTATTTGTTAGGTTGATATCAAGGCTGTGAGCTAACATAAGTCTACCCTTTGTCACTTGCTTACTAGCCCATGGTCAAATATCTTTGAGCTGATAAATAGATATGAAAATATATAAAATGGTATAAACAAATAGATTACTTTAAACATTGTGCTAATCGTATGTAGGCAAAAGCCTATCTGTGTCCTGCAGAAAGGCAGTGGAAGTCTTTTATTCAGTGCAAAGATGTCAGTGGCACTCTACGAGTCTCTAGGTCAGGGGTCGGGAAACCATGGCTCGCGAGCCAGATGTGGCTCTATTGATGGCTGCCTCTGCCTCTCAGGCAAATGTTTGATTATAAATTATTTTTTTTAAAAATAATTTTTAAAATATTTTTTTAAAAAATAAATACATAAAATAAAATTTAAAAAAAAACAGCGTTTATTCAGACTTCTTTGATCTTCATATTAATTGTATAAAAAACCAGCATAATTATGTTATTAAAAAGAATTCAGAGACATAACTTTTGTAATTTTAGTGTTGAAATTATACAAAATGCACATATTTACTCGAATTTTTAGTTTTAAACATAATGTATGGCTCTCACAGAAGTACTTTTCACAAAAATTTGGTGTTTATGGCTCTCTCAGATTAAAAGTTGCCAGAACTTTGCTCTAGGTGATTAGGACAACACTGATGTAACTGCTTTTCCCCCAGAGTTCTTTGACATTTATGAAAATCATCACGGGGAGTTCCGGTGGTCATAGAATATAGTTCTAGCTCTAATTTTAACAATTAACTTGAAAATGTTATTTGGATTTGTCAATTTGAAATTCGAGTGGTTAATGGATTGGTTAATTAAGTATCTACCACACTTTATAATAATATGCTCTTCATATAATCACTTTGCAATGTTTCAAAATAATTTTAGAGACCCTTGCTTACCACCTTCCACTTTCCTTCACAAGTGACAAGGAAACTTCAGATTAAGAAATCTTAAAGTACACTCAAATCCTAATTATAGAAAATGATTTCTTGGCTTATTAGTCAATAGATCGAGTAAGACGCAATGTTTTTAGTCTGTAGTTAATGACCGATCCGGGAAATAGTCAAGAACTAAAAATTTAATAAACGAGCTTTCCAATCCATTTAGCAGCAAAAATTCTAGAACTCTTTTTCACAACAATATTTGACCCAAAGACTTTAAAACATGTATCTCTAACGTGCAATAAAACTGTAAACGCTCATAGTTGTAGACAACTCAAGCTCTTCAATCGTCAAAAAAAATTTGGGTCACCCAAATGCTGGGTACTATGACCACGATGATTACACATAAATTACCCAATAATCTCTCCTGTACACGGTTTTCTGGCAACGCTGCAAAAGTTCAGACAAGCACCAGCTACACCACTACCTCTATCGGTTAGCTGCCTGTTAGATGGGATTGGGCAAGGTATTATATGTAGAAGATTGCAAGACCTTGTAAGTCTAACTTGTTACGAAATATATGTTCATTGATTAACAACATATTCTTTAAAAAATTATTTTCATAATTTTTAGATCAAATAAAACCCACTATTCTTTTAGGTTGTTTTATTTTAGGAAATATCTTTTCTGTAGAATGTTTATCTTTATTATATAATACATATTTTTTCATCTTTCTTTTTTTTTAAAGTGCTTCGGAACATTTGCCTACAAGACCATCCATTACAGTTGTGGTTTTGGGTCGTAGCGGAAAGGTCAATAGTTCATTTTCTAATGCATTTTTAATGAAACAAGCATTTGATCTCAACCAGTCCGCTATTTTTGATATCACGTTTTCCACAAATACTGGGCGGCAGCTAACTGTAGTAAACAGCATTGGACTTAGCGACGACCATGTGGATACTGATTTGAACATCAAAGCGATTAAGTATGTCCTAGCAACTGTATTTATTAAGAATATGGAATATGACGCAATATTATATGTGATTGGACATTTTTACAATAATGTGAAAGGTGAGATAAAAAATTTCGAAACGCTTGCACTCATTATAGGTAAAGATGTTTTAAAAAAGCACTGCATACTTCTCATAATGCTTGAAAATAAATTTCAACAAATGAACATTCTTATGGATAAGAATTATGATAGAATTGCAGGTTATGTCGATCGTGTCTTATTTTTTATCAATAATGCTACTGAAAATAAAAGAAATCAAATACAAATGGTCTCTGACCTAATAAATGATATTGACAATCTTAGAAACAAAAGTGGTAAATACTATGGTAATTTTGCAATAGAAAAGCTTGAAAAAGATATTTCATAACAACCTCTTTTCGTCTATGAAAATCAGCTGTCAAAAAAAAAGATAATGTAAGTCTTAACATTTCTCTTTCCAGTTACTTAATGACACCATTTAAAACATCTTTCAATTAGTCTGTTCCTTTTGATGATGCATTTACCAATCTAATAGTCTCATTGCAAATCGTATTAAAATGCTATATTCTATTATATGCATGAAAACAAATGTCAGCGACAGCCTGATTCAACATTTTCGACATTATGATTTTATTTTTATTTTTACAAATAAACTTTGATCTAGTCTAATGTAAATGTTTTGTGCATGTTTTTCTAAATTTAACTTTCCTATAAAAATAGCTAATGCATTTTCCATTTTTATTTTCGTTTTAATATCTGATATTACGAAACAACGAAATATGAAATAGCATGATTATATTACCATTGTAAGGAAATACATGTATTAAAAGTATTTGTTGTTTGTGTAGTAAGTGATTTGAAAAATATGTCATTTTTATGATTTTATGTCATTAATTTCAACAATGTATGTGTTTCATTTGTATTAAAAGCAGAAATAAATGTTGAAAGATATCTTTCTGGTTTATATTATTTTCTTCTGTATTTAAACATATCAATCTGTCTACATGTTACCGTTGTCTTTCACACAATTATTTGAGTTTATTTAAGAAATGTCAAAAGTAAATTGCTACACTAGGAGAACTAAAGCGGAAATATTTTATTAGAGATTTTCTTTGCCATTTTCAAATATTATTTGAGATAAACTGTAAGGTGTGCTTTCAGGTATGCTTCTAGTATACATTGGAAACATTACATACGAGACAAACATTTTTAATGAGTTTATTACACAGAACATGCGAGCATGTGTTTTCATTCATTTGTATGAAGAACATTTAATACTTTTAGCTACCTACTGTTGTCCTTAGGTAACTTGTAAAAAGAATCATTAAATCGGATATTATGTATATTAGCATTTGGAGGCTTCACACATCCCGCATCTTCTTTTTATTCAATTGGTTGTAATATGCACTTATAGCGTCTGTATACATAAGACAAGATATACCTCTTTAATTAATGGCTAACGGCATTTAAAATCCTCCATTTATGAGATTAGTATTAGTAATGTCAAAATTGTTTGTAAATATTGGTTGAATTTAGAATAAGTCTCTAAGATTACTAAAAATGAAGCAATTTCAATGGGCAAACTGAATAGATCTTAGGGATGATTGTTTAATGAAGATCGTTAGCATTGAATGGATGCATTAATTCGCATTTTCCACAGGTTTAACACTGCGGTAAAAATCAAATAAATGAATGTTAATACGTGTATATTAATTTGGTATGTTTTTTTTGGTCATGTCATTTTAATAAAGTTCAAGTTTCGTTATATTCGTTCAAATATTTGTCGTTATTTTAAAATTTCTACTGCTGCTGATAAGTAAATGGATAATTTATGACCGTTCTCTTTTTATTGATATTTATTTTAATACGTTCGGTTCAAAGTTCTAGTTCTAGATTCTAGACACAAATTTTTGAAAAATGTTTGCTGGTTGTGCGTTTCTATCATTTAGTGAAAATTTAGTGTAACATTCGGCAATAATCCTAAATTCATTGGTATCGATACACTTTTACTTATAAATCCTTTTCTATTCCTCCTTAACTGTGTATAATCTGTAGGATTATTTATTTGAACGTTGCTTAAATATCGATCTAGGAAGGAATAAAACGATTTACTGTATATCTTTGCAAAATGGTAAGGAATAATTGACAGTAGATGATTTTAATAATAAGGCTATAGCACTGCATATTTCCTAATATGACAACATTTAATATTTCCTTTACTGGATAATTAAAAAAAAATTATCGTAAAACAATATTCTTATTAAAACACTTATTAGAGTAAATCCTTTTTTTAAAATCTCGGAAAATTAAAAGATTCTTACCTAGATACGACCCGCGGCCTAGCATACGCCGCAGAATAGCTCATAGATAGTGCAAAGAACGGACACAAACAGCATCAAGATGAAATGAAAACAACGCGAGTGAACTTTGGGGATTGGAGAACCGACGACGAATTGTTGATCTGAAGAAATGTGCACTGCGGTTGAGTACCCCTCCCTTCACCATCCTCGCTTACCAACCATAAACTGTGATGGTTGCGAGGGTCATTCGTCATGCTTTTTTGCTCTTGTCTTCTTGTGCCACTAGTGCTAGTCCTAATTTCTGATGAATTATATATATAGATGACAACTTTTTATGAGAATGAAACCCATAACAAATTAAAGTTATGAAATCAGAAATCAATTTTAAACAGTTTTTTTAAAGAAATTTTAAAATCGATAAACATTGAAAAGAAATAAATATTTCATTTGTAAATAGCTTTTTTTTAAAAAAAAACAATCTTGAGGACACGGTAACTACAGCGTGTAAAATTTTTAATATTTTAGATTATAATTTCTTTTTAGGTTTATGCGTCAATTTGAAAGACATTAATTAATCATTTAAATTTTATTCCTACCAAAGTTAGTACCAATTTTATACATAAAATATACATATTTGTTTTCCAAAATCATTTTTACACTTACATTTGAACCAGCAACAATCAGATTTAATATTTTACACCAACAGTCAGACGTGTGTCTTCGACTGTTATTCCGTTTCAGGTAGATCAAATTATTACTGGTCAGCACAATAACAGGTGAATTAAACACACGATAAATCACCAACCTATACTTGAGTGAGAGGTTATTGTATGACACATTACAAATAAATTAAAAAAAAACAAATTTGCTGTTAATTGGTCTGAATCCAGTCAAATAAAATATTTTCAAAACTTTTTGTCATGTTAAAGAAAATCTAGAAATAAAAATATCGACCGTATTTAGCAATTTACTAGGGACCAACCGGAAACCTTTCGGAACTATTCGCCAATGGCAAAAAGTGCCCACGTTAATTACCGAATGCCAAATATCTAAAAAATACCTTAAAATAAAATTTTGTAATTTAAAAAAAAATATAAAGATTAGTATACTTACAAATTGTTACAAATATAACAAATGTAACCTAATGATAGAAATCACAAATTTGAAAATATAAAGATATAAAGATAATAAACGGATTTTCTACGACAATATCGTGTTTTATTCTAGCGATTAGCGCCACGACGCCATATTTAAAATTTAAACTGTTTAAATATCGAACAAAATAATAAAAATTTCAAATATAAGAATAATAAATTGGTAATTTTTATAGCGCTGTATCCCAGCAGGGAAACGGGCTCACAGCGCTTTACATTGAGATAATAACATACATATAATAGTTAAATAAACATTCATATCATAATAACCACATAAATGACAGCACGTTACACATAAGGTACGTTAATCAATAAAAGAAATGTTCTTTCATAAATTAAAAAAAAACATTTTGAAAAGATGCGTCTTAAGTGCAGTCTTGAAGGACTTGGTATTTGAACTACTACGGATGTGTAAAGGTAGAGAATTCCATTGTTTGGCTGCACAAAAAGAGAATGACCTTTCGCCAAATGTTTTACTTAGTTTCTATGTACTCGGAATCGTATCCGGAATCGGCAAAATAGTACATCTAACTATTCGGATTTGGTATCCGGTAGAAAATGTCTACCCTCTTGGTCCCTACAATTTACTATATAGTTTCCTACTATATAGAGTCTACCAGTTCAGAGGCCAGTACTTCATCACTTTCGGTTTGCAATGCAGAAACGTACATGTCATTTATCCTATTTAGAAGACAAGATGAAAAACCCCAAAAGAGATGTGCACCAGTTAATTACGGTTTGGCAAGATTACGTCTTTAATCAAATTGTGGCTTAAAGTAAAATAATAACCGCAAATTCTTTTGTTCCTGCGTTAAACTTAAAAACATTAATTATTTAGCAATGAATTAGTTTTTCGTTATTGTCCTGTTCAGAGTGTAGACTAGGTTTAAAATAAAGAAATCCACTGTGATAGCCAGTAAATCTCATCTCTACACACATGAACTCCTCATGCTGTGAATACGGAGAAATGATCAGAAGCTCTGCTGACCCCTGCAACACCGAGGGTTTCCAGTGACCCGTGGAGGTCAGCTATAGTCAACTTTAAAATCTAATAATTTACTATCAATCCATCCCCCTACCCATCCATCCATCTATATTATCTAATCTATCTATATAATCTATTTATCTGCTCTTGTCTGGCTGTCTGTCTGTCGGTCTGTCTGTTTGTCTTTCAATCTTTGGGTTTTGTATTTGCAATAGACTGTCCTGAATCGCCTGAATACATCATTACAATTTTGAACTTCTAGTAAAAGATATGTCTCCACCAAAACTGATATTAGGAAATATTAAAAATTTCAGATGCAAGGTCCATTTACTCCAAGGCCAAAGGTGCTGTTTTTTCATCAGTCCTATTAACTGAAATATAAACAAACAAACAAAAAACAATAACACAATCTAAAACATAAAATAGACATGTCATTTAAACAAGATATATATAGGACTAAAGTAGCGTCACAGAAAAACGTTGTCCTATGACTTCATGTCTGGCATATACTTAACTTGTTTCAATAATATATTATTTAATTTGAAGGCATGATTGCAGTCTAACCATATTTTACGATTTAATAAAATAAATAACAATAGACTAAAATGCAAATGAGGCTTTTTTGGTTAAAGAAAATACTTTAATAGAGATACTTTTTGGGTACGAAAACTGATAAATGCAATATTAAAAAATAAGTTTGTTATGCTTTTGTGTCCAGATGTCATATTTTCCCTTCATTCTTATGATTAAACAAAAAATTTAATTTTGTAAAAACAGCTAATGTCTGATACATACTGGCAATAATTGACTTATATTGTTTTCCAAACATACTGCTCCAGGATTCATGAAGCCAAGGATATTTTTCGCGAAGTAATTTTAAAAAAACGTCAACTGATCCCTCATTCCGATGTCTGTGGATAGCTTCAAATAAAGCATCCTTCCGTTTGTTAACGCCATGCATTTGATCGATGGCTTGTTTTTCCTCAATTGATAATATTCCTTCTTGGTGCATTGTATCAGTGAATTCTTCTGCTCTAATATTTTCCTTTAGATGACAAAAATAGGACTGAATCATTCCGTACTTGTAGTCCCCAACGGTTTTGATCGATATATTACTACCAAAGTAGCTTTTGCCTAAAGATTTAAGAATAATGATTGAATTAATAACAAAAATATTTTGAAACACAAAAGAATTGTAATTCCACTTCATTTGCAGAACGTACAGTCTCATTTGGTTATTTAACCTTATTAGCTGTATGAAAAATATTGACTATAGTCCAAAAATATTTCAAAGAGAGTTCTTAAACCTTAAAAACGTATGAGTTATATTGAACACTCAAATAATATTTAACAGGTAGTTTTTACTTTAAACCCCACCAACAAAAGCCAAGAAAATAACAACATACTTTTCTGTTTAGTGTTAAAGGTAATGTGCTGAAAGCTAAATTAGTACACTTAAAAATAGATCGATTTCATAGGTACAAGCAATTTAATTAGGGCTGTTAACGATTAATTAAAATTTAATCGGTAACTTTTGAAAAATTAATGATTAATTAATCGTTAATTTCGATTGAAGCAAAAAATTAAAATTTATGATGTCATAAGTAACACTTGTTAAACGTTCTTGTTGAAAATCTAAATAACACTGGAATATCTCCTTTATATGCCATCTTTTAACCAACTATGCAAAAAAGACAAGTGTGTTGACATTATTTGGTTCAAGTGATGAGCGGGTCTTTATTTACAATACAACCAGCCGAGCTAGACTATCATTCATGGAACTGAGGTAACTGGTATGCACAAAACGGTCTTGGCAAAGAATGACATTTTCGGATATCGGTGTTCATTAAGTTTCCACCATTGTAGAGGGATAATGGATTCAGGAACTTTGATTTCCATTTTGTAACGCAGTCATTCATCAGAAGAGCTGTCGTCATTTTCTGTGTCTGAGTCAGACTCCATTAATGCCAATAGCTTAATACGCTTTTCATTTGGTTTAATAAGTAGGCAGTAGGCGAAGTATTAGAACCATGGTAGGCAAAATTTATAAACATTTTGAACATTCCCGTCAGTCAATAGTTTAAAACCAAAATGTTCATTCAATCGTCAGGAAATGTATTAATATTATTTATCGGCCGCTATTTTTTATTATTTTTTTTTACTTTTAGACTTCAGTAATTTGTAGGTGATGGGTCGAATAATCTTTAAAAATAATTTAAATCGTTAAATTTTTTTACGATTAATCGATAAATTAATTGTTTATTTCCGCAAAATTTAAAAAAATTGTGATTGTGTAGCTTTCCTCTTTTATTATTCAAAAACATATGTATATTAATACATATGTTTTTGAATAATAAAAGAGGAAAGCTACACAATCACAATTTTTTTAAATTTTGAAATTCGTTTTCGCATTCCAAAAAATTGAATTAGCTGATTTTGTTGATATTGATGATTATATTAGGCTCAGTGCACGGTTTGACTTGGGCCGGCTGGTACATATCTTTTATTTGTACTGTTTGGTGAGTCAATAGTTTGAGCACGCACTGGAAAATGTATCTAAGCTAACCTGAATATGTGTTTCTGAGCCAGTGCTAATGGTAAGTTTTCAGGAAAAAGAAGGTCCAAGATAATGTATCACTGGACATTTGTTTTTCCTTTAAGTCTCGTCATGATGAAACAGTTACCATCAGTGCGATACCTAAGTTGAAGTCATTCATTGCTATCCCTAATGGCCTCTGTAATCATGGCTGAGAATATGAATTCAAACAGTTTTGGGGCAATACGCCAGCCTGGCATTACAACATTAGTAACAGAAAAGTGTTCAGAGGCATCTCGGTTGTCCTGGACACGAGCTTAAATGCTATTGTGGAAATGCCTTATAATAGCTATATTATTTCTTTGGCAACCATACTTGGCGATAATATTCCACTGCCGCTCTCTGCAAACTGTATCACATGTGTGTATCACATTGAGGAGCGCAAAAATAGGAGTATTTTTCTAAGTCAAAGAACTCGCTAGTATCATGTATGATGAAATAAGGTACTGCCAATTGATATGTCAAACCTATGGCGGATTAAGGGGGGGGGGCTGAGTGGGCTAAAGCCAGGGGCCCCCGATGATTTTGGGGCCCCGAAATTTAGTATACTTTATATTAAAGGTGGACAAATGTTTGCATGAATTCCTAAAAGTATCATAAATTAAATAAATTAATAACAGCTTATCTATTAATCTGACTGCTATTCGGACCCGATTTAATTGGCTCAATAAGAGAAAATATTAATAAATACTATTTTTATCTTTTAAATTTTAGAAATTTCCTCAGAATCTCGTGGTCTTATGGCAGCGTGTTGAGTTGTAACGCAAACGCTAGCGGGTTCGATTCCCAGCCGGCGACTATATTTTTTGTTGTCCTTATTCTTTTTTCATTTGTCATTTTTTAAAAATATCTTTTTACACTCAATTTTTGTTTCCCGGCAAACAGTTATTTCTTTGTGTTCAGTTTTTTGAAGAATCTGATCCCGGAATACAGACACATTATTGAGCAAGGAACCAATGGACTATTTATGTTACAAGTTACAGTCTTATATTAGCTGCTAGCCATAATTTAATTTAAAGGGACGCTAGCTGGATAGTACCCCAGTTTGATTTGCAGTTAGGGGCCCCGTGCAGTCTTAATCCGCCCCTGTGTCAAACTACATGGGGCGTTTTCACGGATTGGTGAATTAGATTTTGACAAAAAGGCATAATCTTACTAAATTGAATATGCATTTGATCTACCAAAACATTTTGTAAACAAGCCCAGATAAAATTTAGACAAACAAGAGTATGCTTTAAAAAAGGCTTAATAAAAATAAATATTTGCTTTCATACTATTTAGTTTGCTAGGAAAGACATTTAAAAGTAAAAGTTTTTCTTCCCAATTTTCATAATTGAAAGTAAAATGAAATTTGAAGACATTTTTACTCCATTACACTAGATTTAAATCCTTTTTAAAAAATACTTTTTGTAAGTTGCTAAAAGACATTAGAGACGAGTACTTCAAAAGTCATCTATTAATTGTTAGTTCTTTTTTTTTGTTATTACTAACAAAAATAATTATTTTATAGCCATTTGAATAATTTAATTTAGCTATCGATATCAGCTGTTACACAAACATGTAACAGATGTACCGTTTTGAAGAATGCAAAGAAATGACCAGTTATAAATGTTGATGAAGAAGACGATTTCATCACTTTCCTTGCCAGAGAACATTTCGCATAAAGGATTTTAAAATTTAATTTTTGATCACATTTAAAATAGTTTTGGGAATAGGATTAAAACAAATTAAATTTTTGATTTATTAATAGAGCCACACTGCCGACAACTAAAGAACGTGCAGGTGAATCAATGATTCGGTTATGTTTATATTTCAAGATCAACTTATAACAGTTTAATACATTAATGTAGTAAATTGACAAAGGAAAAGCTTCATGATTTCATGGTATAAACTCGAATTTTAGTGTAAGTCGGAACATACAAAAGTTATAAAATATACCGTAAAATAGTGTATATACAATGATATAAAAATGTAACAGTTAAAGACATAACAAAAAGTATTTTAAAAAAGAGAATACAATTCCTTATCAAATGAAAATGACTATAGCTGAGTGAGCGTTACGTATCTCTATTAGAGCTAAGTTTTCATATATTTTCTAGGGCTGTTAAAGATTAATTTAAATTTAATCAATAACTTTTGAAAAATTAACGATTAATTAATCGATAGTTTCGATTAAAGCTAAAATTTGAAATTTATGGTGTCATAAGAAAAATTTATTAAAATACTTGTTGAAAATCGAAATAACACAGGAATGTCTTCTTTATGTGACATCTTTTAACAACGATGCAAACAGACAAGTGTATTGACATCATTTGGTTCAAGTGATGAGCGGGTCGTATTGACAATATAACCAGCCGAGCTGAACAATCGTTCACATAGCTTTAGATTGTCTCAGCTGAAGTGTCCGATACTGCAGTGTATGTTTTGGTTTGCAGATGGTATGTAAGCGAAGTGTTAGAACCATGGTAGCAATGTTCCCCTTAAGCAGCGCGGCTGCGCAGATATTTGACCAATGCCACGCGGGAGTTTAGAATCACCGCGCAGGAAATTTTGTAAAATATTGCACAAAAAATGGACGTTGTGCAACTTTGCACACGAGTTGTTTTTTTTTACTTTGCACACGGACCTACGAAGCTTAGACTTAGAGGGAACAATGCATGGTAGGCAAACGATTTCTCTCAATGGACATAATAACCGTTATCAACATTTTGATTCAGTATATAGTTTAAAACCAAAATGTTCGTGACACCTGCAATGGATGGTACCACACAGTATGCCTGCATACCAACACACCAAATTAAATAGCAATAGGCCTATTAAATAAATGTGCATCTTGGTACTGCATACATTGTGGGTCGCCCCAAATCAATTCAGATTTTTTTA
Organism: Ampullaceana balthica; assembly: GCA_944989445.1. Classification (NCBI taxonomy): domain Eukaryota; kingdom Metazoa; phylum Mollusca; class Gastropoda; family Lymnaeidae; genus Ampullaceana; species Ampullaceana balthica. Next base: position 865,625 of record CALYLW010000074.1, on the reverse strand, counting down.
ACTATAGGGACCTGATCATTACAAACTCTTACAGTGTTTTGGCTAATCCTATTATAAATAACCCACTAGATAAAATGAAACCTACCAAACAAATCCATAAAAGTAACCATAAAAAATCTAATAATACTAATAATCAAAACATTCTCAAAACACTAATAATTAATTTCCAAAGTATTAAAAATAAAATTCCAGATTTATAGCTACTTATAAAAACATAAGAAGCAGACATAATTGCTAATACTGAAATTTGGTTGAACCCCAACATTTATAACTCAGAAATAGTTAACAACAATTATAATATTTTTAGAAAAGATACACCAGACAATTATGGAGGATTGCAGCTTGCAATCAAATCAAGTATCATAGCTGAAGAAATTACTACACAATCAAACTTTAATATAGGGTCTGTTTTTTGTAAAATAAGTACATCAAACTCAGCACCATTTTTTGTAGGCAGTATATATAGACCACCGAAAACAAACCTAGAATACATGAAGACTCTTTGTTGTCAATTAAATTTCATAAAAGAAAATCCTAAAAATGCTGCACTTTTGATTATGGGAGACTTTAATCTTCCAGATATAAATAGGAACAACTATACAAATGATAACCATCAAACTAATCAAACATTAAAGATATTAATGAAGACTTTGTAAACACTATAAACAACTGAAACCTAGAATAGATAGTAAAAAAAACAACAAAGAAAAAATAAAATTTGTTTCATTATTAACAAATAGACCAGGACTAGTGTTAGACTACAAAATAATTCCTGGACTGTCCGACAATGATATTGTTAGGGTCACCAATACAATAAAAACTAAGTTTAATAAGATATCTAGAAGAAAATTATATCTTTGGAATAAATTTAATTCATTAAATCTACACCAATCAGCGACTAACGTCCAACAAAATTTCCTAAGTAAATTTAATACAAAGCGCCCTGTAGAAGACATTTGGAATGATATAGAGTCAAATCTAAAAATTATTATGGATGAGAATGCTCCAACAAAACTAACATCAAATAAAATTAATAAATGCTGGTTCAATTCTAAATTAAAAAAGCTTTGCAAACAAAAAGTGAACTTATTTAAGAAAGGCTACCAATTCAAAAAAGATACACAAAAAATACTTAAAGATTAAACTCTTCACACAAAAGTGAGTAGAAACCTCCAAAATGAATATATAAACAATTTAATTTCTAAAGATAACAATAAAAACTTATGGTTCTTTATCAAATCTAAAAAAATGGAATCTACAGGAATAGCCACACTAAAAGGCCCAAATAATAAAACCTATAATGATAATGAGACTAAAGCTAATATCCTTGACACATATTTTGCATCATCATTTTCTGCCTCAGGTGACAAGGAAGTTTTAATAAATTTAAATAAAATGGAAGAAATAGGTAACGTAACTATGGACGGGTGTCACTTGAAAATTCACGGTTTGACAGAAAAGAGAAAAAGGGAGCGAACTGGTGTAAATAAGAAAGGAATGCGATTGTCATGAGGTCAAAGGAAGTCCAAGGTTCAGGCTGGGAGTGTGGTCACTGAGTCGAGGCGGACATGAAGTCTGTAGTTGTGAGAGGGCAGATTGAGAAGTTGAATCATTAGAGTGGTGCTATTTGGAATCCTAGAGATCACAGTGGTGTATTGTAACAAATGTGTATATATTGAATATTTCATGATTAAAGTGTATTTTTCCTGACTTGAATTGAAGTGAATTATTGAACGAGAGATGTTGAAGCCCACAAACGCTAGAGAAAGCAAATCAGTCACACGGACATGTGACATAAAATGGTGTGAGAAGTGAAAACGAGGATTTTGCTTCAGAAGTGAAACGACTGACATAAAATAAGAAGTAAAAAGAAGTGACATAAAATGGTGTCAGAGGTGAAAGCACATTATTTTAGATGAGTCGTGATGATCACAATTCCTAAAGGAATACCAGCAGGAGTTTATGTTTAATGGAAATACTGACATAAATGGTAAAACTATTCATACTACGGAGATAAAAGTATTTTAGAGACAGTGAGTGTCATTTATTTTAACAAGTAAACATTGTGTGACATAATTAAAAGGACATAAAATAAGAGACAATCAGTGGAATAAATATATGAAGGGAAAGCAACATCGATTCAATACATTCATTAGAAAATTGATTACTATAAGAAATTCACTGTTATAGCCGAAAAATGTGGATTAATTGGTAAAGAATTACGAGATTTCGTCGAAGAGAAAGTTAAAGAAGCCCAAACAAATGAAAGAGAAGAAAGAAGTGCAAGGAGAGAAATGGAGAAACTAAAACAAGAAAACCTGAAAGAAATGGAACAACTAAAGAATGATAACCTGAAACTACAAATTGACCTACAGGAAAGAGACCACAATCCAGGTAATAATACGAATAATACATCAACACCAAATGAATCAATCAAAGTCAGAAAATATGACAGTAAAAAAAGAAAAAATAGATGTTTATCTAGACTATTTTGAATCTGTTATGGATATGAAAGGGTATGAAGAAAAAGATTGGCCTACACAACTCATGACCAAACTTACTGGAGAAGCTTTTGAATCTTATAATAGTTATCCAAACAGGACAAAAACGTTTACAAAAATGTCAAAAAGGCACTTTTATTGCACTTTGGAAAATCAGAAGATGACTACAGAAAAGAATTCCATGAAATAAGAATTAAAAGGGAAAAAGACCCTCAGATGATAGTGCATGAATCACAGGTGAAACTAACAAAATTGCTTGAACTTGCAGCTATAGATAAAAGCGATCCAAAATCCATCTTAGACATGGTTTTGATTGATAAATTCTTAGTAAGCGCGACACCAACGTTATTTACATATTTAACAGACAAGAAAATTAGGACTCAAACAGAGTTGACTAACGCACTATGAACGTTCAAGGATTCACATCCTGATGTCGAAATGGAGAAAAGACAAGATTTCCTTGCAACAATGCAAAATAAAAAACAGAAACTATTTGCCATTGCTGCGGCAGAAGAGGACATATAGCGAAGCATTGTTATTACAACAAAGGACAGACAGATAGGGTGTCACCTAAGTGCAGCCAAAAACGAAATAAAACAGAAACAAGATATAGACAAGATCACTTTGACAACAATAATCTTCTGTATAGAAGGAGAGTCTGTAACAGATAAGATAAGATAAGATAAGATAAGAAAAGGTTTAAAAAATGTTGGGAAAAAAAGACGAAATAATGTGAAATATAATTTTTTATGCTTTTATATGGGTGCTTTTGTAACCACGAAACAGCAAAGGTCGGGACCGGCGTAACCCGAGGACTCTCCGTATATTACAAGTACAGTAAAGTAAAGTAATCTGAAGTATGTTAGAAGTACCGTTAAGAAAGTAAATTGCAGTATATTATAAGTACCCTAAAATCAAGTAAAGTAAAGCGAAGTATAGAAAAAGTACTGTAAAAGTATAGTAAGAGTATAGTAGCAGTAGAATAAAATTATAGAAAGCATCAAGACAGCGCAGCCAATTAGAATCTGCCACTCAACAAGCAAACACGATTTTGTGACTGACAGTCGATCTACAGGGGAACTCCCAAAGCCAGTAACAGGCGGATGTGTCAGCCCGTGGAAAGATAAAAGGAAGTTAACGCGGACGTGGAGAAGAACGAGGGAGCCTACCTGTTACATAAAGAGTCGACTGATTTGAGACAGGTGAAAAATCGCGTCATCCTGTGACAAGAAAAGCCACAAAGGAAGCTGGGTTATTTAATTACCCAGTTCGCGTTCTGTAGTAATACAGTTGGACCTCTCTAAGTCGAACTCAAAGGAACCCGAAAAAGAAATTCCACTTAAGGAGTTTTCGAGTTAGGGAAAGTGGTGATAGAGGCGCAGATTAATCAAGGACAATGTTGATATTGGGAGGGAGGGCAGCCATACCAGCGACAAGGCTTAACAGGAAGGACAGGCAGTGTCTGGTGTTTCTTATGAAAAGAAGCCAACTTTGCTTTGAAATACCGACAATACAGAGAAAGTCAATCCACCTCCACTTTACTCCCTCCACAATTGAATTGGGGGGAGGGGTAAGATTTTTCCTTTTACTCAAACGTCTTGGAAAATTCGTCGTACGGGGATGTAGAAGTAAAAAATCTTCCAGTTAAGGAGATATAAAATACATTAATCTTATAGAATTTGGCCGGGACCTAACAATTAATTCGATATAGGGAGGTTTTCGACTTAGGAAAGTTCGACATAGTAGATCCGACTTAGTTGTATTTAGTTGGTTTAAGAACAAATTGTATGTAATTGTTTGGGTTATCTTTATATATATATATATATGTATATGTTGTTCGTCCGTCGTGGTCGACGATGAACACTCTCATCATAACTGTAGTTGACCTGTGCTTGGCCGCCACATGTGTCCTTTGGTGGCTTGCCAACCCTATTTTAGCACGAAACTGGCGTCCGCATGACGGACAAGAGATGGATCGGATTCCTGCAGGCAGCTGTGCCACTCCATATCATAGAACGCCAGTGGGCTCGGTCACTGGCTGTCGCCTCCCAGGAGTCATGTCAAATGTCAAAGGCCTTTAGCGCAGTTGTAAGTGTATCCTTGTAGCGCTTACGTGGACCTCCGCATGCGCTTTGCCCTTCCGCAAGTTCACCATAGAAGAGCCTCTTTGGGAGTTGATGGTGGGGCATGCGCACTACATGCCCCGCCCAGCGTAGTTGTCTCTGCATGAGAATAGTGTGGATGTTGGGTAGACTTAACCTGGCTAATATTTCGGTGTCTGGAACTTTTTCCTGCCATTTTACATTGATAATTTTTCTAAGGCTTTTTGCGTGGAAGTGGCTCAGCAAACTCGCTTGCCGTTTGTATACAGTCCACACTTCACATGCATATAATAAGGCGGAGAGCACTACAGCTCTGTATATTTTTAGTTTTGTTTGGGTGCTGATTCCCCTTCTGTTCCAGACACTGTCATGCAATCTACCGAATGCTGCGCTGGCCTTTGAGATTCTCGCATTTACCACATCATCAATATTGGTCTACTGAGACAGTGTGCTGCCAAGGTAAGTAAAGCGGCTCACTGTGTTGATTTTGATGCCATTGATGATTATATTAGGCTCCGTATAGGATTGGCCTGGGGCGGTATAGTATAATACTTCTGTCTTCTTTGTGCTGATGGTGAGCCCAAAGTAAGAGCACGCACTGGAAAATTTATCAACGCTTAGTTGCAGGTGTTCTTCAGAGCCCGCGTTACGATCGCAGTCATCAGCAAAAAGAAGGTCCAGGTTGAATAGATGACCATCAGTGCGATACTTAATGACCATGCCTTCATTGCTATTCCTGAAGGCCTCTGTAAGCATGGCTGAGAATATGAGGCTAAACAATGTTGGGGCCAGAACACAGCCATGTTTTACGCCATTTGTGACAGGGAATGGTTAAGAGGCCTCTACGTTGTCCTGGACTCGAGCCTGCATTCCATCATGGAATTGCCTTACAATGGCTATATACTTATTTGGACACCCTTACTTGGCCATAATCCTCCATAGACCCTCTCTGCAGACTGTGTTGAAGGCTTTTGTCAGGTCTATATATTGGTGCCTAATAGACTACGTCATTGCAAGGCAGAAAGATGGACGTTCGTGTTACCAAATCGCTCTGCGGTGCTGAATGCTGGAAAGACCATCATCTCATCATTTCCAAACTTAATATTCGCATTCAGCCCAAAAGACGGCCTCAAGGAAGGAAAACCCTAAATTGAACTAAACATCACAAAGCTAAACTGTGCGAGTACTCAACAATCCTTGAGACTGCCTTGGAGGACAAGCTGAGATTCACCACTAAACAATTCAAACATTGAGACTGTGTGGACGAATTTTAGAGATATAATCTACAGCACAGCCTTCCAAATCCTTGGATCTGCGACGAGAAAGCACCAAGACTGGTTTGATTTCAATTGTGACGAAATTAAGCAAATGATGGCAGAGAAACATCAACTCCATATAAGACACATCAGCAATCCCAGGTCTTCATCCGTAAAGGACTCATATAATAGCATACGCCGCGTCATACAAAAAAAACTTCGCTGGATGCGAGACTCATGGCTAAACAAGAAAGCTGATGAGATTCAACAATATGCAGAAAGGCATGATATGAAGAATTTTACAACACCCTTAAGGATGTGTACAGACCCACAACGTCAAATTCATCCCCGCTTCTCAGTGTTGATGGGACATACCTAATTACTGACAGAGAGAAGATTCTCGAGTGCTGGGCTGAGCACTTTCATGCTGTCCTAAATAGCAACTCAAGTATTAATGAAGACGCTATCAATCGCATCCCTCAAGTACCAATAAACCTGGCAATGGACGACCCGCCAACAATTATTGAGACGCAAAGGGCTGTACATCTACTGTCATGGGGAAGGGCACCTAGAGCAGACTCAATTCCAGCTGAAATATGCAAAGAAGATGACATAGTTCTACATGAAAAGCTGCATGAATTCTTCCTAATGATGTGGCAGCAAGAGGCTATCTCCCAGGATTTTAAAGTTTCCTCTATAGTTCACTTGTACAAGCGAAAAATGAAACGCCAAGCCTGCGATAATCATCGTGGAATTTCACTGCTATCAATTGCTGGAAAAATACTCGCCAGAATCCTCTTAAATCGCCTAAATGCACATCTGGACCAGGGTATTTTACCAGAAAGCCAATGTGGTTTCCGGAAAGAACATGGGACCATCGACATGATCTTTGCAGCAAGGCAATTGCAGGAAGAGTGTCAAGAGCAAAATATGGACTTTTTTCCACATATATATATATATATATATATATATATATTATATATATATATATATATATATACATTAGGGCTGCGGAAATTAGCGATTAATCAATCGATTAATAGATACAAAATTTAATGTATTTCAAATAATTTGATCGATAAAATTTCGATTAAAATTTAAGAAAATATTTGTAATATTTTTTTCAACCAATTTATCAAATTTTTGTATTTTTTGTTATTTACATACTTTCCCCTCATATTATTATTATTAATTTTATTATTTATTTAGACGTGCATAAGTAAACAAAAAGATTTTGAATCCTTATTTCTTGCATAGCAGAACGAATTTGTTGTGTAACGTTCACAAAAAAAACCTCAACACTCTATCGTCCGTCTTCTACCTGCCGGCAACTCGGCAACACAACACGCCCTCGACACACAATGTGACCCCTTTTATACCCCCGTCTTGTCCGACCGGTTTTGGCAGGACCCTGGGTCATTCACCATGTCTCCCTTTGACCGTGGTCCTGTCAATTCATTACAGCTTTCACGTACCTTGAGTTCACCCGCCCCCGTTCCACGATGACAAGTGTTCAAAGCCCCATTTATGCGTAGTCATCCCCACACCACAAGATCTGACCGTAACACCCCCCTCCTCACGAGCAACCTTAGCAAGAATGTCGCGAGTTTATAAACATAAGGTCTTAAGGTTTTGGTGTGTCCTGATCTAATAATAGCATATCCCATTCTAACACACACAGGCATTTCAATAATATATAGTTATTTTAAAAATATTTAACAATTGCAATGTGCACTATATACAGAATTTTCACGAGTAATATGATAGCTTCCAAAAATATTAGTTCACAATAGTTGGTGTATATTCACAAATACATAATAAGGAATCGTTTTATTTACATTGTTGAACCACCCGGTTTTCGTACCTGCGTACGAGTCTTGTCCTCTTCTACCTCGCTTTCGAGGGTAGCAAAGGTTATTACACTCAAAATCGTAACTATATATATGCATCAATAAACAAAAGAAAAAAATTGTCACATTTGAAGTATTAATATTCTTCACAAAAAAAATAATCTTGGTATGGTTAAATGACTTAAATGACCCCCATGTTTCACGAGCAAAGAATGTCATGATTCAATGATTTAGATGATCCCCATGTTTTACAAGCGAAGAAAGTCATGGTTCAGTGACTTAATTGCTAAACATGTCTCACAAACAAAGAATGGCATGCTTCAATGGTTTAATTGTTCATCATGTGTCACAGCAATCACTATCCACCCAATTTTCTGTCCCTTTTCATTAATAATTGCATCTGTATCTTTGTGGGACATGTTATGTATGTTTTCTGTCCCCCCTACTGGGACCCATTATGTATATTTAACGTCCCCATACTGGGACCGGTTATAACCACCAGTTAATAGGTTACAAATTATTATATTCATAATCATAACATAATCATCGGCAAAATTTTCATGAATCAAAAATTTCATCATCATAACATATAATAAATACATATTATCAATGTTATACCAAATGCCTGAGGGCTCCACTGGCCCCAAAAATGTTGTGCTTACATAATCAAAATGTGTCGTGCACATAAGAATTGTCTTATCAATTCATATCATAGTAATCCTGGGAATTGGTCGCTCAGACCCCCCAAGTAAACACAAAAATACATTATCATAACTCATCATAGTTATCAACAAATAGCAGCATCATCATCCTAACACATTTCTTATAATAAAAAAATTTGACCTGATGTCTCCAGTGCACAAAATTTATTATATGATCAACAAACTTGTCATGAAGATACTAACCACTTTATTTCATATCATAATGATACTGGTCCAAGGCCACTAGACCCCAATTTCAATCCCAAAAATATATTATCCTTATTGTATTCAACCGCTCACAAACTGGTAGCCTTAATTGGACTTAGTTCTATCAGTCTGTGTCTGTCCCACTACCACTGTCTGCTAAGCACGTCAGCCAATGTATTATCAGCCCCTGGGATCGGTCTGATAGTAAATTTGTATTCTTGTAATGTTAAAGCCCATCGTGCCACGCGGTTATTAATGCTCTTGGATGTCTGTAACACCGTCAATGGTTTGTGGTCCGTCTCGATAGTAAAGTGATTACCAAAAAGGTATCTTGAGAATTTTGTAATCGTCCATACTACCCCCAAACATTCCTTTTCAATTACTGAGTATCGGGTCTCCCGGGGTAATAGTTTCCTGCTTACGTACGCTCACGGGTGTAATAATCCCTTCCGTTCTTGCATTAAGCATCCCCCTATAGCGGACTCGCTCGCGTCTGTTCTGATTACAAACTCACGATTTATCTCTGGCATTATACGGATTGGTTGTGTAGATAGAGCCTTTTGGATCTTTTCTAGTGCTTCTCTATATGTGCTAGTCCATTGTACTTTTTCTGGTTTTCCTTTCTTTGTCAGATCTGACAGACTGGCCGATATATCTGCGAAATCCGGAACAAATTGTCTATAATAACTTATCAGCCCCAATAAGCTCCTCACTTGTTTCTTGGTGTTCGGATGTTTGATATTTCATATTTTATTTGTTATACTGGCGTTAGGTCTCTGTGTACCTCCTCCGACTATATGACCCAGAAACTCAATTTCTGAAAACCCGATTTCCATTTTTGTTGGCCTAGCTGTCAACCCCGCAGTTTTCAATCTGTTTAGTACCTGATCCAATGTATGATTATGTTCTGTTATGGATCTTCCAAACACGCAAATGTCATAAAAAAACTGACCACGTTTATTTGATCACCAAGGACTCGGCGCATGCCGCGTGCGAATGTTGCTGGTGCGTTACACAGCCCAAATGGCATGTATTTAAACTGATACAATCCTAGGTCAGTTTGAAAAGCAGTATATTTCCTCGAGTTTATTTCTACCGGTAATTACCAATAACCTTTTACTAAGTCAATTTTTGAGAAATACTTAGCCTGTCCTAATTGAATAAATAAATCTTTCTGATTGGGTATGGGTTCTGCGTCTGTTATCGTTATGGCGTTTAGTTTCCTGTAATCAATGCAGAAACGTGTGGAACCATCTTTTTTTCTTAACTAGGACTATTGGCGAGGAGTAGGGTGAAGTTGACTTTTCTATAATGCCCTCCCCTTCCATTTGCCGAATTTCCTTAATTATATCTTGCTTTGATGAAAAGGGTATAGCATGTGGTCTCAGACAGATTGGTTTTTCTGTGTTTAACTCAATAGAGTGAGCTACTACAGTGGATTTTCCTGGTGTGTTAGTTATAACGTTAGCGTATTTATCTAATATCCTTTCTATTTGTTCTCTTTCATACTTTTTGAGGTGGGGGTTAATTTTTACATCCTTCACCGATTCCTTAACCCCGCTCGCCTGTGTTGGCAACGAACTAATATTTCTGCTTTCATTTTCTGTCTTGTTATCTTCTATAACGACTGCATACGCCGTGTTTTTCGCACTGCTGTTTGTAAAAGGGTTATTGGTACCTGTCTCAGTATGCTTTTGACTTGATTCTTCCCTACTATGATACTCCTCTCGCAAGTTCATGTGATATGTTTTCCTTTTTCCCTTTTCTAGGATTACATAATTACAATCCCCTACTTTTTCTACGACCTTATATGGTCCATGCCATCGGGATCTTTGTAGTTTACTACCCGCCGACGCTTTCATCACAACCACACGACTTCCTACAAGAATCTCTCGTTTTCTGGCACTACGATCATATAGTAGTTTTTGTTTTTCTTTTGCTGCTTTCAAGTTTTTACTCGCTTGTGTGCCACTTACTCGTAATCGATCTCTTAATTTATTTAGGTATTCGTGTGGCTTTTGTCCCTCTACCTTTTCATTACTCCCATCGAAAATATTTCTCAGGATATTTATGGGTCCTCTTACTTTGCGCCCGAACATTAGTTTCGAATGGTGAAAACCCTGTTGATTCATGCTTCCCCTCTCGATAAGCGAATAGTATCCCTTGTACGTGGTCTTCCCAGTATTTCGGTTGTTCCAATGATGCTTTGATAAGTAACGTCTTGAGCGTACCATTAAACCTTTCCACCATTCCGTTGCTCTGCGGGTGTAAAGGAGTGCTGAACCGTTGGGTGATTCCCATTAGTTTACAGACTTGGGCCATTAAGTCGCATTTAAATTGGCTGCCGTTGTCTGATAAAATTTCATCAGGTAAGCCCATTCTCGTAAATATGCCGAGAAGTGCTTCCTGTATTTCCTCGGCGTCAATCTTTTTTAGTGGTATAGCTTCTGGCCATCTGGTCGCTGTATCCGCCAGTGGGAGAATATACCGATACCCTTTCCGTGATGTAGGTATCATTGGCCCGATAAGGTCGACAGCAACCTTACTCCATGTTTTTGTTATTAGTTCCATTTCTCCTAACGGGGCAATCCCTCCGGCGCTTTTTTTTTACTTTTTGGCATGCATCACATGTTCTACAGTGATGACGTACGTCACTGGCTATACCCGGCCACCAGAATTCGTTTAGCACTCTCGCCTTGATGCGAGCTATCCCCATGTGTGCAGATAAACTATTATCGTGGGCTATCTCCAATATGTTTTTTCTTAATACTTTCGGTGCAACCAATTGTTCCTGACTAATATTAGGGTTGATTTGTGTGTCATTATACTCTCTCATTAGTAGTCCTCCCTTGTATTTAATTAATGACTTTTCCGTCCCCTTCATACTCCGTTTGTTCGCATGCTCGTGTATTTGTCTTAAAGTGACGTCTTCGGCTTGTAATCTTTTGTAATTCTCTGGCTGTATATTAAGCTCCGTGAGGTGTCTTTTCACTGTACTACTGTACTGTTTTGGGTTTTGGCTCTGTGCCCTGGTCGTTACCGCCCCTGCTACTACTTCTGTACCGATGTTTTCTATTTTGTACCCTTGTGAACTTTTACCCTTCCATCTAGGCTCCTTAGTTATATTTGTAAATCTATAGATGTCTCTATTCCAATTTGCATTTCCGTGGTTTTGTTTTATTGTAGTATTGGGCAGAGGGTGGTAGCCTCTGCCCCTGTGTATTGGCCTTACCCCTTTATACCCGTCTCCCATGGTAGCTCCCTTGATATTTCCGATATTTAGGTCAACGTGTGGGTTCTTTAGTAGTGCAGCTTTTGTCTTTCCTGTAAAGTACGGTGATTTCACATGTATATACCCTACCCTATAAACCTTTCTCTCCCCATCAAACAATATACATGTGACTGTCTCGTTTGTCACACACTCCTTATCAACTAGAGACTCCCTTACCCCCACGATTTCGCAACCCGTGTCCCGTACAACCTTAACCCCATTAACTTCTCCCACCCCAGCAAAACCCCTAGTTTGTCATCTTTTTGTTTGGTTGCCTGTTCCCCTCCATTGATAATTGTCTTCTCTTCGGCTTTCTTCCCTCCTACCTTGAACTCTCTGATTCCCTATGAGTGGTGCACTATCCCTTGTCAATTTCACACTTGGGTGTGCCGCCATGTATCCCTCACACGTTTTAATATTCGATGTTAAATCCAGACTTTTCCTTTCTAATATGTGCTCAACAACCTCCCCGCTTACTGTATGTAATAGCTTGTCCACTACCGTGAGCTCAAATAGGTTTTCGTAGGTTTTCTCGGTTTTTGAAAGCTCTATCCACTTGGTCAGGTAGTGTCTAACTCTGTTAGAGTAAGCTAATATGTCCTCTCCTTTTCTGGGTCTAACACCTGCTAACCTTTCTCGATATCCTTGGGCTGTTAGCCCAAAATGCCTGGATAAGGCGGTTTTCACCTCCTCATAGGAGGCCTCTACTCCCTTTCCGCTTCCCGCATAGCACACCGGTAGTAACGGTTGTGGCATCAATTTTCTAAGTTCATACCCCCAATGTTTCACTGGCCACTCAATGTGTCTCGCTTCATCCTGAAATCGTACTAAAAAAAATTCTAAGTTATCCCCTATCCCGTCAAACATTGGTAGTTTGTTTCCCGAGCTCCCTGTGCTCTTTTGTTCAACCCGCGGGGTCTTTTCCTCACTCGCTTTCAATTCCATTATCCTAATGTGCTCCAACCTTTTACTCTCCTCCTCCATTTTGAAAGCCCTTTCTTCTTTCCGTTTATCTCTTTCCTCATCTTCCTCCCTCTTCTTTCTACCTCTTTCCTCCTCTTCCGCCCTCCTGCTCGCCTCATCTTCCTCCTTCTCGTTTTTTTCCCGAGCTATCCTGTACTCCTCTATTAGCCATTTCTTTGACTCCTCCCCTTCCAATCCTAGCTCCCGGGCCTTTTGTTTATGTTCCTCTACATTAGGCAACCCCATCTCTCTGTCACTCGTCACTCTACGGTCACAATCTCAAATTCGTCTACCGTCTTCCTATCGTTTTGTATTAGGGACCCAATATAACAATTACTATATCAATAATACAATTTAGGGATTCATCATATACAAATATAGAATATCTATAATATAAAATATTCTAATTTAATATTATAAATTAGGTTGTACTTGCCTGTACGATAGAAATTACCACACAAATAGTAACCCTACATAAGAAAAACACATTACACCAGGGCAGTATAAATATCCATAGGCGAGAGAGTCACAAAGTCACCGCCTTCACTGTCAAGTATTACTGAGGTTGTAACCTCGAAGTTGTCCAGGCTGTAGTCAGCTTCTGTTATGCAACGTGTTACTGTCTAGGTTAGTGTTCGTTATTCCTCCGATGCTCTTCCGGGTGTAGTCTGTATGGCCTCCATTTCTGCGTCTGTCTGCAATTCCACTGTTACGGCTGTCTGTAACATCACTGCTACGGCTGTCTGTAACATCACTGCTACGGCTGTCTTCAACACCCCTGCTACGGCTGTCTTCAACACCACTGCTACGGCTGTCTGCAACACCCCTGGTATCGTCGTTACGAGGTGTAAGCCCTACGCTCTCGTGATGATCTTGATATCGGGATGGCTAGTACGGCCAGTTCTGTAGACACCCCATCGTTGATGTGTTTTTCGTCGTTTCTCTTTTAGTGACGTGTCTTGATGCACTGCGTTGACTCTAACCGATGGCTCGGTTTTTCGACGGACCCCACTGTGGCGGAGTCGTTGTCTAGGGGTTGAGGTCCCCCCTTGGCCACAGATATTTACCACGTAGACGGGTAAAATACTCAGCAACGCTGGGTTGTTTTCTTTCAACGTAAGTTTAATGACATCAATAATCTTTGAACATATATATGGTAAAGTACACTTTGCAGTTTACAGTTGATGGTCATACCATCCAGAGTCCACGGCCCAACTTGACCGTATCGGACCACGTTCACAAAAAAAACTCCACACTCTATCGTCCGTCTTCTACCTGCCGGCAACTCGGCAACACAACACGCCCTCGACACACAATGTGACCCCTATTATACCCCCGTCTTGTCCGACCGGTTTTGGCTGGACCCTGGGTCATTCACCATGTCTCCCTTTGACCGTGGTCCTGTCAATTCATTACAGCTTTCACGTACCTTGAGTTCACCCGCCCCCCGTTCCACGAGGACAAGTGTTCACAGCCCCATTTATGTGTAGTCATCCCCACACCACAACATCTGAACGTAACACGCGACTTTACCGATTTTATGAAATAATTAATCGTGACTTAATGGGATCTATATATGCGTTACATAAAATATAATTTATCTAAATTAATCGATTGATCGATTAATTTGTCAAGATTAATCAAACAATTTTTTTTATTCAGTGCCAGCCCAAATATATATATATATATACATATATATATATATATATATATATATATATATATGTGTGTGTCTGAGTGTGAGCGTGTGTGTGTATTAGCGTAGTTTGTATATTTTATGTAACTAAATATCCTTGTCTGCCTTAAGAATGAGGTGTTATTTTTATATCTACACACATGATAGTTTCTCATTTATTATTAATCCTCAGTATTTTGCATCTTTAGTTTGTATTAGTTGTTTTCCATTATTAAATAATTTAAACGTATTTGTTTCCTTTTCTTTGTTACTCTTAACAGTGGACACTTTTCTGGGTGAAAATACATACTCCTGTTAGTTTTCCATTTATTAATTCATCTGAGTCTTTTAGTAAGATTTTGCTCTCTTGTTGTGACTTAACTGTCGATAGATTATACAAAATCAGCAAATAACCTTACCTTTGTTCCTGTTCAGATGTTGTTGTTAAATCATGGATATAAATTAAAAATTGCAGGGGACCTAACACAGTTCCTTGTGGAACTAGATGGATCTATATGAACTACAAAAATATGAAATTAAGATTATTGACTTTCCCTCCAGAAAAAAAGTCAACTGTTAAGAGTGTAAAAATAAGCAAATATATGCAAACTATTTCATTATGGAAAGCAGCTGATCTTAAAGAAAGTAGCAAAGTACTTAGGAAATTTAAATATATATATATATATATATATATATATATATATATATATATATATATATATATATATATAATATATATATATATATATATATATATATATATATATTTATATATATATATATAAATATATTTTTAAAATCATCATGGTCTTCACGTACAGATAAATAATTTATAAAATGAAGCTTAACTTAAATCTTATTAGACGAAATTATTTTAAAAAATTATAAAACATAAAATAAAATGCTTATTAAATTTGTCATACCTAAACTCAAAGGTGTATTACTGTCTGGAAGCCATACTGAAAAAAGAGAGTTCAAAAATGAGTTACAAGATTCGTTGCAGGTAAACATTCACGACTAAAAGGTAACTCCAAAGTAAAATTACTAAACGTAGAGCAACTAAAATGTAGAAAAGCAAAGAGCAAAGAGAAAAAATAATACACAAGTTATTAAATTCTAACTTGAAAATACTTTGCAAAGCCATCTTGTAAAACATATAGATAGAAAAAGGTAAAAACAACTCTTCATTCGGGCATTGATTGTGATACTGTTATTAACTATTCTTTTTAATCTTTATAACTTTTTTTCAAACTATGAAAGCTTTATTCTAAATTTAATAAAAAGCAAACAAAAAAATCGATTCTTATAAAAATCCACTTAGTAGATATGGCTCGTTCATAATTAATAACCCTTATCACAGGAGTAGTAAATAAACAATAGAAAGTGAGTAAAAATTCAATTCCAGAAATTCACTGAGCAGAACACAAATCAACAATGTACATTTTAATTTTATAATTGTAAAGATAGTTTCTACTACAAACAAATTTAAATATCCGATATTATATTTTTCACATTAACTTGTTCAAATAAAATATTGTATAAGTAATAAAAAATTACCTTCTTCTG
Organism: Ampullaceana balthica; assembly: GCA_944989445.1. Taxonomy (NCBI): domain Eukaryota; kingdom Metazoa; phylum Mollusca; class Gastropoda; family Lymnaeidae; genus Ampullaceana; species Ampullaceana balthica. The sequence goes on along the minus strand of CALYLW010000074.1, from coordinate 849,533 downwards.
AACTTTCCTTATAACCTGATTCAGTACTTTCCCTTTCCCATTGCAACTCGCGTTGATCACTCCTTGGGAAACAAGCAACATTTAAATAATAAAGCCTAATTTTTTTTACAATATTTTTTTAACGTAAATTATAATTTTATTTATTGTGACACGGAATCGTCCCTTTCAGCTTCACGGCCGCGCATATTTCTAACCAACAAGGCGCATCAGTTAACATTCGTGCAAAGTGAATATTGATACAAAACATATGTGAAGTTAGTTGATTTAAAATATGCACATACAAATGGGTTCTGTACATTTTAGCACACGAGTTTATGCATTTTCAGAAAGTGTGTTAAAAAACAAACTAAACAACAGCGTGACAAGCTGTTATGATGTTTTAGAGAATTTTAAACATCGATATTATCTTATCTTATCTGTTTACAGACGCTCCTTCTATACAGAAGATTATTGCGTCCTACGCTTATCTATGGTTTGTGTCTAGTCCTGCATTTTTTTTAGAGATTTAAACGTTGATAAAGTGTTGGTTTTCCTGGATTCTTCAGGCAACCCATTCCACGCCCGAATTCCGGACGGGAAGAATGAAAATTTGTATGTGTTTGTTCTTGCATACGGAATAAGAAAGGTGTTTTTATCCTTATGTCTATCTGAGGGTTGTATTAAGTTATCTTTGTGTTGTATTTCTAAATTAGAATTAATTGCTTTATGTATGATTACTACTTTGCTCTTTGTTCTTCTATCCTCTAGTGTTTCAAGGTTTAATGATTTAACTAATGGTGTTATTCTTGTCAGTTTTGAATATTCTCCAGTAATGAATCTGGCAGCTCTTTTTTGAATTTGTTCTAGTTTATCAATGTTTTCTTTGGTGGATGGGTCCCATACAGAAGATGCATATTCTAGTACAGGTCTCACCAAAGTGAGGTAGCATTTTAGTTTTATATCTCTATTACATTTGTTAAAGTTTCTTTTTATAAAGCCTAAGGTTTTTTTGATTTTTTAATAACTTCATTGACATGGGGATTCCATGATAGTTTCTCATTTATTAAGACTCCTAAGTATTTTGCATCTTTAGTTTGGGTCAGTTCTTTTCCATGAATGTAATATTTTGAATTTATTTGTTTCTTTTTCTTTGTTACTCTTAACAGTTGACACTTTTCTGGGTGGAAAGACATACTCCAGTTAGTTTCCCATTTTATCAATTCATCTAAGTCTTTTTGTAAAATTTTGCTATCTTGTTCTGATTTAATTGTTCTATAGATTATACAATCATCAGCAAATAACCTAACTTTTGTACCTGTTGAGATGTTGTTGGGTAAATCATTTATATAGATCAAAAAGAGTAAGGGACCTAGCACAGTTCCTTGTGGAACTCCTGAGTTAACCTTTATTGGTGCAGATTTAGATCCATTAATTATTACAGTTTGCTCCCTTGCCCAAAAGGAAGTCTTGGATCCAGTGATGTAAGGGACCTGAGATTCCAAAGTAATTAAGTTTTTTAAGTAAACTAAGGTGGTGAACTTTGTCAAATGCCTTTGAGAAGTCAAGTAATATTGTGTCTATTTGATCATTATTGTCTAAGCCTTTTGATAATTCATCTATTAAACCTATTAATTGTGTTTCACATGATCTGTTTTTTCTAAAGCCGTGTTGATGTGGGCATAGGGCATTATATTTGTCTAGGTGGCTAATTATTTTACTATATATTATGTGTTCTAGCAATTTACAGGTGATACTAGTAAGTGATACAGGTATGTAATTACCAGGGTCTGATTTATCACCTTTCTTAAAGATTGGAGTTACGTTAGCTAATTTCCAATCCTGGGGCACTCTACCCTGGTTTAGAGAGGCTATAAAAAGAACTACAAGGATTGGGGACAGTTCATTGCTTAGTTCTTTTAATAACCTTGCAGGCAATTCATCTGGGCCAGTGGCTTTGTTTATTTTTAATTTTTTAGGAGTGAATGTATACCTATCTCGTCTACAGTTATGTTGTCTATTTCTTCCATTTTATTGAAATGTTGTCAAAAGAAGTGTTCTTTTAAAATCTATAAACACTATTGAAAATTGTAATTTCAATCATATTTACTAATTAATCTGATGTCTAATTAATTTATATTGTTTGTTAAAGCATATTAAAATCATGTACTTTTAAAAGGTTAAAAACTATTAAGATTCATTATGGATAAAAGTAAAAATAATCATTTATTAGAGACATAAGTATATGCCAATGTATTTTTCATTTCAACTTGGGTGAAATTTAAATTAATATGACTTTAAGGTAGATCAATTTAAATGAAGGGATGGAACTCTCAACATCATTTTTGGGATATGGTTTTTATGTTATGATTCATGTGAAAAGAAAATGATGACATCATTGATTTAAAAAAAATATGTTTATGTTTTTTTTTCTTGAATAAACGATATTTTTTAGCATGAAACATGGGATTAGTGTTGCCAACTCTTCCATTTTTGCCGGGAGTCTCCCGGAATCGGCTTTCATATCCAGTCTCCCGGTTATCTATGAACCAAAAGAATTACATCTCCCATCTTTCCGTTTTTACAAGATGTTACTGTTGTTGTGTAAAGAAATTGCAGTTTTTGAAGTTTTAACTTGTATTTTATATTTTTAAAGCAACAAAATGCTCCTTTTTAGGATCGTATTAGTATTTGAAATTTATTTTCTGAAATTATGATATCGATTATCGGTAAACTTCCAGCGAGTCTCTACTGTCTTAACGGAACTTCGGAACTTGAGGTTGCTAGTTTTTCCACTTTTTAAATGTAAAGGTCTAAAAACTAATCTAAATAATATAGATTATAATAATAAAAATAAAATCATAATTTATAAAAAAAAAGTACATCATCATCGATTCATCATGAAGAACTGCAAACGGAGAAGTACAGAAATGAATAACAGTGAATGTGACTTGGACTCTGAGATTGATACAGAATGTGATGTTATCAAGGAGAAAGAAGGCGTTAAGGCTCCAATGAGTGTATTCGCTCCAAAGAGAAAAAAGAAATATTATTGTACTTTCAACGACACTTGGTTAAAGGAAGATGAATTTAATTACTGGTTAGTAAGAAAAAAATATGTTTGAAGGACTATGTAGATTATGCCATGCAAAGTTTAGTGTAAAATTCGATGGCAGAGGTGCAGTTTTGAGCCATTCTGTTACAGTAAACACAAAACATCAATTAATTTGCAAAAAAAAACTGTATTATGTCAAGTGTTTTGAAGAAAAAAGATCCTAAAGAACATGACTTGATAACTGTGGGTGAGCTTATAACTGTTTACCACAACGTCAAACATCAATACAGTTACAATAGTTTAGATTTTTGAAACAAATTATCTGCTGTGTTTTATAATGACTCAAGTATTGCCAAGAAAATGTGCTGTGGTCGAACGAAAAGTTCTAGCTTAGTAAAGAACGTTCTAGCACCTGCTGCTAAAGAATGGCTTTTAATGGAATAAGAGGCAGTGACATATTTTTCAATTGGAACTGATTCTTCAAACAAAGGACACTTTAAAATGTTCCCAAAAATGTTTGCAAAGACAGCGGTATTAAAAGAGGTCTTTAGGATTTCTATGAAGTTCCATTTGAATCAAGTGATGCGATAACAAACAGAATTTTAGCAGTTTTACAAGAAAAATAACTTTGACCTTAAGAATGAGTCTGCTTTCTCAGCAGATAATGTTGCTGTAAAATTTGAGACGAATGTTTCAATTACCAAAAGTTAAAAGCACGACATGCTGGAATTTTAAAGCTAACTGCAATTGCCATATTTTGCATAATTGTATAAAATACGCATTGAAAGCTTTGACTTTTGATATTGCAACAGTTGTTATAAGTACTTATGCTTAATTTTCAGCCTATGCTAAAAGAGATGCAGAATTCAAATGGTTTTTTGAATTTGTAGAAATTGAGTACAGTGATGTACTAAGCCGTGTTCGAACTAGGTGGCTATCTTTGCTGCCAGCGTTTGAGCGACTATTTGAAAATTGGCCTGCTTTAAGGTCATACTTTGTTTCACAAGGAGAAGATGAATGATCTAAACTAATTTGGGAAACCTTTGAGCCAGAAGAAAATGAATCTTTGTCATTCTGCTATTGTTTGTTTATTCAAAATTTAATGCAGATTTTTCAAAACACAGTTTTACTTCTTGAAAGTGATCATGTAACTATCACGGAATTACATTAGATAATTACAGACTTTAGGGAAAAAAATCAAGATAGAAAACCCGATAAATTTTATGGAAAATGTACGTCTGAAAAACTAAAGAAATTAAATCATAAAGATGAACAGAAATTTGAAACAGAAGTCGATAAATACTTTGAAAGGTGTATTGTTTACTTGGATAAATGGTATGATTTCACCAATTCTGTAATTCAAATAAATGTCATTGTTATCTCTTAAGCACCCTGTTATTAGGGAAGAATTGGATAAAGTTATTTCAACATGTAATTTGAACTTAAACTTAAATATAGAAAATGTTACGACGATTTCTGTATACTTCACCAAATACAATAGCATCTCACATATTCATGTTATAGAGGGGATATGAGGTGGATTAAATATGTTCGTAAAGGGACAGAAACATACTGTGGAAAAGAAATGTTTAAACTAGTTTCTTTTTCTTCTTTTGTCATTTCCTATTTCAAATGCAACTTGCGAGAGAACTTTTAGTGGAATGGGTCAATTGTGGAGCAAGGAAAGGAATCGCCTAAAAACTGATTTAATAAAGGCTTAACTACAAATTGTTAATAACTTTTTGTTTTCGTGTATAAAGATTTCATACACATTTGCTCAAATCACCAAAGCTATTGGATTCAGCCGTACGACAACAAAAATACGATTAAAAAAAAATAAATAGCATGCTTTTTAAATTGTAATATGTTAAAATAATTGTTTTGTTTAATATTTATGTTATTAGTAATCAATAATTTTACAACTTAGTTAAAATCACCAACATTTGTAATTACAATGTAAACCAAAAAAGGGAACAAACACCTGTTATATTTGTTAATTGTTATAATATTTGCAATTCTATAATCTCCTGGGTTCGAGGTTGTGTAAAAATTGGTAACCCTACATGGGATGAATATTGTGTTTGCGCTGACAACATAAATGATTAGCCACACCCACTGTCTCCTTTCCTATATAAGCTTATACTACTCACTTATGACAATTGCTCTCTTTGGATTTCACTGCAGCTACAATTTTATTGTTTTATTTCTTAATATTTTTTTATTTGTATACTATTTGTTCGTTGAGGAAGGCTCTTTACCGAAACGTTTGCTGTTTTGTTACGTCCTGTCAAGATAACTCATACCCTGTTTACATGTTATCCATTTACTAATCTATAAGCCTTATTGCAGTCTCAACCACTTTTTGTTCAAAGTATGACAAACACATGTATTTTATTTAATTACTAAGTTTTCATTACTTAATTTAAAAAACAGCATATTTCAACAAAATATATGCCATATAACATTTATAAGGGAACATATTTAAACTCGGTACCTTTAATCTGCTGTACATGTTTATACTATCTAATCCTAGTGTGTATAAAATTAGAAGTACAACTATTTCCTACGATTGTACTAATATGATAGATGCAGAAGTAAACATGAGTTAGTAGTGAGAAAAAAATCCCTAGACATTTCACAATGATTATATATGTAAGAGTATAAAAAAAACTGTTTCTAAAATTGATCTTTGTCTTAAAAAATAAGGAAGTTACCCATTCTAAAGATTTAGACTAATAAAAAAATAAAGTATTTAAAATACCGGTGTGTATTTATTTTATAAATTATAATTTGCCAATTATTTTTGTCATGAATAACATTCATATATATTATATCTATATCTATCTATCTATCTATCTATTTATATATATATATATATATATATATATATATATATATATTATATATATATATATATTGTTTATTTGATGTTTGTATATTTATTTGTTTGGTTCAACACTTTATAACGCAATCACAAGAAAATATAAAAAAATAAACAGAAAACAATTTTTAATTGACGGCTCCTTTTAAAAGCCGATGGTTTTAGTGTAGTTTCCGTATTGTACCTTTTGCCCAAAAGCCGAAAATTAAAGCATCCTAAAAATTTAGTTATAAAAATATAATAGGAGTCGTCCATAAATAAAGTCACGTGATTTTTGCCCATTTTTCACCCCCTGCCCCCCCTCGTCACGCGTCGTCACAAAAGTTCGACACACACCCCCCCCCCTCCAATAATACGTCACAAATCTTTGCCAAGGCATAGCAAGACAGCTAACGAACAATGCAGCGGTAATGTCAAAAACAATTTGATGTGATTAACCTTCGCGATTAAGCTCGCCAATGCGACTATTGATATTAGAATCATTTTATTGTTGATAGACCTATAATATATAGATACAGGATGATTTCTCAAATTGATTTCCATCTTATAATGACAGTTTTCCTGCTAAGTAAAGCACATCAAAGGCATTTGATCTAAAATTACCACATTGATATACACTGGCGTAGGTAGAACTTCTGCCGCCCGGGGCGGTCTCCAATTTGCCGCCCTTTTAAGGGCCGTCCATAATGACGTCTTGCACCTGGTGAGATGAGGGGATTTACACATTTTTGACGATGTCTGACCAGTGGGTGTGTTTAATAAATGTTACGTCACATCAAAATTCGCCAATTTAAATAAAAGTTTCACTCAAATATTTGATTACTGACACTTTATTTAATGACATTTTACATGGCTTTACGTGTGTTATGATATTAAAAACATACTTAAATGACAAAAAATTGAGTTGAAAAATGCTCATTTTCAAATAGAAAGTACGGTTTTTATGGAGGGGGGCAAAGCTTAGTGACGTCATATTGAAACAAGAGTCTAAGTTCTTATGACGACGTGTGACGAGGGGGGAGGTGGTGAAAATCATCCAAAATAGCATCATTTATGGATGGCCCCTTAAGTCAATCACATAATTGCTTTTATCGATATACATAATTTGCAATCTCTATCACTTCTGACTGTCATGCATATCTGTTTGTCTGTGACGCTACTAATTTTAGAAATAGTGCACCAAATTACTCCACCAATGCATCAAAAGGTGCGCAAATTAAAGATGCGCTGTAAAAAATATTATATGATGTCATTGTTTTAGCTCATATGTTAATTTTGGAAAAGGGAACAATGTAAAAAGAGGATTTGATGATGGTTAATTATAAAATCAAAAAACAAAGGGGACGCCAGAGGTGCCCTACAACCCCTATTATAAAATACTTGGTGTGAATTTCAGAAAGTTTAATATTTCGTATTGATCAAACAAGGACAAGTTAGTTGGGCTTTTGAAAAAGGTGGGCGCCGTACGCGCCCTAAAAAAATAGCATTTTTCAAAATAAATAGATTTCAGCTGAAAACTTCCGTCATTTTTGACGGGTGATACGCAAGTATATTAATAAACATGAATAAATTATGTAATTGAAGCGAAGTAAAGGCGGGAAACATTTTTACCGTTGCATTCAATACTTAGGTAAGCAGTAATAAAAGAGGCCGCATAAAATGATATACCAATAAATACACACTTATAAAAAGCAAGATACTTTTTTTAAAGGCCACAAGAAAGGTACTGATGTCGCAGCCCCCCTCCCCCTCCCCCCAGGAGACAAAAAATATTCATATTCCAAATTTACATCCAAAACATTACTAATTAATTTGCTTTTATTTTGTATTTATAGATAAACTAGTGTATTACCCGTCAAAAATGACGGAAGTTTTCAAAATAAATACATTTCAGCTGAAATCTATTTATTTTGAAAAAAATACACAGCAGAATAAAAAGTAATGTAATACAGAACTTTTAGTTATTTTATTAATTTTTATTTTATTCATTTATTATCATATTGCACAATTTTATGTGGAACGTTCAAAAAGAGTTATTTTTTGGTGCAGTAATTTGGTGCGCTGCTTTCTAAAGTTAGTTGCGTCACTGACAGATAGACGTGACATACACTGCAAATTACGTATGTTGATGATTTTTTTTATCTAAACAAATAAATTGTATACATTAGAATGAAAACATATTTATACATTTACTTTACTAACTTTCTTACTACAAAAATCGTGTATTATGCTATCAAAATTTCAAATTATTTGTAATATCTTGTTCTATGGACAATATTGCAAGATTTTGTTGTCTTAAATACCTCATTGTAAAATGAAGATAATTTTTGTATCAACTTCAGTTTGGAGAAGCTCCTTTGACAACTAGCGACACTGATAGCAGTTGTTGAAAAAATTATTAACTAAATTACAATGTTGGGTACAGAATTTGCTACTCTATACTGAAAGAATACATTTTAATAGATCAAGGGGTCTTCCCTCCCCACTCCCCGCGTTTTTCTAGCGTAATGCCTTTTCTTGTAGTGTAGGTATACAGCCATAAAATTCTGGATCCTTTTTCTTTCAATATTGTCTTTATCAATGTCAAAACAGTAATTTATTTGAAGTTCAAATTCTTCATTTAGTAGGTTACATGGTATTATATGTTATTATACACGAATATTTTCTTGCAAGGATATGTACCTGATCAAAACGTTCTTTTATGTTCTTTTATAATTATATCCATTGATAAAAACAATTCTGGTTGCACTTCTTATTCTAAAGATAGAATCACGTCTTCTAAATGTTCCCCACTCATATTTTTTCTCCTTCTAACTCGGCGTTCAGTTGATATCTCCAACACTTCACAAATTGTTTTGCCTGATATAACAACGTTTTGTATTTGCACATCTCTTAGTTCCATGAAATTGGTTTGCATTAATTAAATAAATAAAAAAGACGGGTTCCCATAAATTGAGATAACATACAAAAGAAAAATATTGCATTGAATCGAGTAAAAATTCCAGCATCTGATCTCGTTTTACTAGTTACTTCTTTAGATGTCAATTTTAATTATTTATGACTATTGTGTTGTTTATTAACGGATAAATTTAAATATTTTCATTTTCATGTCATCATTCAATTATTTACATATTACTTTAATTGGATAGGTGTAACATTTTTATTGAATTACGGTATTTTAATTTTTAGAAATAGCAACAATTGTTTGTGCTACTTAGATGCAATACAAACGAACTAAATTTAATTTCTTATGATTCCTTCACAATAGTTCTATGAAATCTGAAAAAGTAATATAAATTATTGCTTGCAAGATAAACACAAGATTTTGTGTGGAGTTTTTATATAAAAGTGTCCTCTGTAACTAGGGGTCTACCGATATGCATTTTTGCCGATATTGCTGATACCGATATTACCGATATTTTTTTAGCCGATATGAGTGAGTATATGCGTATTTGTTAGGACAAAAACCAGAGGTCATATTTGATGACGTCATTCTTAAATTTGTCACTCGTAATTATTTATCTTTTATATTAGGGGACTACCGAGATGCATTTTTTCCGATATTACCGATATTTTTTTCCCATGTGAGTGTCGATATGAGTATTTGTTAGGACAACAATAACAGCGGTCATATTTGATGACGTCATTCTTAAATTTATCACTCATAATTATTTACATTTTATAATTTAAGGGTCTACCAATATGCAGTTTCGCCAATATTACCGCTTTTTTGCCGATATTATCGATTTTTTGCCGAAACGTAGTTTCTGATGTGTTTACAAGTTCCAGATCATGAACTACATTGGACTCATGACAAAACGAACCACCCTTTATTCAAATGTACAAGCAAAAATTATGAACTCCTTTTGAAACTTCAACTTTGACTCATAATTATTAATTCTAACCAATAGTTTACAATGAGAACAAAGTAATAGTAATAAAGTAAAAATGAGGTTGAAGGATGAATGGTTGCCAAACAACAAGTCTGCACACGGTAAATTTTGTTATTCCATTCGGATCTAAATGTTTTAGTTATCTGCGATTCTGCGTGCATCTTTGCTAATAGAGCAATTATGTGAACATAATGTTTACATGCTATTTATTTTACTAGAGCAATTACGGTATACTTGGCATCGGCACTAATTACACAGTATTTCCGAGTATACGAAAATCGGCCGATACTTAAACAATATCATAGCATATGGCACACTGTATAGTGGCTGTACATATTAATACTAGGACTCTTTTGGCTATTTAATAACCGGTATCGGGGTCGATATATTAATTTGTCGAGATATTGTAAATCAAAATGATAGTGCTTTTTTTCTTTTTTTTATTGGTCAAAATGTCACTTATTCTGAAATATCGGTGACGTCAATATCGGGACCTTTACATGCTACCGATACCGATATTGCCGATATCCAGATATCGGTGCTGATATATCAGTAGACCCCTATCTGTGAAGTCTACCGGCAAATTTTCCAAACAAATCAATACCTTTTTTGAGCGATCTTAAACTTTTGAACGGGTGTTCGTTAGTTATAACAACTACAATGTAATCAAACAAATGTGCGACCCGTTAAGATTCGAAATTACGAATATTTTTGTTTCACCTTGGTTTTCACCCTTCAAAACAAAAAGGGCGGTAGTCGGAAAAGTCTGCACTTTTCAACTGCCAACAAATGCCGCCCTCTAAACGGACCGCCCCCAACGCCCCCTATAGCTACGCCACTGTTGATATCAAATCTCATGTTTTCTAAAAAATTATTTGGTATGCGCTGGAAGAGGAATATGGCGAGTACTGTACGAACCTCACATTTGTGCAGGAAAGTAGGGTGTCATCTTATGCGTCTTAAAAAGCAGTAATACTTCAAGTTGAAGACTGAAAAATACTATGACTTTAATAAAATATCCAATATATCATAACTTTTTACTCCGAAGCTCACGAGCCTTTTGCTGGGTTTTTTTGTTTTTTATTGTTGTCTTTTAACATTTTTTCACGATTTCACGTGCGTCACACGAGAGTTGTTAATACAATGTCACCAATGGACGAGGCCTGTTTAAATTGTTGCATTCTCTTGTGGAATTTATAAACTAATGAAAAATACATGGCTAACGCTATCGGGCTGTTTAACTGAGAGGCCGGTGAACAGCGGTAAATTATCTCATTTGGGGTAAACAAGGAAATCTTGGGGGTAATGCTGAATCATTGTGGGCATATAAAATTCGCTAGAAACCGCTCCTTTTGGGTTAACAATAATGTTAACATAAACTTTTAAAATTTTAACTTTTAGGTATCCATTTGAAACGGTCCGTTTTTTAAAAAATGTTTAACCGGCCTTCAAAAATCGAACTGTGTTAACATCCTTAGATTATATATTTTTAATGCATACAAATTAAACATTGACTATTAATAATCACGGTTAACTTCGTTTTTTAGAAAAAAAAATTATTTAAAAATAATGTTTTTAAAATTTATTTTTAAAAAAATCCCTCAATTGACTGACGCGCATCATGTAAGAAAGAGGTCGGTGAACAGGGGATAATTACCTCAGCTGGGGTCAAAGGGAATTATTGGGGGTAATGCAGACTCATTTCGGACATATAACATCCACTACAATCCACTACATATATTAAAATACGTCATGTGTACGTGTACGCTTTGAACATATGCCCACTATTGAACTGTTCCTTCCAGAAAATGCATTTTTAAAATTTGACAACTTTGTAGATTTCTTACCTACATACTATACGAAGACACCGAAATCAAACCTACTTTCATTTATATTGACACGAGTGACAAGAATTTTAATACACATGACTTGACTGTATGAAGTATCCTTTCTGTGATATTTAATGCCTTTAAAACTGAGCTACGAAGAAAAGTTGTTTTGTGCTCCTCTCGAATCGCGATATCAAGAATTTTATGCATTCAATAAAGTTAATAAATATTGGACTAATTTTAAATGGGTACATTTATCATTATATCTAGAATGTAGAATGGCCAGGGAAGTTTGACAAAAAACTAATCGAACCATTATATCAAACTGAAAAAGTTTATAATTGTATCGAATAGATTCCCCAACAAAAAAAAATAACGGATATTCCGTGTCGCTTTGATTTAACATAATCATATTCAGATAATTTTTAGAAACTTGTCATGCTTGTAAAACTCACCAGTTGCAATTTTGGTGGATAACGACGCTCCCCCCAAATCCTCGAGTCATGTGACCAGGACCCTCGAGTCTGGGGGGGGGGTAACGCCACAGAAATGTGTATATTTTGGGGTAATGGGCAAAAATGTTCGCGGACTCTAACTTAAGGATTATAATTAGATTTAATGTTCATGTCTTGATAACTTACGTTAACCGGCGTCTGATGGCAGGCACTTTGAGAAGCACTGATTTTTTAAAAAAAATATAAAAAAAAGTAATTAAATACATTGTAACTGGCCAAATATTTCAGTGGAACTTTTATTTTCAGTTACCCTTTTGATGTGACGTCACATTTCTTCAACCCCCCTCCCTCCCCCTCGTCACGCATCATCACAAAAGTGTGACCCCCCCCCTTTTTTATGTGCGTGACATCATGTATATAAGGCCACATAATTAAATAGCTTTTCAATATTGAATGACTTAGAAGAACGCTGAAAAAGATTGATTTAACTCGACTTCCTGTAAAATAAAGTTGAACAGGGTGCGTTCGTGATAGTGTATGTGTGTACGTGCAAAAATAGATCGTGTGTGTGATTAATTAATGAAAAAGAATTATTAGTAAAATAAGTAAAATGTAAAAAAAGTCTTTTTTTAAAAAGGACACGCTCTTATTTACAGACTGAAACGCGCTGATTTCCCCTGCCCTTGATGTAAACACGGGAATTTACGAGGGCTAGAGTGAAACCAGTGAGCCGTGGAGTTCAACTCTAGCAGACGACTTTACATTCGAAATAGTGATAAATAGAGATAAACTAAAAATTGATTAATTTCATTACGGTATATTCGATCGATCTGAAACTTTGATACAATGCATTGTCATCCACGATCTATCTGTGGTAAAATTTTGAGATCTCTAGGTCCATTAGAAGTGGTATAATTTTACATTTCAAGATTTGAAGGAAGGATGGATACAACATACAAACATTGTGACTTAAATAAAAGCGTGTAATATAAACACTTTAAAACAATTCATTTGTTAGTATTTAAACAATAGTTTTCTATACTAATAGAGGGCCTACACGTAACTCACTAATTACTACTATTTGTCTGACTTGAATATTGAAGTCTCATTCAATAAATCTTCATAATTATAGTTAAGCAGTATTGACCTTAGCATACTATTCATAATTGTGCCTAGGATTAATTGAGTCCCTTCTGTTATATTAGCTGTTTTAATATATTTAAGACTTTGACTACCGGACTTAGTGATAGATACTAACCGAACTAATTACAATCCACTTTTAAAATACTTTTTTGTCTAAATATTGTTCCCACATTTTCGTGCACGCCTTTTAATGACTGTTTTAGATTTTTAGATTAAACATTGCAATTAAAAGCTTTTTAATTTAGTTTTTGGCGCTTAGAGTTACCTAGCTGCTGCCTTTGTAACGGGAAAAAAGTACTTTCATCGTTTAGATTAACACACGGAAGCCTCTTATCAATTTTCGTGAAGATGGGGCCATAAACAAGAACGCTTAATATGGTAAACTTTGTCGATAGTTGTGACCGTTGTGCGCAGAATTTCGAAAAATAACCTGCGTAACCAAATTCTTATGTATCATGCTTCTTCAAGAACCATCCATTGTAGCCAGCACCTATATCGGGAATGTACTCAACAACTTCCCAAAGTTTCAGGGTGGTGGTATGATTAAAATAAAACTGATACAACTCATAAGAAAAAAATGACATTAAAGTCAACGTTATAAAGTTTAAAACATCTGTTGATGTTAAACTGTCAATATATCTAAAGATTAATATTTTAATTTAATGGGTTTTTAAGTCTTAACACATTAAGAATAAGAAATGTAAGCCCCCACCCCAAAATAACGACGATTGAATTTAAATACCTATAGTATTAAAACGTTGGCTATCTATTTTTTTGGAACGAGGTTTCAGTCAAGATACAATGCACATCTATTAATACAGTAGCAAAAGTTTTAATTTAAACTAATTTTTTATATAGCTCATATTAGGAACATATTATTTTTGGGTTAGCCCCGGCTCTAAGTGAGTTCAAATCTAATATATAAAGATGAACGTTTGTTTGTTTGTTTGTTTGTTACCAATGGAATTCCACACCGTTGGGCCCAGGATGCTGAAATTTTGCATTGGACTCTCATTTGACCCGAGACAGGTCATAGGCTATGTTTCAACCCCAGGTGACCACCCCTAGAGTAAGGGGGCCCATAATCAGAAAATGTAAAGCCAAATAAAGACCAAAAAAATTATCATTTTGATATTGAACAGCTTCATGCGGACATTCAAAACGAGTTCATTTTGGTGCGGTATTTCTTTCCATTACTTTATTTTGAGCTGTGCGCTTTCAAAAATCTTTTATTTTCAAATTATGGTGCGCACATGTTCGTGTAAGCATCTTAGATTGACGTGTGTAATTTTTATTATAATAACATTCATATTTGTTTTGGCCTTGCGGTACAAAACAGTGGCCTTTTATACAAATACTTTCTTTATATTATAGATCGGTTAAAACTATTGCATTAAATTTTTCAGACGATGTATGGTATTTATTTTTTAATTAATAGTTTATTATGTTGTTTCTAATAACTCAAATTTTAATTATAAAAAATACTAATTATGTGAGGGAATTTTATGTGGAAAGAAATTGCCCAAGTCAATAAAGCTGAATCGTAATTTAGGGGACTTATACGTTTTGTTTATCATAACAATTTTTGCTCGTTCTTTATTAAGTTTTCTTGCTTATTTTACTGGCTCATTCCCTTAAATTTACTTATTAAAGTTAATGATCAATGATAATAACATGCATATAAAAGCCTAGGACCAATGCTGTGTTTTTTTTATTAAATAAGCTAAATAAATTTACAATTTAAACCTTTCTACAGGACTTATAAACAGAAGTTTATTAAACTCAATACACGTGTACCTAAAAGCAATTAATTAATTTGGGCGGCGAATTGATTATGACATGGTAATTACGCTGTAGCGGAATAATAAAAGCCATTTTAAAAAAAGATTTTTAGTAAAACATATCATCCTTTTTTTTCAATTTGGTAAATAATTTTTCTTTTCAGAAACTAAATCTGGTGTTTGAAATATAATTTACAAAATATGATATCCCATCGGGAAACATGATCCAAAACATAATTGAATTCCTTTTAAAAATTATACCTATTACATAAAAGCCGTAAATTTAAATCGTATAACATAGAGACAAATATATAAAAGAATTATATATCATTTCCTTATTAAAACACTCATTAATAAGGACTATCAAAAAGTACAAAATTTAATTTTGGAATAGTAATTCATTGCAAGACTTCATTTAAGCGCCCGCCTTTCAATTTACTGTCATTGACTAAAAACGGTGCGCAAATGTTATTGTAAGCTTTTTAAATAAGATTGAGTTAGTTTTTTAAAATTATTTTGAAATCTTCATTATATTTACAACATTTATAATTTACTTTATTAACTCTTTAATATAAGCAGCTATTTCCTTTTAGAGAGAAGGTGGGAGCGTAGTTAATTAACTGATAGCTGCTGTTACAAATATTTCATTACTTTGAATAGTTTAACGATGTGGGGTCATAAATAAAATAAGTTTTTTACGTGACGGCAGTTGTCGCCAAATTTTAAAAAAAAACTGGCAGTTAACTTTATTTATTACCCTTAAAATTGTAAGTGTTTTTCATGAGAAAAGCAATTCTCTAAGTGAAATAACTCATTAGTAATGAACATTAGAAGTTGAATTTTTTTTCTTATAATAATTTTTAAATATTTTTTCATATATATACATATCATTATAAAAATATATCCACTCTAAAAATGTGTGTATAAAGTTTATAAAGAATGAAAGACGTTCTTAATAATTTTATTTTATTTCTCTTGATTAACTTCATTAAGGGCCCCTTTTCTTTACTAATACAATTCTAAGCCCCCTCTCACTAATGTTCCTAATTCCTATTTGAATAAAAAGCTGTAAATTTTCAGACTCATACTAAAAAAAAATAAGCACGACTGAACTCTGAACTAAAAGTAATTTTGAATAAAAATTGCCTTTTCTTATATCAGCTAAATTATTACAGTATAATATTTCACTACTGGATCAATAGATACTGAACTTAAGTTAACATGAACCTGATTATTAATTAGAATTTTTACCCCAATGGGAATTTAATATGTCCACTCCTTTCTTTCCAGGATACCAAAATATTTTTTTTTCAAATAATGTATATCTTCGTTTCACATACGTTTTTAGCGAATGGATCAATATTAAATATACTTGGCAAATAAATTATCTAATTTCCAGAAAAAAGGGGGAAAATGGAGCCTGGATAAAGAAAAAGTGAGCTTAATGATATAATTTAAAAAATATAATGTCTTATCTGAAAACTGAAATAAACAAAGAATTGAATGCCTTGGTGAAACAGCAACATATACGATTTTGGAATCCATCGCTAAATTTGACCGTTTTGATGAAAGGGACAAAAGTGATAAAATTATAAAATTAGGTTTGATGTATTTTAATTTGGTTTTTTATTGATTCATTTTACCTTCTTCCTTTAAGTTCTATCAGCGTATTAAAAACTACATGAGTTCCATTCCAAATGTTATCTCTTGATACAATGAATTTATAGCAATGAGAAATGTTTGTTTGCAGGATTTTATATTAAATTATGCCGTTTTCAAATCGTTTCTTACGTTTAAAAGCTTCGCTTATTATTAAGTAAAATTGTCTCAGAATTAGATAATTACTTTTTTCATAGGTATATTTCTGACCAACTGAAAGTTGCATTGCAAAAAGTAGACACAACATTTAGTTATATTATAACCAGACGGCCGAACTTAAATCGTTGCATATACATATATACTTAACATATAGTTATTGGCTTATTTTGAAGTACGTATTCAACATTATAGGGCATTACACTCCTGCTGCATAAACGCGGGTACATTTCTAGTTTTAAAATAAAATGTGCTGGTTGTCACCGCGGGATTGTACTCAACAAATTTTCATACTTCTAACTTCACGGGAAGTTGGATAATTAGTAATGTAAGAGTGAGTAAAGGACTGAGTGAGTTAGTGACTGAATGAGTTTTCTTTCATTAGTATAAATTAAAAAAAACAATGAATAAAATACAGACTTGAATATTTAGAGAGTGATTTATGGGAAAAGCAATACTCAAGTGAAAACAACTAGCGCGTAAAATTAAATGAAATAAAATTTAAAAATAAAATTACGAGTATTATTTTTAAATATTTCTGATATACAATAATTTCTTTAAAACGGCATTTAAACCGAGAGGTTTCATGTTAATATAAAAAAAAACATCTCCTTAAATTAATTTTATTTTTAATTTAGTGCTTTGTCCCTTCTATACTAATGAACATACATGTGGAAGAAAAATCAGTAGCCTCGAGCCTAGCGCTCTTAATTTGTCTCCCCAGGAATCTCTCCCAGCAACTATGTCTCCCCTCCCACGGGAACCTAACAGCTGAGGGACCCCCCCCCCGGAATGGTCACTTCTGAAGCAGCCGCCTGGGCATCCAATACAAGGTCGAAGATGCCTCCCACTGAAAATAATCTCACAATCAGGGGTCGAATTTTCCCTACTCGCTACAACTTCGGTGCCAGCCCGGCAAAGCATACGAGTCTCTAAGGTTATGACTATACTAATAAAAGCTCAAAAAAGTCCTCAATCACTCCTCACAAATTTTCCATCTTCCCATATGAATAGATGGATTACATTTTGCACGCATCATTATATTTAGTTTAATCATTAACTATTAGCACAACTGAAATTAAGGTAACATAAAGTAATGCCCCTTTCTATTTCAATTTATCGAAATAAATGTAATTTAAACAATTATTAGATATCGCCTAAATTTATTATACATCAAACTAAAAACACATTCTTCAGTGAATTCATAGATTTCATGCACACAATGTATGTAAGAGCCTGACAAGACGTCACAAAACAACGAAAAATTTTTGCAAAGAGCCTTGCTCAATGAACAAATAGACAGAAACAAATAAAACTAATAAAATTAAATTAAAACATAGCTGTGATGAAATCAAGAGATAAAAAGAGCAATAGGAGAAGAGAGTAGTTCAGAGATTATATATGAAAAGAGAAAGTTGGCGTGGCGAATCATTAGCATGTCCGTGAAAATAATACATTCATCCAATGTGGTGCAAGATTCCCATATTCTTGGATAAGTCTTTCCTCAGACTTACTCTGCTGGGTGTGCTTGTGCAAGAGACCATTATAGACAGGTCATCAACACCCACAGGGTCACGTCCATTGAAATGTCGGGGACAGGACACTGTCTTGTGTTATCGATCGTAATGATCCGGGATACAACCAGAAAGGATCCGTCCCGTCTCACCAATGTCATACAACCCAGCAATAAATTTCATCACTACTGTAACATAAATCCCAGCAAATATAGTTAATCACTGCTGTAACATACAACCCACTAATACAGTTAATCACTACAGTAACATACAACCCACTTACACTTCAAATGGAAATAAGCTAGGCATATCTGTGTTTTTTGTAACTCTGTGGACCTCATACTTAGAAAAAGTAGACCAATGAACAGGACTTGAATCACAACCAAACTGTTTAAGTTAACTTATATTTGGTTAAACTCAGGGGTGCCAAAATCTTCTTAAATTATTAATTTACTCACGGATTGTTTTCGTTAATGACTTTATACTTGCAATAAAAAGTGGAACTATGTGCTATTTTAAGTGAGAAAAATGCAACGTCAAATAATGGCAAAAATAGATGACGTTTTATGAACGGTATTATTATTAGAAAGTCCACTCAAGACTAGGCCTGTCAACTGGTACCCGGAAAAAAGCTGACAATAACATTCAAGCAGCTGGGTCCGTATGACCTGAATGAACGTTACGTCCTTGCAGTTAAAATTTTGTTTGAATGTTAAGTTTACTTTAAATTTTATTTATGATTATGATGAATGCATTTACAGTAGAAATAAAAGTTTTTGATGCTTTAAAGTTGACAATAGCATATTATTGGAAGCATGCCGCTGACTACTGTGTGAAATGAGATGAATGGATGGTGGCTAGGTCCCATTGTATAGCGGTCATGACGGGAAAATTATGCAGCGTTTTGAAAGGGTTAACGGACAGTTTTTTCAAAAATATTTACAGCGCTACTCACCAATGTATTGGCGCAACAGCACTTACACACAATTGTGTAGACTACATTGCGGCTAGTGCAAAGAAAACCATCCCTAATCTTATATGTCCCCTTAGGGAAGCCAATCTAATCATTCTGGGTAAACAAAGGGACTAGTCTTGCAACGTCGAAGGCCAAATGGTTTAGTACCCAGATGGGAGGGCGGAGTAGATAGGCGGCTGTGTACAAGCTGGTCGCACAGATTTGTATCTCTCCTGAATATAATGAGGGGAAGGGCGGAGAAGACATTGTTAGTCTCAGGATCCGCGAGGAGGATGGCGAGATTTTAAAAAAAAGATTTGTTTGGGCCTTATGTTGTGGGGATGGTAGGTGATAACAAATTTGCTCCTCTGACTATTGTCACTGATTCGTTATTCAAAGGGGTTGCCCGAGTAAAGCTTTTAATTTGCTGAAGCGCAGATTGTAGTATAGCTTCAGGATCAGATTTCGTCTAAAAAAAACTCCACCATTTCCAGTGCTTTTCCAAAAAACCTCATAATATTGACACAATCTACGGAGGCGGAAATATTGAGAAATGGGGATAGAATCCTTACAGAATTAAGGATGTGAAGACGGATAAAGTAGGTAACAGTGGCTGTCGATAGGTTTGAAAAAGGCCGAAGTAAGGAGGCTGTCTTTTTGAAGTGTGACAGTTATGTCCACGAAGTTTACAGACAATTGAGAATTCTGAGAAGTGAACTTAATAAAGAGATTGAAAGACTATACAAAATCTATAAACACATCAAGTTCAATTTTCTCCTTATGTGACTGGGTGATGAAAACATCCACACAGCAGAAAAGGAATGGCATCCAATTGACCTTATTTGGATCAATTTGACGATCTCGACTTTGCTGATGATCTTGCCCTTCTCTCACATACCTAAAAAATAATGCAGCGGAAAACAAAAATTATTTAAGCCATTTCTGCTAGCATAGGTCTTAATAAATGAAAAGTAAAGAGTAAAGTTCTCGCGGTTAATGTCCATCATGTTAGAAGGAAAAACACTCAAGGAGGTGGACTGTTTTGTCTACCTTGGCAGTATGGTAGACAAACAAGGTGGAACGAACGCTGATGTCAGAATAAGGATTGGAAAAGGCAAGGGCATCCTTCGAACAACTCAAGATTTTTTTGGGTCTCCAGAAACCTAAGCAGCAATTTCAAAATAAGTATATTCGACGCCATGGTGAAGCCTGTACTGCTATAGGGAGCCAAGACGTTGAGGACGATGGCCGTAAACCTGACCTGAATTCAGTCCTTTATCAACAATTGCCTAAGAAGAATTCTTGGATTTACTGGTCAGACCAAATAAGCAACCTGGAACTGTGGCAGCAGACAAGGCAGAAGCCAATAGATCATGATAACCTTAAGCGGTGTAGATGGATTGGCCATTCGCTTAGAAACTCTGCCTCCAATACAAGGCAAGCCCTGAAATAAAACTCCCAAGGAAAGTGAAAAAGAGATCGTCCATGAAATAATTTGCGGCGAAAATAGGAGTCAGATATCAAGATAATTAGCCACGACTGAAAATTCCTGTAGGGATGTCTGGAGGTCTCTCGTAGCGTAGGTTCCCTATGCCCTTGGAGAAATCGCAGACGACGACGATGAGTGGCGGATATCCCTCGTGGACGACAAGGCTCAACAACCTGTCTTAAGACTATTTCGTTATCTTTTTTTATTACCAAGTTTTATTCTCTTGCTATAGTTCCTGTCCGCTTCCTATCCGTAAAATTTCAAATTTTGCAACCTAAAATTAAATCACGTTCATGGTCCTAGAGATCGCAAAATTTTAACACAGATAGATCTTGGATGACAATGCAATGTATCAACATTTCAGATCAATCGAATGTACCGTAATTAAATTAATGCATTTTTAGTTTATCTCTATATAGAGTCTGTATCCGTCTGCTTTTGTTGACATCTACTTGTTACCGGAGTTCACCCCAGCCATCGATAACTAATAGGGGAGTTCATTCACGTTCAGTCTGTGAATGTTTATGGCGCGATGCGTATTATATTGAACAATACTCCAATAATCAATAATCAAAAGGAATCGACAAAACTAACCTAAGCATACACTTAGACTAAAAAAAATATAATAAATAAAGCTAAAATAGATTTTTTTAAACCACGTTGTTGTAAGTGGACTATAAAGGAGAAAATAATATAAAATTTATAAGTTCAAGTACTTTCATGGAATATGATTAAAAACGTGGGGCAGGCACTTATGAGGTTTTACATATGCAGTTTACTCATTCTCTACCTTACTGATCTCTCTTTTGCTTTCTAAATTATAAATCTCAAATTTTTATACGAAACACCCGCCCAACGTTTTTAGTCACATTAAATTAAAGTACTTGAACTTATAAGTTTTAAATCATCCCTTATGTTACGTCATAACTGAAAATGTGTTCAATATAATGAGCACCACGCAACAGACTAGTATAAACATTCACAGATCGGGAAAACCCAATTAACCTATAACATTGTCCCTGACGAGGGCAGCCCACGGAGCACTCTTTGGGCGGGAGGCACATGAACCTAGAATTTTCTTAACAACAATTCTGTTAAAGAAGCGTAATATTAACATTGATAGCTCACAATGCTAATCACCAACAAAAGAAAGCGAGGAAGGAAACAGATGCACATTAAATAATAGATTACTGAGTTATAGGCGAAAGTCTTTTCTAGCACTAGAGAATGCATACATTGATGGGTCTCACCGGAAAAGCGAAAGATAAACCAAATAGCACATGTATGTATCGTAAAAAATACATGCGATCTGTCCAAGATGCACGTGTTATAAAGGGGGCGCTGTTGTAGCCTCAGAGCACTATTTTCTTGTGGATTGGTTGAAACTAAAGCAGAAAAGTTATTACACCGAGCAATCAGAATATAAGTTTTGCTACAAAAATTCTCTACTGAAAGAAAAAGCCAAACAGGAAGGATTACACAAGTATGGCGGGTGGATATTGAAGTCAATAGTTCGCTTGCCTCACAAGGCAAGGTCGTGGGATCCAGCCGACGTTAAGCCACAAAATAATATTGATGAATGGCTATTGCTAAAAAGTACAAAACTGACTTGGAAATGAGATGGGCGCCGCTAATTCTACCAAGTGCCGATACAGTTCTAATGAAAACATTAGAAAGCCCTACGACCATGAGGTCATGGGAAAATTATTTTAAAAGTTAAACAAGTTGCACGCCATACGCGATTTACTGGAAGACGAGATTACCTAAGTGGCAAAGCGTTATATAAGCAGTACAGTCAACATGCCAAAATGTTTTGGGGAACAAAAAACGTGTACACCAAGAATGGATAAAGTAGGCAGAAGAAAGGGAAAAAAAGAAATCCTCGTGGACTAGAAGGTTCAAAGAAATTTACTGACATATCGAAATATAAAAGACTAGATACGACCCACGGCGTAGCATACGCCACAGACTTGCTCATAGATCGTGCAAAGAACGGCGGGAAAGAACGGACATGCGCACTGCGGTTGTTTCCCCCCCCCTCCCCGCGCTGCGCCACCATCACTTGCCAACCATGATTTGTGATTGGTCGACACTACCGAGGGTCATTCATCATGCTTATTTGCACACGTCTTGTGCTTGTCCTGGTAAATTATATATGTATAGATGATCAATTGAAAATAGTATAATTTGAACCCTAATGTACTTGATATGATATTTATAAAAAATCAGTAGAATTTTCTGTCAACTATAAATTGAAATGTAAGCATATTTTAAAAATTTAAAAAATAAGAATAAAAGTGATCTATAAAGAACCATTTAAAGTAAGTTACATGAAAAGTATTAGTTGTTATTATGTTGTTAAGCAACAAATATAAAAAAATTAAAACTTCATTAATATTTTAAATGCTGAGCCCTCAATAAATCGTAATAGTCATTGAATATAATTAAAACAATTTAACACATTCATAACGTATAGAAGTTTAAACAACAAGCTTTGTTATCAAACATTATTTTACAATATCGTAAAATCTTAAACGGTGGCGATGCTAGAGATTGGTACTATTGCGTTCATAGATCGTCAATAATATCTTAATTGTATATAAAAAATTCTATTTTCACTAATAAAGCTAGAGTTTGGGCGTTTGTAGGACAGAAAGTCAATTTTTATACGCCTTTTATTTAAAGTAAAAATTGTTAAAATTAAATCGCCACAGATTAACAATGGTAAGATGAATTTAAATAACTTACATTGATTGCACTTTTTTCACCGTTGCTTGACTTAAACCTAGATGCGAAAAAGTAACGACTCTGTCAGACATCTCAATACAAAAATTAAATTATTATTGTTATTTTAATTTAAAAACAATTTGAAAATCGGGAAATTTTTAACTACATAAAAAAGTGAAACCCCTTTAAAAATATCAAAATATTTCTTCATACATTATTTACTTATTGTATACTTTTGTTAATTTGGGGGGGGGGTGTATTCTGTGGTAGGTCAAATTAATAACCTTATGCCACTTTGATAACAGGGAATTTTAAAATTATCTTTGCTATGTAAGTAATGTTGAAAATGATTTATTCTACCTTTATTCCGTGCCCTAAATTCTTGAAATGTTAAATTTCCAAAATAAAAGTTTCCTCCTCTCTTTATTGCATAACAATTTAAAGTTTTAACACATTTTTCTGGAGTGTATTTTTGTTTAAACGCAAATTAATAGAAAAAAATGTACGTTTCTTCCGCTGGGGCTGACACATTTGATGTTCTTTAGAGTTTCCAGATCAAAATTAAGTTATTTAAATATTTCGACAGCCCATTTTTAATAAATCGTGAGGTGACCGATAACCTTTCTTTAGGAAATATGCCAATGCAGTTCTTTAGATACATTTGTTTATTGAGAATATTTTATCATACCATCTAATAATGTTAGTATTCGAAATATGTTAATTTATTTTTGTAGGGCAATTTTCAAAAAAGGCTAAAATTCAAGACTTTCTCGATAAGCTTTTCATGTTGTTTAGTAGTTTTTCTATAGTGCAATATTTTCATTTGGCTATTTAGCTCAATAATTGTTTTTTTTTAGTTCTACTTGAAAAAGTGTGAAGGACAATGTTGAGATTTTAAATAAAATCATAATTGTTTTCTATTGTTAGATAGACGTCGGAAAAAGCTTGCAACTTTCGGTAAAAATCTAATGAAATCTGAATCTGATATTATCTCATTATTCAAAATATATTTCGGTCAGATGCTTTACCATCTTCTAATTTAATCTAGGAAAGTATTAATTGCACACATTAGTCATTAGTTGGCTTGTTCATCAAATAACCTTCTAGTAAAAAAACTTATTATCTTGAAAATGCCTTTGGAGATTTATTGAGGTCATTATTAAATGCTAGATAAGTGGCTTTTTCCATACAAGTCCCAATATTGCAAGAAAAACACAAGTAAAAGGAGATCTCGAAAATTCGTATTTCTTCTAAATACACGTGTGAATGTTCTGGCTTCCTAATGAGATAAAATATAATACAAATTGCACAAATTCTGTAATCAAAGCAATAAATGAAAGCTTTATCAATTAACTAATACAAAATTATACGTTTCGGCTAATGCCTTTTTCAGTACAAATAATTTAAACTTACACAAGTATTAACATTAAATGTTAAATTATCTAAGACATTCAATATCAAGAAAAAAATCATTCCCGAACAAACCTTTATTTCTCAAACAATGAACCAATGTTTTATTTATTACAGAATTTATTTGTATCCGAAAGATGATAACACTGCACTAATTTCCATTTTTTTCTCAAATTTTTTGGGAAGGGATTTAAATAAAAATAATGATATTTGAAGACAGTTCTTTTTGGCAACTGCTAAAAAATAATGAAGAAATTAAAAAGCATTTCGAAAAGTTTATTTGTAGTATATATTGCTCTTTACAAATTACAAATGTGTGAGTAACTAGAGCAATATGGGTTATTTTACAAACTTAAATCTGTTCTTTTTTAAATTTTCGGAAATGTTTTTTTCCAGTTGATTTTAAATTCGATACTTATGAGTTTAGTGCCCTATAGTATTTTTTATATAGAAGTGCAGTGCATTTTGTTATTTTAATATGGGCTACCAAGTTTTTATATACAAAGTTTGGTTATGATCCATTCATTTACTCAGTAGCTAAGGCATAAACTAATTTTTATATAGCTCATATAAGCAAAAAACGACATTCATTAAGGGCCCCAGGGTTCATTTATTGCAAGATGTCAAGTTTAAAACACCTGTTTATTTCAATCGATTTCATAGTGGATATATGTATATATATATATATTTCTAAAATTCTTTAATAACTAGTTTGTGCTGCGGCGCCGTGGCGCCTGCGGCGCCCCCCTTTTTCAAAAGCCCAACTAACTTGTCCTTGTATGATAAATATGTAATATTAAAATTTCTTAAATGTACACAAAGTATTTTATAATATTTTTTTGATATTTTTTTTTATGTCAAAAGCCCAAGTAACTTATCCTTGTATGATAAATACGAAATATTCCTGAAAATTAAACAAAGTATTTATATAATAATTTTTACAGTGCTAATCACCACACGATTTTTTAACTAATTTTAGAAAGCAGCGCATCAAATTACTGCACCAAAAAATAACTATTTGAGTCAATCAGCACTGCTTACAACACAAAATTTTTAAAAAAGCAGAGTGATGTCCCTCAGCGTTCCGCTACATAATTGAGCGTAAATTTCTTTAATAATTGAATGGGGAAAAAAATCTTAAAAGTTTATGAAAAAAGATATTTTTGGCCCCCACCCCAAAAGAAATGGACATTAGGAAATTAGTGCCCTATAATAGTTCAATATTGGGTACCAAGTTTTTATATTCAAATTTTGGTTAAGATCCATCAATTTACCTAATTTCTATATAGCTCATATAAAAAAATAATATTTGGGCCCACGCGCCTCATGAGTGTTAAATTTTGCAAAAAATGTTTCCAGTGACCATCCCAGAAGCGTAATTAAAAGTCTCCAAAAGTTTAATGGCGATCGGATGAATGGTTTAGTCAGCTATAAAGGACATGCATACATACACATATACATACATACATACATACATACATACATACATACATACATACATACATACATACATACATACATACATACATACATACATACATACATACATACATACATACATACATACATACATACATACATACATACATACATACATACATACATACTTTCATCTTTATATATATACATATATATATATATATATATATATATATATAGAGAGAGAGAGAGAGAGAGAGAGAGAGATAAGCAAAATATGACATTATGGGCCCCCGGCGATCTATGAGTGTTAAATTGAAGAAAAAATAGTTGCCAGTTACCATCCCGGGAGCGTACTCAACAGTCTCAAAAATTTTCAAGACGGTCGGATGAATGGTTTAGAATAATTGGGGGGAGACTGCAACCAAGCTTTTAAATTAGTAAGTGTATAACATATAAACAGGGTATTAGTTAGCCTGACAGGACGCAACAAAACAATGAACGTTTCGGCAAAGAGCCTTCCTCAACGAACAAATAGTACACAAATAAAACAAATAAAACGAAAGAATAAAAAAACACTTAGCTGCGGTGAAATCCAATTAGTCCAGTAGAGATATCGCTGTTTTGTTGCGTCCTGTCAGGCTAACTAATACCCTGTTTATATGTTATACACTTACTGAATGGTTTAGTCAGCTATAAAGGACAAGCACACACTCACACACACACAGACATACTTTCATTTTATATATATATATACGAGCAACAAAGCCCATCCAAGGACGTTCCGCCACTTTTCGGTGGCATGTTGTTGTAACTCCCCCCCCCCAACAGCCGTCTCGACCGGCATACATGTGCATCACGTCAAAATTACTATTCATTATAGTTAAAATAAATAACTCGTAAAAACATAGCTTTTGACTATAAATCCCAACGCGCATAACTCAAAATAAAGTCTTGGAAGAAATCCTGCACCAAAAATAACTCGTTTTGAACGTCCGCGTAAACGTGTTCAATATGATTGGCTGTAGGAGTCAAATGCGTTTGAGGGACCAATCGCTATAGATGACCTGACAGAACGGACAGAAAATTGCCTTTTATTATATAGGATATACATATTTTACATTATAATGAGTGTAAAATAATTTGTGCAACATTTTTACAAATGAATTCCAAGATCCCCCCCCCCTATATCAATTGTCCAGGCAATAAAAGTTCTAAATTTCACCCCACGTAGGATTGCAAGTGAATGTTATGAACAAACCTGGACGCCGTATGTGCGTATTATTTACATAATTAAATTGAAAAATATAGTACAAAAACATTTATAGAAACCATAAAGTTAAATACTTACCACCAACTGCATTGCTCAACACAAGTGATGAGTTGTTCCAGACCATATCTTGGCACATCGAGAGAAATCTTAGAGTCTCTTGTTTTTTTTCCCCCTCATTACTTGTCTTAGTATGCAGCAAAAAACAACGGTTTTTGAATTCGTTTACAATATCTTTCATAACACTCAGCTTTAAAGTATTTAGGAAATCTAAAAATGAGTCTTCCTTTTGGGAGACTTCAAAATCTTCATCAATTGTTATTGCAAGGACAACATGATTTTGTATTATTTGTGGTTCTAAAACATTTCTAAGAACGGTTATATATTCTCTAGGAGATTTCTTAATAATGTTTTTAAAGGAAAGACAAAATATTATAATATGAAATTCATCCAAAATTTTTAACATGTTCTTTAAATTTTTTGTTAATATTTTTTTATCATCTAAATGTTTTGTAGAGCTTGCTGGCACATTTTTACATTTAACAGCAAATATTTTCCATCCGTAGACATCATCGTTGCAAATATATTCTAAATTAGGAAAATTAGTAAATGTCCCTGTAATACTTTGTCCAGTTAAATATTTTAGTGTGGAAGTCTTTCCACTATTTGAGCCACCAATAATTAAAATACGTAAGTGATCCTTATTTATTGAGTGTGAAGTAACATCAGTCTTTTTTCTACGAGTTAATTCTTTTAATTGAACAAAGCACCAAGTCAATAACAGTGCGGAGCTGAATCCAGCAGTAAAAAAAATATAGTTATTTTCTGCAAGTAGAAAACGGTTAAAAACATTTTTTTAAATAAAGAACAATATAATGTTTTCAACAATATTATAAATTTATTAATTAAAATGAGGAGAACTGTTCTAAAATATAATTATAATAATTTATAAAATATATTTCTTTTTTATACATACAAAATAAGGTTACAATTATATGATATAAGGATACACGACTTTACAAAATTTAATTATAATACGTATACATAATATTTATGTATTTTCTGAAATTATCCTCATTTTTTTTATTGAGCTGACTTTAATCGTTCACTTTACTCATTTTATACATTTGACAAATCGCTCATATATGCTCTTTTGATATAGACCAGCATGTTTCTTGCAGGCACAGTTATAAGTAGTTGAGTTGTAAGTCATAAATGTGTTTTTTATAGTTTCAAATTATAACAGAAGTGTTTGTTTTGATAACATTAATTGAGCCTGCGATCACTGGGTTTGAAAGCTGCGTGCTTGTTTTGTCAATTGGACTCGTAAATGTATTGAGAAAAGCAAATAAATCCATTTGTTACACAGACCACGAACTAGTGGGTAGATGCAGTTACAATATTACATGGTTTCAGAAGGACCGACTAACCTAACCACACAAACTAGAGTTAAATTGCAATAAAGCGGATCTTTGTAAGAGGTTTAACCATTCCTTTTGCAATCTCTGTGCCATGAACCGGGATGCCTTCCAGCACGATTTAAGTTGAGTAGTGTCCCCTGACATCTGACCCTCTTTGGATCAGCATAACACTGCACTACGCCATGTGCAGCGTAAAAAATGCCATTTGTTTTACTCTTCACTTAGTTTGTTCGGAAGGGTCAGCTCCCTGGTACCCCACAATAAGAGAAGAGCTAAGCAGCGAAAAGAAATAATACGTATAGCAGAAAAGATGTGGTTAAAGTCGGGACTGGTCGTTCACAAGCAGATTTATTCCACTGTCAAGCTACGCGAATCTGACATTGTACACCGAGGTAAATCCTAGTATTACAGTTATTTGCACCATTAGTACGAATATACAGTTTTATTTAAGTATGCCCGTCGAGAAGGGGTGGCCTCTACGGGGCTCGGCGGACGAGTAGGGTCGCAGGTCGCGGACCTGACCGCGTCGCCTGCGACCTAAAACTGACAACTCCTGGCAGGTACTGCCGAAGTCCGATTTGTTAGGTGTTAGGTGCTAATCACATATGATTACGGTCACTTTACGAATCTTAGACAAAGCATCTTAAACTGCATTGTCGATGATGAGAACCAAAATACCCTTTGTGGGTTGGGTAAATCCGAAGCGACCGTTTCTTCCCCCTCATTTTTACTAGCAACACTATTGAGCGGTGCCGGTTTAGGGCCAGGAGCGCCAGTACTGATTAGCAAAAGGAACCGCGAAGAACGCAGTAGACGCCAGCTCTGAGGAAACCTTCCAGTGGTGGTTGCACCCTAGGTAGATCATTGATTATCCCCCGCATAGCGGCGGTCCTAACCATTGAGACTCGTATGCTTTGTCGGGGTGGCGGAAAAGTGGTAGCGGGTCGTAGTAGGGAAATTCCACCCCTCCTTGTGAGGTCAAACTAAGTGGGGGGCATCTTCGACTTTCTGTCCTTGATGCCCAGGTGGTCACTTCAGAAGCAACCGCTCCGGGGGGGGGTTCCCAGCTGTCCACGTCCTTTTCTGGGGGAGGGGGCCAGATAACTCGGAGGGTTTTCCAGGAAGACCCATCAAGAGCATTAGGCTCGGGGCTTCTGATTTTCTTCCACATGTAGGATCATTTAAGTATGCAACCATCTCAGAAGGAGTGGGAATGCTATCTTCCTTCCCTATGTATATCATTGGAATAGCCAACGGAAATTTTTAGTAATTTTTTTTACCAACAATGTTGCTGAACTTCGTGCTAACCTTGAAAGCCTTGACTAACCACCCATTGATTTATCTGTTTCCTTTGCTATGAGTTTACGCTTTGAAATATTTCAGATTGTTTGAGAAAGTAGATCAAAAGTTTTATTCTAAAACGAAAACCAACGTCTTTTTCTCTAGACCCCATCCCCACTCCAGTGTTGGTTGAGTCATTACATCATTTACTTCCGACAATAACCCACGTAGAGAATGAGTGACTATTATCAGATACGTTCCCCTCTTTATTTAAAATAGGCGTTCATAATAAAACCCTGGTTAACAAAGAACATGGTTTAGATCAAGACAATTGAAAATAAATCGTCCTTTATCAAATGAGTCATTTGTATCAAAATTCTTAAAACAACATTTTGCTATCTGAACGACCACACTCTTGTCGACTTTCTCACAGCAAAGATCTCTTGGAGGTAACCAATGGCTTCCTCCTCTCACTGGACAGCGTTATAGTGTCTATTATGATCCTTTTAGAACTTAGTGGAGCTTTTGATTCTGTTGACCATCTAATATTTCAAAATTACTTAGGAAATTCTGGTTCAATGCTAGTTTGGTTTCAATCGAATTTCTCAAACAGGTAGCACGCAGTCTTTTTGGATGGCTGTTTCTCTCACCTAGCTGACTTTTGTATAGAGTGCCTCAAATTTCTGTCCGGTACTTTTCATACTGTTTACAAGGCTACTTCTCGAAAAGCGTGCTGTAAAGAGCAAATCTTTAACAGATAATACAAAGATAGCACGCACACACACATCCCTTTTTTATTTACTCTAATGTCGAGGCCTTGCAAGAGTGATTTGTTGAGGTCAAGCCTTGGATTACTTTCAACAAGCTGAGCTGAATGATGATAAGACTGAAGCGCTTTTCATTTGCAATACTAAATCACTCAGAACTTTGTCTCTTCCCACTTCTTTTCAGGTAGCCAGATCTAAAGTACAGTTTACACCACCAACTAGGAATCTGGGCTAAATTAGTTCTGAGAACATGTCTACAAATACCTTTACCAATTACATGTAATTCGGCCTACACCGCTAACCGTCAGGTCAACTCAATTCCTTATTACAAAACAGTTAGTGTCTACTAATCTCTGCTTTTGTTCTCTCTCGTCTTCATTATTGTGATTCTCCATTTTAAAGTTGACCTAAACGATACATCAGCTAACTACAAAAAGTTCAAAATTTAACTTCCAGGCTAGTTCTTAAAGAAAAAATTACAATAATGTCACTTCGCTACTTTATTCACTTCATTGGCTACTAGTAAAGGCACGCATTGATACCAATTGTCTGTTCTTTGTCACATTTTTTTCTTACTGTTGCCCTTCCATTCTTACTGAGCTTCTCTTTGTCTACTCAATAACACATGAAATGCGCAATTCAGTATACATACATATTCGCTATGTTTCTTAATGGGCTTATTGAATTTAAAGTTATGTTGCTAAATCCCCCCTTTTTTGAAAATGTTACTAAATCTTGACAGCAAAACTTGGGCCGTTGTTACTTATTGCTTCTCGTGGAATCCCATGCCGAGGAAATTGAGACTTCATGTGGATGATTACATAAGATGTCAAGAATTAGAATGATATTGAGCTAAAAAATCTTCTGCAATGATCTACTAGAAGCAAATACTTTTTTCCAACAATTGAAAATTGTCAGTTCTGATTTTCCCCCAAGAAAGCGTTAGAGTGTCATAAGCTATCACGGGTTCCTTTTGCTGCGACAACAGATACTCATTGTATACTGCGCAGCTAGACACCATGTCTTTGATATGTGAGCACATTCCCAGCCAGAAGATAACTTCCCTTGCTGTGGCCAAACATGTTTCACGCCCTAAATGTCCTTGTTGAGGTATCTTATGCATTTTTGTCTGAACTATGATTTGCTCTCCTTTGGAAATTATGCAACGACTTTCACTTCGTTCCTTTTTTAATCCAGCAATTATGCTAGTTTCACTGGGAATATCTGTTCTTTTATAAGGTCATCATGAGAAAATGTATTGCTTCAGAAGTCTCAGAAAAGCATCATTTGATGTTGTTTGATGACTCTCTTTCAATTTCTTCATTTAAAATAGGTAGATTTTTAGATTATATCTCGTGTCCAGTAATCACCGAATGGATGCTGCTGTAGCAAGGATCCTTGTTAAGAGTGTCCAGAATAAATACATATTTGTCAGGCTAATATACACGAATGATATCCTATTTCATGATTTTCAGAAGCATTTTCAAAAGCCATATTGGTGAAAATGGTGAAGGCATTTTGATGATCGCTTCTAATGGCTAATGCTCCGACTCTTCTGTGACTTTTTGACAATAGATATAGTTCCAAATCTACATCAATTGTTTATTTTACTATTTGAGAATTTGATTTTACACACTCTATCATCTACCTAGAAGCATAAGCCCCTGGTTGTTTAATTTTAATTAATACAGTCCCCAAACCATCTTGTGAAGCATTAGATTACACATTGACTGTTTTTGAGATGTAACAAAAAATTAGCGCCTGGGCTGATAATTACATTTTTCAACTGATCCACTGATTTGTGGTGTTGTTCAAACCATAAGCACTCTTTTTATTTTTTTAACAGATCCGTTAGCGTGCTGTTATATTTGATCAATTTTCGATACATTTTCCTTGGTAATTTATCATTCCCAAAAATGTTTCTAATTCTTTTCTTATTGAATGGCAGGATATTTATTGAATTGCTTCAATTATTGAGTTGTATGGTTTTATTCCATATTACCTAATGACGTGACCAAAAATTTTTACTTTATTGACTCGAAGACTGCATTTCAGCTTGACGCCTTTCTTTCTGGCTATGTCTAGAAGTTTCTTCAGTTTTGTATCGTGTTTTCTGTCATTTTTTCTGATACCAGTATTTTGTCGATAAAACTTTTTACACTTTAAATATTTTCAAAAGTTTGGTGGAACCTTTTAGCAAACACTTCTGCTGAAGAATGTATTCCAAATTGATGTTTCAAGAACTTGTACTTTCTAAAGGGGGTTTAAAAGTTGTGAGATCTGCAGTTTTTTTTCGAGCCAAATTTGCAAAAAATGCTAAAGTTGCATTAAAAAGTGTAAATCTACCTAACACTTTTTCTGCTTGCTATTTCTTCATTGGTGAACAATTGGTAATGTTTTATTTGATTGGAAATGGCAGTGTTAGTGTCTCTTGGGTAAAAATAAAACCTAAAACTACCACCTTTCTTCAACGATGACCAGAGAGTTGAACTATGCTGTGGAATTATCAACTTTCTCAATGACTTCTTCCATT
The DNA here is from genome assembly GCA_944989445.1 of Ampullaceana balthica. Lineage (NCBI taxonomy): Eukaryota > Metazoa > Mollusca > Gastropoda > Lymnaeidae > Ampullaceana > Ampullaceana balthica. The sequence continues at coordinate 815,919 of CALYLW010000074.1, read as the reverse complement.
TCCATGCGTGTAAGTTCTTTTTTTAAAATAATAATGCTGCTGGAACTTTTCTAGCAGTGTATTAACTACAGGCTTGACGTTTTTATCAATTTATTAAATAATTTTTGGCATATTTTCAAATATGAAATTAAACTTTAGAGGACAATACAATCCCGCTCTATAAGCGCGGGTATATTTCTAGTTGATTAATAAAATTTCAGGTGATTAAACAAAGAAACATTATATCAAGTATAAAAAATCATGGCAGAACATATTGCATACATATAACATATAGTACTTTTCATTCATTGAACCAAGTTCACAGTATATGTCTGCATAAGAAGGCTATTTCTCATCCTCAATTACATCCTCTCTTTTAATAAGATTCAGTTGCTGACAAACCGAAAGACCAAGGATCAGCTTCGAATGTGATTTCACTATCTTAAATTCAAGTATCTCAGTTTTTTCTTTTACTAAGCATCAAATTTAAGATTTGCTACAACGTCCAATATTTCACCGCTGTGTGTCGTAAGAAAAACTATTAATTTCTTGAGACTTCCAATTTGAAGTTGACAAAACAATATTTTCTGTAAAATGTTAACTTAAGCACCAGTGTCCAAAGTGAAAGCTATGTGTCTCTTCTCAGGCCAGAACAATGTGTTCCGTTTATTGTTAGTTCTTTTTTTATAAAACAATACCTAAGAAGAAAATTTCTTTACCACAGTAAAAAAAAATTCTCTGGTTGACAAATTTTACATGATTTGATCTGCATACAGAAGAAAATGATTCAGTTTGCAGCAGTTGTGACATATTTTACAATAAGCGGGGCATTTGTATTTGCGCAAGGAGTTGTTGACATATGTGTAATTGACATCAAGTCTGTACTTGATTTCACATCTTGTGCATTATTTTCTCCTTTTATGATCTTGAGCTTCAAATCCATTGTCTCAGTTGCCCTGCAGATTTTTTCATCTTTATTCAGATTCAGGTCTGACTCGCAAAGTAATCTTTCTCTAACGTTTCCATGTTTTACGTCAGCCACTTAGTTTTGGTCAGTTATAAGGCAATCAAAAATATCTCCTTCACATTCCTCTCGCTCCTTACAATTTTTCATCTTTACATATTTTAGGCTAAAATGAGTATCCTAAAAAATATTAAATAAAACAACTTACTCAAAATATTTAATGAATTCATTCTGAAGCTTTCAATTTTGATAAGGTGAACATACAATGTAACAACGGATATTTCCGGAAAATTGGAATTTGACAAGTCACGCGATATTTGTTCTAAGGGAGACACATGTGTGAAGATAGCTTTTTTGAGAAAATGCACCTAATAATATATTTTTCATATGCATATTTTAAACGCTATATTTTTTGTTTTGTAAATTAATATAAATTAAGAAATATCGTTTAATATTTGATTACAATTAACTGTCCAATCAAAATCGAACACATAGCAATGAAACAAGAACTGCATTTCATTGGTCAAACGTCAACATATGTGGCTTATCAGATTTCAAGTTATACAAGTCAATATGGGAAACCCCGATGTATTGAGAGTTGCAAGACCTAATTTTTTTTAAGACGTAAGATTTTGTGTTGTTTTCTTAAACCATCTATCTTTATAAAAATCAAAGTATGTATGTATGCATGTATGTATGTCTTTTATAGCTGACTAAACCATTTATCCAATCGCCATGAAACTTTTGTTGACTTTTGAGTAAGCTCCTGGAATCGTCACTGGCAACTTTTTTTGCAAAATTTAACACTCATGAGGCGACGGGGGCCAATAATATAATTTTTTTTCTTATAAGAGCTATATAAAAATTTGTTTAAACGTTAGCTATTAGGTAAATTGATGGATCTTAACCGAACTTTGTATATAATAACTTGGTAGCCAATATTGAAATACTATGTGGCACTAATTTCCTAATGTCTATTTCTTCGGGGCTGGGGGCCAAAAATGTCTTTTTTCACAAACGTTTAAGTCAATTTAAGATTTTATTCCCCCATTCAAGTATTAAAGTTCTTGATAAATATAGATAGATATATCCACTATGAAATTGATTGAAATAAACATGTGTTTTGAACTTGACATCTTGCACTAAATGGGCCCTGTGGCCCTTCATGTCGTTTTTTGTAAATATGAGCTATATAAAAATTAGTTTTTGCGTAAGCTACTGAGTAAATGAATGGATCTTAACAAAACCTTGTATATAAAAACTTGGTAGCCCATATTAAAATAACAAAGTGCACTGCACTTCTAATGTCCAATTTTTCAGGGCCGGGGCCCCAAATGTCTTTTTTTCGAAATATGTTTGAAATATTATTTGCCGTTCTATTTTTAACGATCTTGAGAAATATATCCATAATGAAACTGAATTAAAATGAACAGGATTTTGAAATTTAAATCTTACATCGAATGGGTCGGGGGCCCCAAATGTTTGTATACTCTAAGACAATATTTCCCACTCAGTTTTTAACAATCTTGAGAAATATATCCATGATGAAACTGAATTTAAATGAACAGGTTTTTAACACATACATCTTGAACCGAATGGGCCCGGGGGCCACTTAATGTATTTTTTATTATATTAGCTAAATAAATATAGTTAAATTGTTAGATAATGAGAAAATAACTGGATTTTACCAAACTTAGTATATATATACTGAACTCCTAATGTCCATTTCCTCGGTGCTAGGGCCCCTAAATGTGTTTTTTACTAAGCTTTTAATATTGTGTTCCCCGTTTAATTTTAGACGATATTGAGCAATATAGGTAAATATATTTATATATTTGTTATGAAATTGATTGAAATGAACAGATTTTTGAACGTCTGATGTTAAACTGATTGGCCCTGTGACCCTTAATGTAATTTCTTGTTTATATATATATGTATTCCTTTTTACTGAGATCGTTGCAACGCAGTATAGAATGAAAGCTACATTTAAAACTTGCAGATGAGCATTATGAATTAAATAAATAATTTTTATTGTTTTATTTATTATGCTTAAATATTTTAACTTTTTTTTTAAATAAAAGAATGTAGTTGTCGATATTATTTATTAGCATTAGATATTTTGATAGAGTAAATTTTCCAAAAAATGATACACCATTTAGGCGAATGAATTGTTAACGTATCTATTATTTTAAATTTATGTAAAACGAATTAACTATTACTATTGTTTATGAATTTTGAATAAGCGGATCTTTTCATATGCATCTTAAATGCATTGTCGATGATGAAAACCAAAGTAACCGTTGACGGTCGGGTAAATCCGAGGTGACCGTTTCATCCCCCTAAATTTTACTAGCAACGCCAATGAGCGGTGCCGGTTTAGGGCCAGGAGCGCCAGTACGGATTAGCAAAAGGAACCACGAAGAACGCAGCGGACGCCAGCTCTGAGGAAACCTTCCAGTGGGGTTTGCACCCTAGGTAGGTCATTGATGAGCCCCCACATAGCGGCGGTCCTAACCATTGAGACTCGTATGCTTTGCCGGGGTGGCGCAAAGTGGTAGCGGGTCATAGTAAGGCAATCTTGTGAGGTCAACTTAGTGGGAGGTATCTTCGACTTTCTGTCCTGGATGCCCAGGTGGCCGCTTTAGAAGCGACCGCTCGTTCCCAGCTGTCACGTCCTTTTCTGGGGGAGGGGGCCAGATAGCTGGGATGGTTTTCCAGGAAGACCCAAGAAGAGCAATAGGCTCGGGGCTTCTGATTTTCTTCCACATGTAGGATCATATGAAATATAGTGGAATATAAGTTGATTTTTTAAAATAAATATTTTGCTCGAGACGAATATTTCAAGTTAACTGACTTCAATGTTCTAAAAAAAATCTTCCAAGCCCTTTTCGTTCTTTATAATACAAATTAATAAGTACGTGTTAGAAAAGGTTTTTGAAAAAAATATGAATGAAGTTGTAAGACAATGACTTTTTTGTTGCCCTTTAACTATTTTTTATTATTTATTATATTTATATTTGGTAATATTTTTACAGATTTAATTTATTGCCATGCTATTTGTATAACAATTGGGAATATGTTTATACGAAGCTCATTTGCGAGCAAGCAGATTCTCTTGGTTGTAGGCTTTAAGAAACATTAACTTTTTTCAGAATTATTTAGAAGAATTTTTTTAAAAGTATTATTTAAGGCTATTTTATTGAATAGTTTAGGAGAAATTTATAGCAATCTTTATCAACAGTTAACTGTATCCAACTGAGAAGAGATCTCTATCGATAAAACAGTTTTTTTTTCAATGTGAAAATTTTATTTTTGTGACAATTTAGTTCAGAAGTAGAACTAATTAATATGTATGACTATTAAATATTATATTTCAGATACATTTAATTTTTAAAAAATATCTAAACATTCTGAAATATTCTAGGAAATTTAATAAATTCATAATATATAATATTAAATAAAAAATATTTTAAAAAATAAAAAAGTAATACTGTAATATATCGGATAGTGCAAAGATGTAGGCCTAATCTATATAATAAAATATTAACTGTTTTTTCTTGATATAATAATATAATTTTTTTTAAAAATACAATTAATTGTTTTTTTATGTTTTTTCAAAATATATTTTATATTATTTTATTTACATTTTTACAGACTTGCTTACAGAGAGAGTAGTTTGTTATAGTTATAGAAATGTTCGATGTAATTGAACAGCTAACACGTATTTTTACTTCTATTTCACAAAATTATGTTTAATTTTTAAATAATAATGTAGATATTAGAACTCTTATGAAATAATTAAATCTGTTTGAGTGTGAGATTAGGGTAGGTGAAAAAGCATTGTCTCCTTGAATTTAAGTTGGAAAAGGATGCAGTCTCATTACATCTTAAGGAAAACGCCTTAATCTATACATAGCCTTAAAATAATGAAAACGGGTTTAATGTGTCAGAAGATCATTTTATTTCGTCATAAATATTGTTTTTGTCATTTTTCAATATTCCTTTAAAAGTAACAGCACTGACTATATTTTAATGTGATGTTAATACAGCTGATGCTTCAAAGAGATAAACTTACTGTTTTTTTTCAGATTTATTTTAATGCAGCGGATCCTCAGGTCACTAAATTTTGAGACGAGACAGGAGTGTGAAATTTTTTCTCGTTAAAAAATAACATAAAAGACGTTTTTCATCAAAATTATATTATTTCTATTTTAATAATAGAAATGATCGAAAAACAATTCTTGAAGGGGTTTTTAACATGCTTAGGGGTTTGGTTTTTAAAAGGTTATTTACCTTTCTTGACCAGGAAAATAAAATTTAACACTAATCGTTCTCTAAAAGCAAGTGAAATTGTCTTTGAACAATTTCAGAAGAAAACTCTGAGATTTCTCGTTGTTGGGCGCTCCCAGAGTGGCAAAAGATTGACGATTAAATCATTTATTCATAAACAAAATACAGAAACAGACTCCCTGGAAGCTGAATTAGCAACGGCACGAAATTTGAACTCTTTTGGATGGAATGTTTATGCTTTGCTAAGCAGATTTTTAAATACATATGAATTGCCTATTACGGATCAGCGTGCCAAATTTATCCTTAAAATTATTAAGGAATATAAAATCCACATTATAATTTATTGCTTTAATTTTGATGAGGGTTTCACAAATGACGATAAAGAAATCATAGACAGCCTATTGTTAGCATCCAGATCAACAAGAATAAAAAATAGCATGATTCTGTTGATGACGCATGGTGATATCTTCGAGGAAAGAAAATTACAACTAGGTTTTACTCATTTTAACCAATGGCTTCAAGAAATGGATCCTTGTAATTTAAAGAGTGTTTTAGAAGGGTGTGGCAATAGATGCGTGATGTTTCAAAATAAAACTGAAATGGCGGATATAAAAAAACAGCAAGCAATTGATTTATTTAGCATGGCGGAAAATGTTGTTTGGAATAATGGCCGGATTGCATTTGATGACATCAATGTTCACTATAACGACGTAAAAATAAAAGAGACATTTTCAAACGATGTCAGATCTTTGATTTTAGGCTCAAATAATGTGCATAATCAAAGACGGAATTGGGAAATCGGCAATGAAACACAAGAAATCGCACAACTTGGAATTATCAAAGCATTTCAAGCTTTATCTGGCTTACTAGGTAAAAGTATACTTTTTCACTATATAAAGTTTATGACATGGAAGGTATAATTAACTATATTCTATAATTTCTATACACAATCGTAGAGCATTTTGTAATTCAGATTTTATTTTCAAAACACAAAGTCAGTGTTAAATGAAATTTTGATTTGATATTAATACAAAAATATCAGGACATAAGCATTTTTAAAAAATGTATCTTTATGTTACATAAACTAAAATTCTATTTTAATTCCTAATTAAATTTTAAAAAGCTGAAACCTCAGTAGCTTGTCTTTATTGGGGTTAGTAAATTTTTATGTATCCTTCATTTTATTCAGGATATATGTGGCAAAGTCCTGGTAGGAATCCTGAAACCATCGGCGATAAACAATTCAAAACCATTCAATCTTACTTTTGTACATTTAAAAGTATGACAAGAGCAGCAGATTTTACCGATTTTATGTTCCAAGAGGGAATTTTATCGGCTGAAGAAAAACAAGACATTGATCAAATGCCAAGTTTTGCTAAAAGAAACGAAGCCCTTTTTTATGCAATATACATTCATCGAGAAAAAGGATCAGTTGAAATTTTCTTAAACGTATTAAATGAAAAATACCCTCAACTTTATACATCATGGCATAAACAATATGGAATTTATTACATGTCGATAACTGCTGGTAGGTACCATTTATATATTTTTTTTAAACATGTGATGTTCGTTTCATTAAAAGTTATATATTTTATGTGATTTAAATTAGTCTAAGCTTAAATTTGTATTTTATTTTTAATTGTTTCATTGTAAGTGTATGAAAATGTTTCGATTAATTCTTTTTTTTATTATCTATAGCTGAAGGGACAGATTTGGGAACAAGACTGGCTGTGGAGTAAATATAAAAACATTTATAAAGTTTAATTTACAAAAGAAAGTAGTAAAAAAATTGAATTTTCAATTTATTTGATAGTTTTTGAAAAATAAATTTAACACTGGATTTTCGTAAAACAGAGCTTTTTACTATAAATCCCAACGCGAATAACTGAAAATAAAGTCTTGGAAGAAATACTGCATCAAAAATAACACGTTTTGAACGTCCGCGTAACTTGATATGATTGGCGGTAGGCGTCATGTGTGTTTGAGTGACCAATCGCTATAGATGACGGGACAGAACTTAGCCTTTTATTATATATTATGGTAAAACATTTGCTCCTTATTGTAACTACAAGTTGAAGAAAGTCAGTAGCCCCGAGCCTAGTGCTCTTCATTTGTTTTCCCGGGAATTCCCCAAGCCACCCTGTCCCGCCCCGCTTCTAAAGCGGCCGCATTGGCATCCAGGACATGGTCAAAAATGCCTCCCACTAAAAGTCAACATTTTAAAGTGGTTTTTGTCCTAAAAAACATGGTCATTTCTTATTTTAATATTTTATTTACTTGTATTGTACACATATTTTCATGAACTTAATCAAATCTTTTTAAAATTGTATAAAAGAAATAGCCATGTTTAAAATTTTTAAAGGATTTGTGCGCCTTAAAGTCACTCCACACTATCGAGCCTTCGATGAAATTCTCGATGATATGCTCGATCGACACATGGTCACAACATTTTTTGTATTATTACGTGACTTCCATGTCACTGTCAGGGAAATATTATAGTTTAATGGGGTTTCCCGCTTTGAGAATGTTAATGTTAGGCTGTTGCGCCGTGCGCACTATTTCTGACACATCCTTGGTGTGACATGGTGTGGGGAGATGACGTATATAGATGATATGTTAGAGGGACGGTTTTTGTAGCGGAGAGCAAGGACAGTGTTGTTATTATTATGTATTGAAGGATTCCTGTTTCAATTAAAATATATATTCTTTATGATGGGTTTTTGACTTATTGAGGTTAAACCTTGTGAGTCATAAAATACAAAATACACAAACAAATTGTGCAATGAAAACAATAAATTTGAGCTTTATTTTTAGACTGACACTACAATTCCTTAGAACTTGACAGTCACGTGGTAAATTGATGGTGTTTTCACTTATTGAGTTTAAGCCTTGTGAGTCATACAGTTCAATAGAACTTGACATTGGGGGCTCGTCCGTGATAATTTGTTGATCGAGGCAGCAAGCAACTCAAGTTCAGAGTCAACATCACACATCCAGAACAGATGGAATCGATTAAAATGCAAGTCGGTGTATTAAGAGACAACATGTTTTGATGAGTGAGATGTGTACGATTGTCCCTTATTTCACAAAATGCTGGTGTTATAATTCGCTCTATCTTGCTCGGTGATTAGCGTTGCTGACTGAGCTCGTTCCCGTTGATCATCGCGACGTGGTCCTGTGCTGTTCACATCCCATGTGCTTTCGGGTTGCTACTCCCATTGATCATCACGACGTGATCATGTGCTGTTCACGTCCAGTGTGCTGTCGATTTGCTGTTCCCGTTGATCATCACAGCGTAGGCCTGTGCTGTCACATCCCGTGTGCTGTCGATTTGCTGTTCCCGTTGATCATCCCAACGTAGGCCTGTGCTGTCACATCCCGTGTGCTGTCGATTTGCTGTTCCCGTTGATCATCACAACGTGGGCTTGTGCTGTTCACGTCCAGAATGCTGTTGGGTTGCTGTTCCCGTTGATCATCGTGACGTGATCCTTTGCTGTTCACGTCCAGTGTACTGTCGATTTGTTATCCTGTTGTTCATCACAGCCTAGGCCTGTGCTATTCACATCCCGTGTGCTGTCGAATTGCTGTTTCTGTTTATCATCACAACGTATGCCTATGCTGTCGGGGCCCATTCTTGTCCATCAACTTGACTATCATGATCCAGTGAGTCGTTTAACTGTTTACTCGCTTTCAGATCTGGTAATTGATAAAAGATCGACAACGACAAACAGCTCATCGTACCAACCAGAGAACACTTCATTGTGCAGGACTGTGAACGTACTTAATGGGTTGCTGAAGAGACAACGAAGATCAAACATTGTGGAATTATTAGCAGTGTTTGATATTAACAATTCTTGAGAATAGTGACATTGTGATTGTGTATTTTTTAATATTATGGACACTTGGATGGTGATATTTATTAGATCAGGCAAATTACGTAAGTAGTTATTTTGGATATTGAAAAAAAATTGTATAAAGTGCTGTTGAAATAATAATCTTTTCTGCTTGCAGTAAAAAATCAAGAGAATAAATATTTATTTTAAAATATGTATATATATATATATATATATAATAAATAAATACATACTATTTTTTAAAAAATATGGAAACCAAATGTAAAATAAAAGAGATAGATAAAATAATGGCGGAGTTGAGGGCGATGGGAGATCCAACACATAAAGTTAGAGGGGCAGGAATTAGATAAATGTATATAAGAGCAATGGCGAAAATCGGAAGCCGAACAAATAATAAAGGCAGAAAACGAACGAGAAGAAAAGAGAATAAGGGCAGAAGAGGAACGAGGAGAAAAGAGAAGAAAGGTAGCGGCAGAAATTAGAAGGTAAGAAGACGAACGAGAAGAAAAGAGAAGAAAGGAAGCGGAAGAAATTAGAAGTCATTAAATTTTAAATAGAGAGAATGAGATTAAAAGCATTGAAAAGCAACAATAAAAAAATCCTGTAAAAAATCAAGTTTTTGACTATAAATCCTTTATGTACCAGAAGTAACTAAAAGAATGTTCCTTATAATAAGCAGCGCAAGACCATCCAAAAATACACAATTGTAGTTGTGTCGTAAAACATTTTTAGTATAATGCGCACCGATCAGGAATATGTTTATAAAAAGTGTTGTCAATAAAATACGCACCTTATTGCACGACAGAAAGGTTGTTCAATATAATTCGCACCCTTACACTCTATCTCAAAAAATAACATGATACATAGGAATAAATAAAATAATCTAAAAAATCAATAATTTAATTACGGTACATACGATCGATCTGAAATTTTGATACATAGTTTTTATCATCGGTACAAAACTGCCTGCAAAACATCAGCTCGCTAGCTTACGAGGAAGTGGGTTAAAAATGATCAAACGTTTTGGCGACAAGCAAGCAATCAAGGGTTCAAACAAACAACCAGACACCACGAGTTATTATAAAGGATTTAAAAAAGAAGAGGGAACAGGAGGCGAAACGCACAAAAATAAAAATTATCACTTGCTGAAGAGCCTACAAAAGTACGACCGATGTACTGATCTGGACGAATACATTGACAATTTTGAACATGTGGCCCAGCAAAATGGAGTGCCCAAAGAAGAGTGATTAGACGAATTACAGGTACGAGTGACGGGGGATCTACATGCATTCTTATTAACAGAAGATGACACCGTCAAGTCATTGTTGTTGACGCACGCAGGATATAGTGCTGAGAGATATAGAGGTAAATGGAATGACCTTAAGCCACAGAGTGATAATTTTAGGGAATTTCATTCACAATTAGTAAGGAGCTTAGACAACTGTGTCTAGTACAGAAACAGACAAGTCGTACGAGGGGATACGAGACCTGATGTGTCGTAATAAGCTACTAATAAACATGAATCCCGAGATTGTGAAAACTGTATTATTAAACAAGCCCACGAGTGTGCTGACCCAAATTGACACTATCAAATCAACAGGGCAAGATACAGTGGCCAAAAATAGCAAAACATTTTTTCAGGCCGGGAGTGCAGAACTATGGGGAGGTCACAACAAAACTAGAAGGAGGTCAGTAGAAGGTAAATTAACAAGGGGACAAGGGGCTTATTTTATATGTGGACGAGAGGGACATTAGAGAAATAACTGCTCCCGACGACAGGGAAATAATGTTTGGACACAGACTAGAACAGAAGTATACCGGGGAAGGCAGACGGGTACACGCTACAACCAGAGAGAGTATGCGATAGACTCTCCAAACATGCAGAGAAACGATTCAATATGACTACAATCTCAAAATGGGGCAAATGGAAGAGGGAGTGAACAACAAAGTAATAGAAAAAAGTTAGGCAATTTGTAAGGGAAATGCAATATAGTAACATAGCAGAAGACATACATAGAAAATCTACGTGAAAATAATATTTAGAGAAAGGAAAGTTGTTTGGTAAGGATGTTTCCATACTCAGGGACGCGGGGTGTACCATCATCGGGTGTAATAAGAAATGTATAAAGAGAGATCATATAACAGATAGACGCTACAAACTAAAACTGATAGATGGAACCGTACTGGACTATCCAACAGCATACATAGAAATTGCTACTAAGTATGTGAAAGGCGTAGTCTTAGCTGCATTATTCGACAATCCAGTGGCGTATCCCATTATAGGAAATGTGGGGGGAAATAATGAATCAGCGCTTCACAATGGAAATGTAGTAACAAGGGCACAGAGTAAGAGAAACATAGATAATGTCGTAACAAAAGAAGGATTCAGTACAAAAATTCAAGCAGTACCGGAGAATATAAACATGAAAGAGGAACAAGCAATTGACCCAGAGCTACGCAATTTTTGGAAGAAAGCTAATAATAATGACGTAGATCATACAAAACAGGGACATATTACATTCCAAGTTATAAACCGTTTCTTATATAGAGTATTTACTAACAAATTCAATAATAAATTTGATGAAAAACTAATCGCTCCATCAGAATGCTGGGGTATTGTTCTCAAAAAAGCCCTTGAGTCAGTCCTGGCTGAACATATGTCGGTCAGAAAGACAAAACATCTCATCTCGTCAGAATTTTTTCGGCCCAAGATGAACAAGGAGATCACGGAATATGTAAAGACATGCTTGATATGTAAGAAGGCTCGGCCTCCGGGGAAATTTAAACCTATAGAACTTGGGTACATGAAGATCATATTGGTGTCATTCAAAAATGTAGCAATAGACATCGTCGGACCCCTACAAATGACGAAGAACAAACATATGTATATCCTAACATTAACTGATATGGCTACCAGGTGGCCTAAGGCAGTGCCATTAAAGAGGGTAACAGCAGAAGACATATGTGATGCGTTTTACTCGATTTTCACGAGAATGGGTTTCCCTGAAGAAATCTTGTCAGATAATGGACCTCAATTCTCGTCTGACCTGTACTTGCAAGTTTGCAAACTACACAACATCAATATCAGCCACTCGTCAATTTATCATCCTCAGTCAAATGGAATGGTGGAAAGGTTAAATGGCACACTAAAGTCAATGTTAAGGAAATTAGCTACGGAAGGGCTAGAAAACTGGGATAATGTACTACAGACGATTCTCTTGGCATATAGGGAGGTCCCCAATGAAACCTCATTAATCTCACCTTATGAGTTAATGTTCGGCAGGAAGATGAGAAGACCGATGGCAATATTGAAAACACTATTCACACATGAAAGAACATGAGATGGAATAAAAACTACTTATGACTACATTATTGAATTGAGAAATAAAGTAAAAACAGTTCTAGAAAAAAAGCACGAATGAACACATTAGCGTAAACAGTAAAGAATAAAATGTACTATGTTAGATTTAACAAAAGGTTACTGGCAAATACCAGTGCACAAAGATAGTCAGAAATACACAGCATTTCAAGGGCCAGATGCGTTATATCTATTCAAGTACATGCCCTTCGGATTATCAACCACCCCAGCAACATTTAACAGAATAATAAGAAAAATCTTCAATCAGTTAGATAATGTAGAGACTTATTTTGATGGCATATGTACACACAGAGGATTGGGAAAAACATATTAAGACCCTACGGCAAGCTAGGTTTACTGTAAAACCAAGTAAGGTAGAGTTAGGAAAAAACATCCATTATTTTTTGGGGAAACAGGGTAGAAGGGGGACTACTGAAACCAGAATATGCCAATGTACATAAAGTGTTGAAAATAGAGAGACCAACAACTAAGAGACGGTTAGAAGTTTGGTGGGTCTCATTTCCTATTACAATAAATTCATACCTAACTTTTCAACACTATCGACACCCTTAACGACCTTACAAAAAAAATTAAACCAAATAATATCTGTTGGAGCAGTGAGTGCCAACAAACACTGGATGTCCAGAAATATCTGAGTAGTTAGCCTATCTTTATTTTACTAGACAATAAACCTAAATTTATAGTAAGAACAGATGCGTCCACGAAAGGGATAGAGGCGTTTTTATTGCAATCTAGGAATAATACTCTACACCCAGTCAAATTCATAAGTAGAAAATTGATGGATAGGGAAACAAGATATTCCACTATTGAGTGTTTAGCTATAATATGGGCTATACAAAAATTGGCATATTATTTATTGGGTTCAAGTTTTATTTTACAATGCGATCACCAGGCCTTAAAGTATCTAAGAACAGCTACCTACACTAACTCAAGAATAGCAAGGTGGTTATTGATACTCCAGGAGTTTAATTTAAAAGTACAGTATATTAAAGGGGAAACGAATGTAATAGCAGATTGTTTGTCTAGACTTGAGGGTGAGTTTGAGGAAATGATGAGAAGAATGAAAATATAGTGAAAACTAAATAATTAAGTTACTCCTGAGGAACATAAAACAATAAAAACATTTTTATTTCCTTATGGATGGTAGGACAAAAGAAATTTACCCCCATCTGTAAAACTATTACTATTATGCATTTTTTTTTACATTGCTCATGTTTTATGTCAAGAATTGTAATTTTTGTCCTATTGATAATGAATTGTTGCAACAAATATTTTGTATTGCACATTATTTACACATTAAATCTGCTGATGTAATTAAAAAGCAGTGTTGTTATGTTGGATAAGAAGTTATCCCATAACAAATGCCTCATACAGTGGACGTTCAAGGAACTTTGTTATTTTTTTTTCAATTTTCACGATTCACATTATTCTTTGTGTTTCGTATTTTTAACATTGCTGTGATAAGTTTTAACGTCACTACGTCACTATTTATGTTTTCGGAATTTATTTTTGGGTTGCTATAAATTTCAGGGTATAGATTTAACTCCGAGAGTTAAATCTAAATTGAAGAGGGGGGATATGTCAGGGAAATATTATAGTTTAATGGCGTGTTCCCGATTTGGGAATGTTAATGTAAGGCTGTTGCGCCGTGCGCACTATTTTTGACACATCCTTGGTGTGACGTAGTGTGGGGGAGATGACGTATATAGATGCTATGGTAGAGGGACGGTTTTTGTAGCGGAGAGCAAGGACGGTGTTGTTATTATTATGTATTGAAGGATTCCTGTTTCAATTAAAATATATATTCTTTATGATGGGTTTTTGACTTATTGAGGTTAAACCTTGTGAGTCATAAAATACAAAATACACAAACAAATTGTGCAATGAAAACAATAAATTTGAGCTTTATTTTAAGACTGACACTACAATTCCTTAGAACTGGACAGTCACGTGGTAAATTTTTACAAATCAAAGTTCAAATTTCCTGAATTCACGATGATTATATTGACTACGATGTATTATCTACTATTTTAAGCTCAGTTGGTGTTTATATGTTTGTATGTGGTTATGTTTGTATGTTTCACTTTTAGACTTTCAGTTACACAATCACGAAAAAACAAAATGACGGACGGCACCAAATTTGTCAGGACGGTTCCTTTTAACCTGCAGATGGTTTTAGTATAATTTTTTAAATTGTCCCTTTCGTCCGAAAGCACTAAATAAAAAAATCAGAAAATGTAGAGACAAAGAGAAATAAATCATATCTCTTTTCCATATAGAATAACTTTATGTGGACATTCAAAACTCGTTACTTTTGGTGCAGTCTTCTTTTCCAAGACTTTATTTTGAGCGGTTCGCTATAAAAAATATTTTATTGTCAAATTACGGTGCGCACTTTTTCGTGTACGCATCTTATTTTTAGCTGTGCTATGAATAATATAATAGCCCAAGACACTGGCTCATTTCGTAATGCTATGACGTCATTGTTGGAGCTTGTTATTTTAATGAAGGTGTCCCGCTTTCAATTAACTTCAATTGACTAAATATTTATTTTTTAAAATTAATTTGACTGTTTTAGTTTCTTTAAATTCTTTTCGAAGCTTCATTACATTTATAACATTTATAATTTAGTTTATTAGCGCTTTAATATAAGCAGCTATTGCCTTATAGAGAGAATGGGGTAGGGTAGTTCATTATCTTATATCTACTGTTACAAATATTTCATTACTTTAAATAGTTTATCGATGTGGGGTCGTAAATATATACGTAATGGCGGTTTTTGTCAAATTTGAAAAAAAAACAGTTAGTTTACTTTATTAAGTACCCTAAAAATTATGCGTAAATTTTATGAGGAAAGAAATTGTGTAAGTGAAAATAACCCATGAGTAAAGAAAATTAGAATTTATTATTTTTTCTTTTAAAATAATTATATTCTTATAATATTTCTAATATATACAATAAATAATAAAAAATATTAACAATCTAAACAAAGCGTGTTTCAAGTTTATATCGATTTGATACTTCATTTTAATATATATTTTTATCGTTTTATCGCTGAATTCAATTAAATTAATGTCCCCTTTGTATACTAATAAAATCCTAAGCCCTCTCTCACTTATGGTCCAATGTACCACATGTATAAAAATCATATTTTAAGATGTAAGCTGTTCACTTTAATCAATAAACTGAACTAATATTATTTTGAGTAAAATCACTTTCTCCTATAATAGATATTTTAACACAATCTAATGATTGGTTACCGGATTTATGGATATAACTATATAAAACTTATTTCACGTGAACCTTACAACTCATTTGAATTTTTACATATACTTACACTTATTATTTCCAACTTTTTGTGTCCATGATACTAAAATCATTTTTAATGTATATCTTTGTTTCACATATGTTTTAAAGCGATTAGATCGATCTTATTAAATATAGTTGGAAAATAAATTATATAATTTCTGGAAACAAAAACAAGAAAACATGGGGGGGGGGCATTTGTAGAAAAAAATAGGCATCATGATATAATTTAAAAAACATAATGTCTTATCGGAAAAATAGAATTAAAAAAAATTGCATACCTTAGTAAAACAGTGTTTTATTCCGATTGCAATCACTTGCTACGTTGGATCTAAAGCAGTGATAAATGTTTCTATGCAGTATTTTAAATTAAATCAATAACCTCTTGAATTCTTAGTTTGCTTTCATACCACTCTTTATATTTTTGTCTCAGAAATAGAGAATTACATTTTTCGTATGTATAATTAAGACCAACTGAAAGTTGCATTCTCAAGAGTAAGCTCAGATCAAAATTTAGTTATATAACAACCAGAAGGCCAAAGTCAAATCGTCGCATAACATAAAAACTTAACAAATAAATATTGGCATATTATCAAATGGGAAATTAAACTTTAGAGGACAGTACAATCCCGCTGTATGAGAGCGGGTATATTTCTAGTTAATTAATAAAATTGCAATTGATTAAACAAAGAACCATCATTTCAAGTATAAAAAGTATAAATTTGGCGTTAAATTAAGCATAATAATGTTTTAAATTCTTAAGAAGCATTAAAAGTACTTTTAGAGAATAAGTTATGAGTAGTAATTAGTAGTAATGATAAATTATACGCTAATTAATTATTATTAAATCTGAATATTTTTTTTAGTTTTATTAACTTTTCATTATTATTTTTGTGTAGTCATTCAGTTTATTATATTGAGTTTAACTCAAATATGGGATACCTTCAACTAAATATTTTCATTTTAATATGTAATTAAATATGTACAGTACAAAAAAACAATTGTTAAAATTATAACGATAAGCCATTTCCAACAATACCCTTTACTTTTTTGAGGGGCGATTATCAGTTGGACACTAACAAATGTCCACCTTCAAGTCATAAAACGCGGTATTATTTAACTTCTTTTAGGCAAAATCATATTCTATAATCTACGTTTATTCTGATTGGAAAATTAATAAGGTAAATGGGTTTTTAACCTCTGGTCTTTAACAATTTAGACTATTGTTAAATTATATTGCTCTAACACACCATTAAAAAGAATTAAATCACTGCTGATAAGGAAATTGAAAATACAGCCCAACGGATGTCTACTGCCTATCGCGCTTCTGTTGCATACTTCGCCGTTCAAGAAGCTTGCTTTTATTAGAATAAATGTGACGTAAAACGCAAAAACCCCAATATAGCCTTATGAGTTGAGTAAATGCCACCATGACAGTTTCTGCGTTACGTGACAGTGTGCGTAGAACGATGCGTGTGAAGTGCATTTGTGTAGAAGTAGTATGACAATACTTGTGTATGAATTATTCTGAAAAATAAATGTGCAAATGAAATTGAAAATATTAACTGTTTTAATTCATTATATATACTACCTTGACTATTGTCTTTGAATAGTTTAGGTCATTTCTACAGGAAATAACTTTGTTTGGTGCCTGTTCTGTGCCAGCCCATAAAGTTAGTGTCGATATTCATTGAATGTACGCAAGAAATAGCATTTTTCGGAATATTTGAAGTAAAACTAATAATTCTTATGATAAGATGTTATAAAATAGATGATGGTAAGTTTAAAAAAACAACTTTGCACCTCCTTGGTCTTTTATCACCAGTAAGCCAAGTAATAACTTTCCCATTAGTCACCACCTTGAATTATAGTCCAATATGTCATTACATTTTGATTAGACTTATCTTACTGTAATTATGCATAATTATTTACCATGCTTTATTTTAAACCTTATTCCATATTGTCAATGCTTTATAATTGTTTAAGCTAAAATATATATCGTATATATTATTATTATTATAATTATTATTATATCAGGCCTATATATTAAACTTATATTTTAAGAATTTATAGTATTGCTACAATTAATATTTCTGTTTGTAATTGTTACATGTAGGCTTGCAGGGGGGAAAAATCAATCGAAATAAAAAATAGAAACGTGGGGCTACTTTGAATCATTACAAAAAGAACCCAGAGCAAATAAACCATTTTTTAAAACTATAAACTATAAATAAAAGCTATTAAAAACTTAAAGCAATTTTTACTAAATCACCAAACAACAACAAAAAGAAATTCAACACGCAAATATTGTCAAATACTCTAACAAATATGATCCATGTGCACTTGAAGTTATTATAGAAATGAGTGATCTGTATTATAAACTGTACTATATACACAAATCTTATTAAAAAGATAAGGACTGCATAATTAAATAAAATAAATAATAAATAGCAAATTATTATAGTGAAAATCTACTGGTTAATCTTTTTAATTGACGTATACATAAATATATGTCATGAAAACATGTAAGAAGTTGAAATATGGGATGTTTTTCTAATTGAGAACCTTATTTTTCGTTATAAGAACAAAATGAACATATTAAATGAAGCTTTTTCTTTATTTCAGAAAGTAGCAGATTGTTACAGTTTGTTGATAGAAGCAAGAACATATAATGAAAACATGCATATACTTGTTTTAAATATTACATTCAGTAGCTTTCACTTTCTTACATTTGTTTTCAAGTCCCAAAAACGTATACACGTATATTCAAATAATGTAGAAACAAGATTATTCACATTAATTTATTGTCAAATGTTTGATAAAAGACTCATTAAAATCCATAACTATATTTTTGAATGCTTTACTTTATACAACTACCGTTGTCTTTAGATGCTCAAGTTATTTAATTCTGGCAAGGATTTTAAGTAACAAAGAATTTTTTTCATTACATTTTCAAAATGTATATAAAATTGAAAGGAACAAGTAATGATTTAATTCAATTTTTAGTTATAAGTTGTATAAAAAAGGACCCAAAGAAACGTTTACTTACAAATCATTCAACAAACTTTAACTCCAACAGAGTATTTAATAATAACACATATTTTTTAAAAAACACATTGATTTTAGTTTAACTTAAAATACAATAAGTAACAATTCAATTTTATTAATATTATTTATTATTTTTTCACCCACAAAATTGCTTTCATGTTTTCTAGATTTAACACAATTTAAATGTTATTTATTATAAATTCATCTTTTCTTTGGTCTAATCAGTTTTCTACAAATTTAAAAACAAAAGATATATATGGCCCTCCTCCATTTTAATACATGAGCCTTTTAATCCTAAACTTTCAACAGTAATATATCAAATAGATTAGAGCTGATATAAAGCTTTTAAATAAAATACAACATCTACCAATAGTGTAATCAAAATAATAAATGAAAGCTTTTTAAAATTATCTAGTAGTATACGTTTCGGCTAATGCCTTCGTCATTACCAATAACTTACACAAGTATTAAAAGTATATTTAAATTATCTAAGACACAGTGGCGTTTCTAGGGAGGTGCGTGGGGCCGAACCACCCAGGTGACACCATCAGGGGAGAGGACACCACTATATAAAATTTATTTTACTGAGAACGATTTTATGTCAAAATTAAACAACCCAGTAAAAACAAAGTTTTTGACTTTAAATCTATATATGTATAAATCAAAGTATGTATGTATGTATGTCCTTTATAGCTGAATAAAAATTTCATCAGATCGCCAAGAAACTTTTGGAGACTTTTAAGTACGCTTCTGTGATGGTCACTGGCTATTTTTATTTACAAATATTAACACTTATGGGGCGCCGTGGGCCCAAAATGTCATTTTTTGCTTATATGAGCTCTATAAAAATTAGTTTATGTGATAACTACTGAGTAAATGAATGGATCTTAACCAAAATTTGTATATAAAAACGTGGTAGCCCATATTAAAATATTAAAATATTAATCGTTCAGGGCTGGGGGCCCCATATGTCTTTTTTCGAATATGTTTGAGATATTATTTGCCATTCTATTTTTAACGATCTTGAGAAATATATCCACGATGAAACTGAATTTAAATAAACAGGTTATCAAAATGTACATCTTAAACCAAATGGGCTGGGGCCCCTTAATGTATTTTTTCTTATATCTATCTATCTATATATATATATATGAAAAATAGGTGCCGGTAATCAGTGATGGATTGCCTAACTTTTAACTACCAGTTCGCATCTCGATGCAAGCTAAATCACAACTGCAAAGATACAAAATGTCTAAAACAATTTTATTTTATAATTAACCAATAATAATAAACGTTAAAATACAAGAAAAGTAATAATTTTTTTCCCAAATTAAAAAAGGTGCCGGTTCGCCGTACCGGTGCGTACCGTCACAAAAAAGCACTGTATATATATATATATATACTAGGGGCAAGGACCCGGCCTTCGCCCGGGTTTAAAATAAGGTTTTCTATAGAAGCGTACAGTACTGTTTCTTTGCATGCAATTAATAGGTACATTTAACTTAAAGCAATGTGATAGACAACATTTTTGGCAGTTCCATTTGGAGTGTGTACAAAAAGAATTTCCACTTGGCCAACTCTGGAGCAGGCCACATACAACTGTCCATGAGAAAAGCTTGGTGTCTGCAAGTCTATACCAGCAATCCCAAGAGACTGAGTGATAATTTATATAATTTTATTTTACCTGTTACCATCGCCAAATGATACTTAACAACCACCGAAAGTTTTATGCTTCTACCTACACGGGAAGTAGGATAATATTTATTTTTTAATTTTTTATAGAGCTTATATAAGGAAAAAATACATATTGAGCCCCTGGCCCCCAGCATTTTATATATATGGAACGAAACCTGTTTAACAACCATTCTCATGTCATTGTGTGTATGTGTACCAAATTCACGTTATTTGGTTGTCTGGATCTTTAGTTATTAGAGAACCGACTAACACACAACAAATGCGTCTTATATGTATAAAATTTGGGCCCCGGCCCCCCAGTTAGTGATAATTTTTTTTCGACTGCTACCATCGTGCGAGTGTACTCAATAACTTTCCAAAGTTCATGTTTCTACCTACAAAGAAAGATGAGGAATTAGTGTTGATTCAGTTTTATATAGCCCATATAAAAAAAACGGTTTGGGCCCCCAGCCACCCATAAATTATTTTTCGACAATTTTCGTCATAAGAGTGTATTCAGCAAGTTCCCATAGTTTCCATAGTTTCATGCTTCTACCTTCACGGGAAATTGAAGAATTAGTGTTGAGTCCGTTTTAAATATAAGAAAAAAAAACTACAATAGGGCCCTTGGCCCCAAGTAAGTGATAAATTTTATAATTTTTTACCTGTTACCATCGCCAAATGATATTTAACAACTACCGAAAGTTTTATGCTTCTACCTACACAGGCCCCCGGCCCCCAGTATCTTATATATATGGAACGAAACTGTTTAATAACCTTTCCGGTATAAATTTGTGTACGTGTACCAAATTTCACTTAATTTGGTTGTTTGGATCTTGAGTTAATAGGGAACATCCAGACAGACGACAGACAACAAATGCGTCTTATATGTATGCTATATGGGCAAGTACCCAGCTTAACCCGGGTTTAAAATAAGGTTTTCTGTAGAAGCGTACAAAACTGTTTATTTGCATTCCATCGAGCTGAAAGCAAGCTGCAGGCATTTGAAAACAAATGCATGAGAAAAATTCTCCAGATCTCATATTTAAAACATAAGACCAATGAATATGTCTGGGACCGAATCAACTCTATTGCGGGTCATCAAGAAACAATCGTAACAACAATTAAGAGACGCAAGATGGCATGTTTTGGTCATGTAGTGCGACATGATACCCTGACAAAAATTATCCTTCATGGCACTGTAGAAGGGGGCCGGCGAAGAGGTCGACAACGGTGAAGCTGGATGGACAACATAAAGAAATTGACAGGGATGAAGTTCCATGAATTATTGGCCACCGCTCAAAATATGCATATGTGGAGATCGTTATCTGTTGATGCCTCTATCCGCTCCCCCCAACGACCGCAACGGTCACGGGACTGATGATGATGATGATCGAGCTGAAAATTAATTTCTTTTTTCGTATGTTATCATTGCGGGAGAGTACTCAACTTCCCAAAGTTTCATGCTCCTATTTACACGGGAAATTGGATATTTAATGATGAGTCTGTTTTATATAGCTCATGTTAGGAAAAAAACCTACATTTGGGCCCAAGGCACCCTAGTGAGTGATAATTTTGTATATTTTTTTCGCATGTTACCATTTCGCGAGGGTACTCAAAATCTTCCCAAATTTTCATTCTTCTACTTACACGGTAAGTTGGGAGAATTATTGATGAGTCAGTTTTATATATGAAAAAAAACTACATTCAGGCCTCTGACCACCCAGTGAGCGATAACTTTTATTAATGTTTCACCAGTTACCATTTTGGGAGGCTATATAACAACTTCCCAAAGTTTCATGCTTCTACCTACACAGGAAATAGGAGATTTAATGATGAGCCTGATTTATATAGCTCATTTAAGAAAAAACTAAGTTTTGGCCCCGCCCACCCCCTACCCAGTTAGTGATAATTTTATATTTTTTTCGACTGTTACCATTGCGGGAGGGTACTCAACGACTTTCAAAATTTTCATGCTTCTACCTACACGGGAATATGAGGAATTGGTGTTGATTCAGTTTTATATAGCCCATATAAGGAAAAACCGGTTTTTGGGCCCCCGGCCACCCATGAGTGGAACTATTTACATTCTTTTTCACCAATTATCGTCATAATAGTGTATTCGGCAAGTTCCCAAAGTTTCATGATTCTACCTTCACGGGAAGTTGGAGAATTTGTGTTGAGTCAATTTTAAATATACGAAAAAAACACTACATTTGAGCCCCTGCCCCCAGTAAGTGATAATGTATATAATTCATTTACCTGTTGTATGGGGTTTATTTGTTTTAAAGAAACATTTCAAAACGCAAGGTTTGAGCTTAAAATGTGCCCTGCTGGTTTAGTTTAAGTTATGCAAAAAGTATAAACACAGTTTCTTAGCTACAGTGTTTATGCCACCCAGGGATGGACGATATTATTGACTCCTACCCTCGCCAATAAAATGAAAAAGCTTGATCGAACGACTGGATAAAATACATATAGAATATATATAAAAAATACAGTTTAAAGTAAAAAAGATGTAATTTGCAAACAAATTTTATAAAAATATATACGTAATCTTGTTAGAGGCGCAACATTAACAGACATAAAAATAAACCGTTTCATAACATTTAGTTCACAACAAAAAACACACACACTCACTGAATCACACATGTGCACAAAAATACTCAAACGCACACCCACAGCGGTAAATTATTAATTAAAAAAATAAATTAAAACAATCACTGCTCTTTTCACTTTGTTCCTATTTACAAATTAATGTGAACTCAAACTATGACATACATAACATTATTTTATGGCAATAAACGCCATCTTGTTAATCTCGACACCAAAATGTTTATTAGTTTATGGCTTAATTTTCAATAATTTTTATTTTATATAGCTCATATAAGGAAAAATTACATTTTGGGCCCCCGACCCCCAGTATCTTATATATATGAAACGAAACCTGTTTAATAACCTTTCCGGTATAATTTTGTGTACGTGTACCAAATTTCACGTTATTTGGTTGTCTGAATCCTGAGTTAATAGGGAACATCCAGACGGACAGACAGACGACAGACAACAAATGCGTCTTATATGTATAGAGATATATCTAATATATAAAGCTCAGTTGGTGTTTGTATCTTTGTATGTTTGTATGTTTGTATGTTTCAATTTTCGACTTTCTGTTAGACAGCCACGGAAAAACCAAATGACGGACGGGGACCAAATTTGGCAGGACGGTTCCTTTTACCCTGAAGGTGGTTTTAAGTTAGTTTTTGTAATTGTCCCTTTTGCCCGAATGCTGTAAATTAAATAATCAGAAAATGCAGAGACAAAGAATACAAAATTTAACCTCATTTCTGTATTGAACAAATTTACGCGGACGTTCAAATGCCGTTCAAAGCGAGTTACTTTTGGTGACGTTTTTTCTCCCAATACTTTATTTTCAGCGGTGCGCATTCAAAAATTTTATTTATAATGTCTAATTACGGTGCGCACATTTTCGTGTACGCTTCATAATTTGAGCTGTGTAGTACAAAGAATTGTCATTTTCTTTACTGTTACTTTCTATATATTAGATAGACACGTAAACATATTTAATTACAACTGCCACACGATGCATTAGATTTAATTGTTTACACGTTTAAATTTAATTGCGAATTTGTTTTAATTATTTTCTGTTCCATAACTCGACATTTAATAAAAACCTATTTATGTAATAATTGTGTCAGTATTTTTTTCAAGGCTTCATTTTTAGCGGTGCGCGTTTTAAAATCTTTTATCGCCTGATTACCGTGCGCACATTTTCGTGTACACATCTTAAATTTAGCTGTGTCCTATTAATATAACATTTATATTTTGTTTGTCTTTTACATAAGCTATTGTTTTTTACATAACCTATACACTTATACTATTTAAACTTCGGCTACCGGACCTATTAACATAAGTAGATTAAACTAAATAAAGTGATCCTGAAAACGCTTAATTATTTGTATTGCGAATTGAATATGTTATGTTCATTCCTTTGATGATGGATTAACATAGGCAATTTTAATAATAAATTATTGTCATGGTTTCCCCATGCGTTTTTAACATAAAATTGATTTGTTTTGTTTGTTTTTTTAAAATTAGGAATATAGCCTAATTTCTTTATTTATCTTTATTATCTTTATCTCATAGACGTTGTTGCAAATATTGTATTAATTACAATTGTGCAGTGTCGTAAATATATAAGAGCTTTTTTTTAGTGACGACAGTGGCAGAGATCTTTTGGAAAAATCTCAACAAAGCAGTAGCCTTTTTTAATGGATACAAACAAACAAACAAACAAAATTCAACTGACTTTATATATTACATATGCGTTTAAATTATTTTATTTCAATTATTTTCACGATGCATTGTATTAATATTTTACATGCAATGAATAAAATTGGGATTTTTAAAAATTTAATTCATAACTCGACATTTAATTAAAAACCATAGATGTAGCGAGTTTATTTTATGTTGAAAGTCATGGCCTATGTCAAATAAACTTACACTTTCAAACAGTTTACTTAAGCTATACACTATACATTATAAACTTTCGCTAACGAACGTATTAACAAAACTTGACTAAATTTAATGAAGTGATCCTGAAAACGCTTAATTAATATGAATTGCGAATTGAATATGTTTTTATGTTCATTCCTTTGTATTCAGAATAGCATAGGCCATTTCTAAAATTGCCTTTTAATCATTTTTAAGATGCACTTATTAACAGACGGTTGAATCTTTTTTTTTCATTTTTATTTTATTTTTCAGATATAAAATCTGGTGTGTGTGTGCATTGAATATAATTTACAAAATATGATGCCTTATCCGAAATAGGGAACAAAAAAAATATTCCTTTTTGAAATTATACACATTGCTTATAAACCGTAAATATAAATCGTAAATTATAGAGACATAAAAATGTTAAATATTATTTCCCATGTTACAGCAATTATGTATACGCCAAAAGGAGGAGTAATTTTGGTCCAGTACATTTACTTTATAACAAGAATTTATTTTATGCGGCCATTTTTTTATGTTGTCTAAATATGGTGTGCACATTTTTTATCTCATTTTAATACAACCGGTTTTTTTTAAAAAGTATTTTAGAAAGTACATTTATAAATTTGTTTCTTTGCGCTATGTGTCACTTAGCTTTTGCCTTTTAAAGGGATAGTGCCACATGTTCTTTATCTCATAGACGTGGTTAAAAATATTATATATCTTACAATTGTGATACGATGCAGTTTCGTAATTATATATTAAATTTTTGAGTGACGAAGGTGGTAGAGCTCTTTCGGAAAACCTATAAGTTATGTTAATTTTGTACAAGGGGGAATGAAATTGTAAATTTAGTTATTATGGTTGGCAAGAATCATTATTTAATAAATCATATCTTTTAAAAAGTAAGGTTATGTTAAAAGGCACTGCATTAAGTAAAAACAACTATTGCGGTAAAATGGCATATCACTGTTTCTCATAAGATTTTAACTAAATAGATGAATATAAAATTTAACTTGGCAAATAAAAATTGTAATAACCAGCAACTATTACTTGGATAAAGGGTCAGAACACTCCCGCTACAAAGTGCGAGTATTTTTCTAGTATATCTATATATATAAAGCTCAGTTGTTTGTATCTGCGTCGGTATGTTTCACTTTTCAACTTTCTGTTCGTTAGACAATCACGGAAAAACCAAATAACGGACGGGGACCAAATTTGGCAGGACGGTTCCTTTTACCCCGGAGATGGTTTTACGTTATTTTTTGTAATTGTCCCTTTTTGCCCGAATGCCGTAAATTAAATAATCAGAAAATGCAGAGACAGATAATGAAAAATTTAACCTCATTTCTATATTGAACAACATTACGCGGACGTTCAAATTCCGTTCAAATCGAGTTATTGTTGGTGAAGTTTTTTATCGACAATACTTTATTTTCAGCGGTGCGCATTCAAAAAATATTATATTGTCTAATTATGGTGCACACATTTTCGTGTACGCTTCTTTTCAAAAAAAAATAAGCAAAAAACAATGACGTAATTTAATATTTCTATACAATCCATACAGACCACGGGAATCAATATACATAATTAACAAAAGTGACTTATCCGTGTTTGATAAATACAAAATATTAAACTTGCTGAAATGTACACTAAGAATTTCATAATAATTATCAATCCTCAAATCCTATTTTTACATCGTTGCCTTTTCAAACATTAAAATATAAGCATAAAACTATGACGTCATTTGTTTTAATTATTTTCTGTTCTATAACTCGACATTTAATTTAAAAAAAACAATTTATGTAACTATTGTATATATTACATTTATTTGCGCTATAGGTTAAGTAGATTTTGCCTTTGGGGGGGGGAGGGCTTCAAAGTCGCTGATGCATATATTGTATTAATTACAATTGTGTTACGATGCAGTGTCGTAAATATATATGAGCTTTTTTAGTGACGACGGTGGTAGAGATCTTTTGGCAAAATGTCAACAAAACAGTGGCCTTTTTTAATCGATACAAACAAACAAACATACAAACATCAACTGAGCTTTATATATTAGATATGGGTTTAAATTATTTTATTTCAATTTTTCCACGATGTATTGTATTAATATTTTACATGTGCAAATGAAATTGCTATTTAAAATAAATATAATTCATAACTCGACATTTAATTAAAAAAACATAGATGTAGCGAGTTTATTTTAAGTGGAAAGCGATGGCCTATGTCAAATAAACTTACACTTTAAAAATGTATACATAAGCTATATATACACTATACATTATACATTTTCGCTACCGAACGTATTAGCAGAAGTTGACTAAATTTAATAAACTGATCCTGAAAACGCTTAATTAATATAAAATTGCGAATTGAATAAGTTATGTTCATTCCTTTGAAGTCGGAATAACATAGGCCATTTCGAAAGTTGCTTTATAATCATATTTCATATGCGCTTATTAACAGACGGTTGAATCTTTTTTTTTAATATGGATATATATTTTTTTTCAGAAACAAAATCTGGTGTGTTTCTGTGTATTGAATATAATTTACAAAATATGATGCCTTATCAGAAATAGGGTACAAAAAAAATGATTCATTTTTGAAATTGTACGCATTGCATAAAAACCGTAAATATAAATCGTAAATATAGAGACATTAAATTTACTAAATATTATTTCCCAGTTAAAACAACTATGAATGCGTCAAAAGGAAGGGTTATTTTGGTCCATTACATTTACTTTATAACAAGATTTTATTTTATGCGGCCAGCTTTCTATAATCTTTTATTGTGTAAATATGGTGTGCACATTTTCTTGATATCATTTTAATACGACTGCTTTTGTTTATTTTTAAAAGTATTTTAGAAAGTACATTTATAATTTTTTTTATTGGCGCTATGAGTTATGTAGCTTTTGCCTTTTTATGGGATAGTGCAAAAATATGTCATTTATCTCATATCGCGGTTACAAATATTGTATTACTTACAATTGTGTTACGATGCAGTGTCGTAATTATATATGAAATTTTTGAGTGACGAGCGTGGTAGAACTCTTTCGGAAAACCTATCAGTTATGTTTATTTAGTACAAGTGGGAATGAAATAGTAAATTTAGTTAATATGGTCGTTGTGGCGGAGTCGTTGTCTAGGGGTTGAGGTCCCCCCCCTTGGCCACAGATATTTACCACGTAGACGGGTAAAAGACTCAGCAACGCTGGGTTGTTTTCTTTCAACGTAAGTTTAATGACATCAAGAATCTTTGAACATATATATGGTAAAGTACAATTTGCAGTTTACAGTTGATGGTCATACCATCCCGAGTCCTCGGCCCAGCTTGACCGGATTGGACCACGTTCACAAAAACTCCACACTCTATCGTCCGTCTTTCACCTGCCAGCTACTCGACAACTTAACACTCTCCCCGCGACACACAATGTGACTCCTATTATACCCCCGTCTTGTCCGACCAGTTTTGACTGGACCCTGGGTCATTCACCATGTCTCCCTTTGCCCGTGGTCCTGTCAATTCATTACAACTTTCACGTACCTTGAGTTCACCCGCCCCCCGTTCCACGAGGACAAGTGTTCACAGCCCCATTTATGCGTAGTCATCCCCACACCACAACATCTGACCGTAACACCCCCCTCCTCACGAGCGACCTTAGCAAGAATGTCGCGAGTTTATAAACATAAGGTCTGGAGGTTTTGGTGTGTCATGATCTAATAATATATCCCATTCTTACACACACAGGCATTTCAATAATAATATATAGTTATTTTAACAATATTTAACAATTGCAATGTGCACTATATACAGAATTTTCACCAGTAATATGCTAGCTTCCAAAAATATTAGTTCACAATAGCTGGTGTATATTCCCAAATACATAATAAGGAATCGTTTTATTTACATTGTGGAACTACCCGGTTTTCGTTCCTGCGTACGAGTCTAGTCCTATACTACCTTGCTTTCGAGGGTAGCAAAGGTTATTACTACTCAAAATGTTAACGATATATATACATTATATATAAAATTGTCACATTTGAAGTATTAATATTCTTCACATACAAAAAAATCTTGGTATTGTTAAATGACTTAAATGACACCCATGTTTCACAAGCAAAGAATCTCATGGTTCAATGATTTAGATGATCCCCGTGTTTTACAAGCGAAGAAAGTCATGGTTCAGTGACTTAATTGCTCAACATGTCTCACAAACAATGAATGGCATGCTTCAATGGTTTAATTGCTAATCATGTGTGTGACGAAATTTGTGTTGACTCAAATATCTGCTACCCAGCCTACGGGTGAAACAAGGGGGATAACTCACACACGCTTGATTAGCTCGCCTGTGTCAACGGAACCCCAATTAAATATGCAAGGATGTCAGGTGAAAGAGTCCAACCTCTTTGTGAGATGGAAAATAATTAGAGGCCAATCGGACACAACTGGACAAAACCGCCCCTCAGGGTATAAATACAAGCGCGCCCCTGGATCTCGTTCTCTTCTTTTCCGGCCAACGACCACAGCATCAGAACAAACGAAGTGTAGTATTCGCGTCAAGATTCTATCTGTGTCCATCCTTGGTCAAGAGAGCCGACAAGTACATCCAAAACCCAGAATCTGGTAAGAGTGAGCTCTAGCTTTATTTGCCGTATTTGTATTGTATGCATTACATGTAAATACTTAGATATGAACCATTGAATTTTCCGGTTGTAAAATTGTTGAAATGTTTAAGCCCCACGGTCGACAGCTCGCCATGCGGGACCACGTGGGACACGTGAACATTCCATGTTGTTATTTAACTGTGTGATTACCCACGCTCTCCATCGAATGGATGGTTTGAGCTAGATTTTCACAAAATAAGATGCATTTAATGCATTTAAGGTATTTATATATGTTGAACCATGTGCCCGGGTGTCAGCCAGCTAGGTCTGCATCCGTGGTTTAAGACTTAGACCCTAGTCTAAGCACACCCCCCCCCCATTATTAAATTAATAATTCACATTGTACATGAATATATGTAATCCACTTTTGGCACCTTGCTCTGAAGGCTTGGTTGTCGGAAGGTGGAATATAGACAGACTGAATTAGAGAAACTACCCTAGTTTTCTTTTCTGTTTTAGTCTGGTTCCTGGATACCGGACCTGTGCAGAGAGGCAACACGCACTCCTGTCCACAGTCCAACCCAGGCTGACTTGTCGTCATACCCGATTGGTCACACACCGT
This sequence comes from Ampullaceana balthica, assembly GCA_944989445.1. Classification (NCBI taxonomy): domain Eukaryota; kingdom Metazoa; phylum Mollusca; class Gastropoda; family Lymnaeidae; genus Ampullaceana; species Ampullaceana balthica. The sequence goes on along the minus strand of CALYLW010000074.1, from coordinate 785,674 downwards.
ACCAATCGAAGCTGGTGGCCACACACATAGCTGTGCCCCAAAGCTCGCACATCACACACGTGAGTGCGAAGATAACTTATCACACATCCTGTGAAAGTTAATGTCGTCTTAACCCAAGACGAGATAGCCAACACGCACCCAAGCATCGAGTATCAGGAGCACGCCCAAGTGACCTCCTTACTCAACACGCCAGCCAGAGGAACGACCTTGCAGTACCAACTGTGTCCGCCCCTCAACCGAAGGAACCCGGCGCAGGGCAAGGTGACCCAGAGTTGACCCAGTGTTATCGAAGCCAGTGAACCGCATCGGCCAGGAAGGACTTGCAGAACCAACCATCCCGCCCCTTACACAGGACACGGGTGGGGCAAGAACACCTGCAGCCAACCTCAGTACGAAGCACAACCCGTGGAGCTCGTGAGGCACCCCTACCCGCCCCAGCTACAGAGGGAACCCGGAGTAGATGAGACGACCCACAGCACACAGTGCAACTATAAGTACCCACCATTAACATAAAGTTAATTGCAACTTAGCCTAATGATGATTGTTATGCGAAGGGGACATTGCATTGCAGCAATCCCATCCTTGTAAAAAGTGTATGATAAATTAAATTGTGTTAAAATTCAACCTTTTAGTTTGTTGATTGTCGTATGCGAGTAGATCACTAAAGTATACCTTGTGAGCGAGATCCAATTAAACATATATACATATATATATGCCCCTAGACAACAAGCCACCTAAGATTTCATAAATATCGCCACAATGTGTCACGGCAATCACTATCCACCCAATTTTCTGTCCCTTTTCATTAATAATTGCATCTGTATTTTTATGGGACATGTTATGTATGTTTTCTGTCCCCATAGCGGGATCTCGTATGTATATTTATCGTCCCCCCTACTGGGACCAGTTATAACCACCAGTTAATGGGTTACAAATTATTATATTCATAATCATAACATAATCATCGGCAAAATTTTCATGAATCAAAAATTTCATCATCATAACATATAATAAATACATATTATCAATGTTATACCAAATGCCTGAGGGCTCCAAACATGTTGTGCTTACATAATCAAAATGTGTCGTGCACATAAGAATTGTCTTATCAATTCATATAATAGTAATACTGGGAATTGGTCGCTCAGACCCCCCAAGTAAATACAAAAATACATTATCATAACTCCTCATAGTTATCAACAAATAGCAGCATCATCATCCTAATCAAAACATTATCATCATAACAACATCTCTTATCATAAAATTTGGACTGAGGTCTCCAGTGCACAAATTTTCTTATATGATCAACACATTTGTCATGAACATACGAACCACTTTATTTCATTTCACAATGATACTGGTACAAGGTCACTCAGACCCCAACTTCAATCCCAACAATATTATCATTATCCATCATAATTTTCAACAAATTATCATCATCATCATCATAGAAGACACAATACCAATTCCGTGTTATTTACGGCGCCCTCCTATACCGTAATACTCAGACAAATTCAATGTATGCATCAAAAATCATAGTCATTGTTTTTGATGGTGGAACATTTCGTATCTTTCCCATTCTAAACAAGAAACGACCCTTATTAGCATTACCAAGAGCGTACCCTAAAATTTGGAAACTACAATCATTTGTCATTGTCCCAGGCTTAATTATTAGCTATTTTGTTCATTCTTGTACTCAACCCTACAAAATCTGTCAGTATACTGGTAGTCTTAGTGGGATTAGTGGGACCGTGATTTTCTATCAGTCTTTTGTCTGTCCCTTCCCATTGCCACCTCTATCCTCTGCGATCCTCCCTGTCGCTACCTCTATGACTTTTTCGGTTAAGTATACCCCCACCTCTGAAATTTCCCCGGTCACTCCTGTCACCCCCTCCACGACTTATCAGGTTAGCTTTACTTCCGCCCTTGAAATCTGGCCGATAACTTTGGCCACTCCATTTGAATTTTCCTCCCTGACCTCTTTTGAATTGTACTCTTTGACCCGAAGGGCTGACCATTGCGTCTAAAAATATACCAACGCACGAGCTAACCACACAATTAAATGTGTTCAACTGGACCCCAATTATTAACAAAACAAATATTCTCAACAGACCGGCCGTAAGCCTGTCCAGTGAGTATTTGTCCGTCATTGTCTTATGCCTTCTGGCCAGTCTAGGTTGCACTGTGTCATTGTTATTGTTTCTGTGTAGCTCCGTGTTTGCCCTGCTGTGTCCTTGGAGGTTATACGCGTCACCTTTGTTCAGCAACTCACAACAGTGTTTAGCTGAGCCCACGTCATATTGTTGTATGGCTCCACTGTAGGGTTTCTTCTTAAGTTGCTTGTTTTTATGTGGGCTATCTGCTCTTAGCTCAGTAGCATACTCAATTTTCCCATCATTATCTTCCTTATTTCCCTTACATTCAATACATTTTGCCTCCGAGGTTAATGTTACTACTGTGACCACGGTGTGTTCAGTGACCTTCACCCCATCTTGCATATCTAGGTCACTACTTTTTTCCTTATTCATATTAAGTAGAATTTCCCTCTTTCGAAATTGTACTTCTTTGGTCCACTTTTCGTGAGGTTTTTCAACTATTGTCCCAAGCATCTTGGACGTTCTATGCACAATCACTGTCATGTCTGTATCATTACCAGTTAATCTTTGCGTTAATTCACTCCTTTTCTCTTCCTTTTCAACAATCTTTTTTCAATAAGTCATTTATGTCTTCTTTGTTATGTGCTATAGTCAGTGTTAACTCATTATTCTCCTCTTCTTTTTGAGTTAGTGTGTCTTTAATTTCCTTTAGCTTCCACTGTAAGTTCTGCAAACATTCATCTTTCTCAGTCACCGTCTTATTCAGCCCTGATATATTTTGGTTTGCAATGATTAAGTTTAACTTCATCTCTGCTAGTTTTTCATCTTTACCCCTGACTATTTTTATTAGGCTAGCGTATAGGTTGTCCATCTCGATACTTTTCATTTTCCAGGTCATGGACTCAACTTCAGCTTCATTCAGTTTTATTTTGTTCTCTCTCTTACATTCTTCTAATGATTTTTCCATTGCGGCTAAGGCCTTACTCAAATCTGCTACGTTGTTTTGTGTACTGATTAGGTTTCTATCCATTTCTGTGTTTTCTATCTCTTTTCCTTTTAGTTCCCTCTGTAATTTTTCTAATAATTCACCTTTTTCAGCTTCAGACTTCTTCAGCTCTGTTACCTTTCTATCTTTGTCCTTAGTTATTTTAAGCCAGTTGGATTTTTCTTCATCATTTTGAGCCAGTAGTTTGTCCATTTCGGCAATTCTCATTATTAAGTTCATTGATTCAACTTCAGTTTCCTCTATTTTTAATCTGTGTTTGATGTCAACTTTTTCCGAGATCCGTTAGTCTAGTTTCAACCTTGTTCAATGTTGACTCTAGTTTACTTGCTGTCTCTTTGTGTTCCTTTAATTCATTCTCTCTAAGGGTCAGATTATTTCTCAATTCACTAATGAGTTTATTACTTTCTTCCCTGGCTATCTCGCCAGCTGCCGGTTCTGCCACCTTAACTTCTTTCGTTACATACGACTCTTGCCAAAATAAGCTGGCTATTCCATATAATTCTTCCTGACAGTTACTCTCGTTACTTTTTAAAGCTCCCTGTTTAATTCTCCGTTTTCTTCTTTTCTCTTCATCATTTTCTACCATTTTCTCCTGTCTCTTTTCGTATTGTCGCTGCTTCTTTTCATCTTTTTTCTGTCGCAGTCTCTGTCTTTCTTCGTTTTATCTCAATGATTCTTTATCTTCTTGCTCCCACTTTAACCGTACCTCTTCAATTTTTTTTAGCCACCAGCTATCTTCCCTTTCACCCTTTTCCTTCCCTTTATTAGCAGTCACTACATTAGTTAATTGACCCTGCTTTATCTTCTTATCATCCTTATGTGTGCTCCTTTCTAAAGTATTACTAGCATAATGATTTATTCTATCATTTGATTCATCATATTCCACTCGTATGACTTTCTCTACATCTCCGATTCCTCCCGTCTTCTCATCACAGTCATTCTGAATTTCTATTTCTTCCGATTTAATTTCACCTTTTGTCCCAGCTATTAAGGCGTCTATAACTGAATGATCATCTCTCTTCTCTGGCTCAGGAATGTTTTCCTTGGTCTCTCTTCCTACCGCCTCCATCCTAATTTCATCTCTGACTTGTTCGGCATACTTCTTTTCAGGTTCTACCACTTTATTGTCTGTTTCTTTAACATTATTTTCAGGTTTTACAGGGTTCTTGTCTGTTTCTCTACCATTGTTGACATTTTCAACAACTTTCTTGTCCGATTGCGTAATCGTTTTCACCCTTGCTAATTCTTTCCTGACTTTTCTACTTCCTTTCTTTTTGCTAGCGTCAGCAGTGTCTACCGAAATTTTCCTAGTAGTTGACTTCGAATCGCTTTTGAAAAACTTTTTATTCTCAATTTCGGCTACCTCTTTTTGACATTTCAACTCCGGTTTCTCAGTCACGTGTTTGTTTCTCGATTTATATCTTTTCTTTGGTCCCGAAGTGGTTTGAGTAATTAGAACGTTATTATTTGTACCTTTCTTGTCTTCCTCTTTAACTCCTCTATACATTTCATCGGCCATTTCTAGTTCTCTTTGTCTCTCCATTTCTCACCTTCTTGACTCCTCCGCTCTTTTGAATTTCCGTTTTTCTCTTTCCTCATCTTCTTCCTTCCTCCTTCTACCCCTTTCCTCATCTTCTTCCTTCCTCTTTCTAATCCGTTCCTCATCTTCCTCCCTCCTGCGCGTCTCTTCCTCGCTCTTCCTTCTATCTCTTTCCTCATCTTCTTCCCTTCTCCTTCTAGCCCGTTCCTCTTCTTCCTCCCTCTTGTACGCCTCTATAACCCATCTCTTTGCCTCCTCCCCTTCAAATCCCAGCTCCCGGGCACTTTGTTTAAGTTTTTCAATATTAGGCAACCACATTTTTATGTTTCTATATTAATAGTCACTCTACGGTCACAATCTCAAATTCGTCTACCGTCTTCCTATCGTTTTGTATTAGGGACCTAATATAACAATTACTATCTCAATAATACAATTTGGGGATTCATCATATACAAATATATAATATATAATATGTAAAACATACTAATTTAATATTAGAAATTAAGTTGTACTTGCCTGTACGATAGAAATTATCACACACATAGTACCCATACATAAGAAAAACACATTACACCAGGGCAGTATCAATATCCATAGGCGAGAGAGTCACAAAGTCCCCGCCTTCACTGTCATGTATTACTGAGGTTGTAACCTCGAAGTTGTCCAGGCTGTAGTCAGCTTCTGTTATGCAACGTGTTACTGTCTAGGTTAGTGTTCGTTATTCTTCCGATGCTCTTCCGGGTGTAGTCTGTATGGCCTCCCTTTCTGCGTCTGTCTACAACACCACTGCAAAGGCTGTCTGTAACACCACTGCTACGGCTGTCTGTAACATCACTGCTACGGCTGTCTGTAACATCACTGCTACGGCTGTCTTCAACACCCCTGCTACGGCTGTCTTCACCACCACTGCTACGGCTGCAACACCCCTGGTCTCGTCGTTACGAGGTGTAAGCCCTACGCTCTCGTGATGATCTTGATATCGGGATGGCTAGTACGGCCAGTTCTGTACACGCCTCATCTTTGATGTGTTTTTCGTCGTTTCTCCTTTAGTGACGTGTCTTGATGCACTGCGTTGACTCTAACCGATGGCTCGGTTTTTCGACGCGGCCCCCACTGTGGCGGAGTCGTTGTCTAGGGGTTGAGGTCCCCCCTTGGCCACAGATATTTACCACGTAGACGGGTAAAAGACTCAGCAACGCTGGGTTGTTTTCTTTCAACGTAAGTTTAATGACATCAAGAATCTTTACATGGTAAAGTACAATTTACAGTTTACAGTTGATGGTCATACCATCCAGAGTCCTCGACCCAGCTTGACCGGATTGGACCACGTTCACAAAACTCCACACCCTATCGTCCGTCTTTCACCTGCCTGCAACTCGGCAACTTAACACTCTCTCCCCGCGACACACAATGTGACTCCTATTATATCCCCGTCTTGTCCGACCAGTTTTGACTGGACCCTGGGTCAATCACCATGTCTCCCTTTGACCGTGGTCCTGTCAATTCATTACAACTTTCACGTACCTTGAGTTCACCCGCCCCCCGTTCCACGAGGACAAGTGTTCACAACCCCATTTATGCGTAGTCATCCCCACACCACAACATCTGACCGTAACAGTCGTCAAGTTTCATTATTTAGTAAATCATATCTTTTAAATAGTAAGGTAATTTTAAAAGGCACTGCATTAAGTGGTAAAATGGTAATAATTAAATATTTGTGTTTGTTGCTTTTTTTTTCTCTCTTTTTTTTTCTTAAATATATTTAATTATATTTAATTGTTTTTCCTTAAAATGGCATATCTCTGTTTCCCATAAGTTTTTAACTAAAAGATGAATCTGAAATTTAACTTGGCAAATAAAAATTGTAATAACCAGCAACTAATACTTGGGAAAAAGGGTCAGCACACTCCCGCTACAAGGAGCGGGTATATTTCTAGTCTATATATAAAAAGCTCAGTTGTTTGTATCTGCGTCGGCATGTTTCACTTTTCAACTTTCTGTTCGTTACACAGCCACGGAAAAACCAAATGACGGAAGGGGACCAAATTTGGCAGGACTGTTCCTTTTACCCCGGAGATGGTTTTAAATTATTTTTTGTAATTGTCCCTTTTGCCCGAATGCCGTAAATTAAATAATCAGAAAATGCAGAGACAAATGATGAAAAATTTAACCTCATTTCTATATTGAACAACTTTACGCGGACGTTCAAATTCCGTTCAAAGCGAGTTATTTTTTATGAATTTTTTTCCCCCCAATGCTTTATTGTCAGCGGTTCGCATTAAAACAATATTATATTGTCTAATTACGGTGCGCACATTTTCGTGTACGCTTCTTTTTAAAAAAAAATATAAGCATAAAACAGTGACGTAATTTAATATTTCTATACAATCCATACAGACCACGGGAATCAATATACATAATTAACATAAGTTACTTATCTGTGTTTGATAAATACGAAATATTATACTTGCTGAAATGTACACAAAGTATTTCATAATAATTATAAATCCTCAAATCCTATTTTTACATCGATGCCTTTTCAAAAATTAAAATATAAGCTTAAAACTATGACGTCATTTAATATTTTTTATACAAAATCGATCGCTGTGCCACCCAACATAACCTAAAAATATTTTTCATCTATACAAACATACTGAAGACGCGAATTATGTATATTGATGATTACAAAAGTAGAGTTATTTTTGGTCCAGTTGTTATGAGCAGACTTTTTATTATTATTATGCCAGAATACTTCTAAAACCATTTATTATTATTGTCTAAATACGGTGCTTACATTTTCTTGAATTCTTTTTAATACGACTACTTTACTTTAGTTTCTATAAAGTATTTTAGAAAGTACATTTCATATATAACATTTATAATTTAATTTATTGGTGCTATAGGTTAAGTAGATTTTGTATTTGCCCGGGGGGGGGGAGTGCCATATTATCTTTATCTCATAGACGTTTTTGCAAATATTGTATTAATTACAATTGTGTTACGATGCAGTGTCGTAAATATATATGAGCTTTTTTTAGTGACGACAGTGGTAGAGATCTTTTGGAAAAATGTCAACAAAAAAGTGGCCTTTCTTTAATGGATACAAACAAACAAACATACAAACATCAACTGAGCTTTATATATTAGATATTCGTTTAAATTATTTTATTTCAATTTTTCCACGATGTATTGTATTAATATTTTACATGTGGAAATGAAATTGCGATTTTTTAAAAATATAATTCATAACTCGACATTTAATTTTAAAAAACATAGGTGTAGCGAGTTTATTTTAAGTGGAAAGCGAGGGCCTATGTCAAATAAACTTACACTTTAAAAATGTTTACATAAGCTATATATACACTATACATTATAACCTTTCGCTACCGAACGTATTAACAGAAGTTGACTAAATTTAATAAAGTGATCCTGAAAACGCTTAATTAATATAAAATTGCAAATTGAACAAGTTATGTTCATTCCTTTGAAGTCGGAATAACATAGGCCATTTGTAAGATTGCTTTTTCATCATTTTTCATATGAGCTTATTAACATACGGTTGAATCTTTTTTTTTAATGTGGATATATATTTTTTTCAGAAACAAAATATGGTGTGTGTGTGTGTGTGTGTATTGAATATAATTTAAAAAATATCATGCGTTATCAGAAATAGTGGAAAAAAAAGATTCATTTTTGAAATTGTACACATTGCATAAAAACCGTAAATATAAATCGTAAATATAGAGACATTAATTTTTTAAAATATTATTTCCCTGTTAAAACAACTATGTATACGTCAAAAGGAAGAGTAATTTTGGTCCATTACATTTACTTTATAACAAGATTTTATTTTATGCGGCCAGCTTTCTATAATCTTTTATTGTGTAAATATGGTGTGCACATTTTCTTGATATCATTTTAATACGACTGCTTTTTGTTTTTTTTAAAGTATTTTAGAAAGTACATTTATAATTTTATTTATTGGCGCTATGAGTTATGTAGCTTTTGCCTTTTTATGGGATAGTGCCTTAATATGTCATTTATCTCATATCGCGGTTACAAATATTGTATTACTTACAATTGTGTTACGATGCAGTGTCGTAATTATATATGAAATTTTCGAGTGACGAGCGTGGTAGAACTCTTCCGGAAAACATATCAGTTATGTTTATTTAGTACAAGTGGGAATGAAATAGTAAATTTTGTTAATATGGTCGTCAAGTTTCATTATTTAGTAAATCATATCTTTTAAATAGTAAGGTAATTTTAAAAGGCACTGCATTAAGTGGTAAAATGGTAAAAATTAAATAATAATTTTTTATCTCTCTTTTTTTTTCTTAAATATATTTAATTATATTTAATTTTTCCCCTTAAAATGGCATATCTCTGTTTCCCATAAGATTTTAACTAAAAGATGAATCTTAAATTTAACTTGGCAAAAAATAAAATTGTAATAACCAGCAACTAGTACTTGGGAAAAAGGGTCAGCACACTCCCGCAACAGTAGCGGGTATATTTCTAGTATGTATATATAAATGAAAGTATGTATGTATGTATGCATGTCCTTTATAGCTGAATAAACCATTCATCCAATCGGCATCAAACTTTTGAGTACGCTCCTGGGATGATCACTGGCAACTTCTTTTGCAAATATTAAGACTTATGGGGCGCCGGTGGCCCATAATTAGATTTTTTTCATTTATGAGCTATATAAAAATTACTTTAAGCGTTAGCTATTAGGTAAATTGATGGATCTTAACCAAACTTTGTATATAACATTTTAGTAGCCAATATTCAAATACTATAGGGCACTAATTTCCTAATGTCCATTTCATCTTGGCTGGTTGCCAAAAATGTCTTTTTACATTGACGTTTCATATTGTATTCCCCATTTAGGTATTACAGATCTACATAAATATAGCGAAATATATCCGTTATGAAATTGATTTAAATGAACAGGTATTTTGAACTTGACATCTTGCACTAAATGGGCCCTGGGGCCCATAATGTATTTTTTTTGGTGCTAATATGAGCTCTATAAAAATTAGTTTTGTGTTATAACTACTGAGTAAATGAATGGATCTTAACCAAAATGTGTATATAAAAACGTGGTAGCCTATATTAAAATAAAAAGGGCACTGCACGTCTAATATTAATCGTTCAGGGCTAGCGGCCCCAACTGTCTTTTTTTCGAATATGTTTCAGATATTATTTGCCATTCTATTTTTAAAGATCTTGAGAAATATATCCATTATGAAACTGAATTTAAATAAACAGGTTATCAAAATGTACATCTTAAACCGAATGGGTCGGGGCCCCTTCAGGTATTTTTTCTTATATCTATCGATATATATATACATATATATATATATATATATATATATATATATATATTTATATATAGAAACGTGAAAGTATGTATGTATGTATGTATGCATGCCCTTTATAGCTGACTAAACCTTTTATCCGATCGGCATGAAACGTTTGAGTACACTCCTGGGATGGTCAATGGCATTTTTTTTTCTCAAATTTTTAACCCTTATGCGGTGCCGTGGGGCACATAATAAGATTTTTTTCTTATATGAGCTATATAAAAATTACTTTAAGCGTTAGCTATTAGGTAAATTGATGGATCTTAACCAAACTTTGTATATAACATTTTGGTAGCCAATATTGAAATACTATAGGACACTAATTTCCTAATGTCCATTTCATCTTGGCTGGGGACCAAAAATGTCTTTTTTCATAAACGTTTAAGATTTTATTCCCCGTTAAAGTAGTAAAGATCTAGATAAATATAGAGAAATATATCCGCTATGAAATTAATTGAAATAAACAGGTGTTTTCAACTTGACATCTTGCACTAAATGGGCCCTGGGGCCCCTAATGTCGTTTTTTGCTTATATGAGCTCTATAAAAATCAGTTTATGCGTTAGCTACTTGGTAAATGAATAGATCTTAACTAAAATTTGTAGATAAAATCACTTGGTAGCACACATTAAAATAACAAAGGTCACTGTACTTCTAATGTTCCATTGTTCAGGGCTGAGGGCCCCAAATGTCTTTTTTTCGCATATGTTTGAGATATTATTTGCCATTCTATTTTTTACGTCCTTGAGAAATATATCCATGATGAAACTGAATTAAAATTAACAGAATTTTGAAATTTACATCTTAAATCGAATGGGCCGGGGGCCCCAAATGACTTTTTTGGTATCCTTTGAGATATTATTACCCACTCAGTTTTTAACGATTTTTCGAAATATATCCATGAAGAAACTGAATTTAAATGAACAGGTTTTCAAAATGTACATCTTGAACCGAATGAGCACGGGACCCCTTAATGTATTTTTTTCGTTATTAGATAAATAAAAATTAATTTAATTGCTAGATAATGAGAAAATAACTGGATTTTGATCAAACTTGGTATATAAAAACTTAAGAGCCAATCTTAAACTACTTAAGGGCACTGAACTCCTAATGTCCATTTCCTCGGGGCTGGGGGCCCTAAATGTGTTTTTACTATAGTTTAGTATATTGTATTCTACATTCAATTTTACATGATATTGAGCAATATAGAAAAATATATTAATATATTTGTAATGAAAATAAACATATTTCCAACTTCATATGTTAAAATGATGGGCCCAGTGACCCTTAAAGTAATTTCTTTTTTATCTATATGTATTCTTTTTTACTGACATCGTTGCAACGCACGACGGTTCTGCTAGTCCCTTATATATGAGACATGACTAAAAGTATCGATTATGTTAAAACGCGACAAACATTTACAGACTGAAACCGAATTATCTCCCCTGGCTTTAAAACCGGAGGAAGGGGGGGTGTGGACATCGATGGGTGGCGTCAACGCGTTAAATCAACTGGCACGTGGAAGACAATCCATAACAAACTGTTAAATTAAATTACATATGTTATATAGAGATAAACTTAAAATGCATTAATTTAATTACGGTACATTCGATCGATGTGAAATTTTGTGAAAAATGGGCGTAAACATAAGAGCGCTATACCTCGTTGATAGTCTATCTAGAAACATTAGCATCTTTTAAAACAATGGCCTCTAATCTTCATCTGTTCTCTTTTGTTGTGTGCTATTTTACGGGTTACCGTCACGAATTTAATTAGCAAGTTACATTAAGACAACAGTTTAAAGAAGAAAAATTACAAAAGTTGTCACCTTTAGGAGCACAGATAAGTAAGTACTTTTTTGTTAGTTCTTTCCTACAAATTACTGGAGCTTGTTCAAAAATGGCAACAATTAACATGGAATCATGTCGAAAATCTGTAATTTTTCTGAGTAAAAATATTTTGAATTTTTTTTTAAAGCAAATAAATAAGTTAGAAAAAGTTAATTGAACCAATTATAAAATTATTTAATTTAAATATTTCTTGTTCAAAGATATTAAATTATGCCACATGGATTACATAAAACTAAGAGGCCTTGTGGATGCAGGCAAAGAAAAGCAAATAAGAGAAAAAAAGAATCACTTTTAACTAGGACCGCGAAAATTAATGATTAATTAATCGATTAATCTTTAAAAAATTTTGATTAAAATGTATTTGATCGATTAAATTCGAAACAAAATTATAAAATATTTCTAATATTTTTCTTAACAATCAACATACATAATTCCCGTAATGGATGTAATGCTTCATGGATGTAATGCTGATTTGTTCATTAGTGTGCACCAAAAATTATTGCACCAAATATAACTCTTTTCAAACGTTCCGCATAAAATTGTTCAATATGATAATAAATGATTCAAATAAAAATATATAAAATAAATGAAAGTCTGTATTACGTTATTTTCTAAATCCTTTATATTAACTCGTGGTGTCTGCTTGCTCGCGCCCTTGTCACCAAAACTTTGGTTCAATTTTTAACCCTTTTCCTCGTAAGCTAGCAAGCTGAAATTTTGCAGGAAGTTTTGTACCGATAATAAAAATCGTGTAATTGAATTTAAAAACTAAATTTTTATTTTGAATTTTAAAAGGCAATAAGCGTGTAAATATTATTAATAAGATAATTAATTATTTAAATAGTTATTTCCTCTTGTTTGACTTATGTGTGTGCCAAGATGGCGACCCGGACACGTGGTTGAGGTGGATCAAAGATGGCGACCGGCAGGTCAGGTGACATTGGTAAAGGGCAATAATCGTGTAATTGAATTTATAAACTTAATTTTTATTTTGAATTTTAAAAGACAATAAGCGTGTAATGAAATAAGTATTTAAATAGTTATTTCCCTTTTTTATGTGTGTGTGTGTCAAGATGGTGACCCGGACACGTGGTTGGACACGATGGCGACCAGGTGGTCAGGTGATAATGACATGTCATATTTTTATACAATTTTATAAAGGGAAATAAGCCAGTAATTGATCAAGTATTTACAAAGTTATTGCCCTTTGGTTTTGAATTGTTTTTATCTTGAATTTTTATGGAGTGGTTCTCAATATGTAATAATACCACAATGTAACTAATTACAAACAACACGAGGTAAAACAAAACAAGTATCGTACAATTTTCAGCATTTATTTTATAATAAAAACTCGTCTATAGTCCACGGTTCGTCAAGTAAACTATAATCAAAATCATCATCATCAGCTTCAACTTCTGGTGTTGTGGAGTCCGGTTCTGTGGCCCTCACCGTTTGCTGTCGTTTCTCTCTATTTAAAATATCTACACGAAAGCGGAACACTTTACACCAGACCTGAGCATAGATTGTGTTTATAAGATCTTCCTCGGTGAGGATATCTTTTAACACAGACCGGAGTTGGTCGTCGACCAACTCCTCAAACGTTGTACTCCTCCCAGCTGTGCTGGTTACCCAGTTTTTAAGTCAACCCCTGTATGGCAAGATGGGGGAACGAGGCGCTAAATTTTTGGTTTATTGTACCGTTTTCTCGTCAGAGGTGTTACTAGCGGGTTGTGGGGGTGCGGACCGCATCTGGTAATAGCATGATGTGACACCAAAATTTGAAATTATTTATGTTCCCGTTATTAGGTCTATGGGGTGGTAAGTCATGAGGGCAGTGACACTATGAGTTTGAAGATCCATATATGCAAAGGTCACAGACTGCCGTGTCAAGATTATTTTGAATCCATAATTTTTTAGTCACAAACTAAGTAGACAGGGGCACTCATAACTCGTTGTATTGATATTTATTGTGATCGATTGTGGGATTAATGTGAGATATAAAATTTGATCAACTAACACAAAAGTTCTGAGTCCCCCTGTGTGACTACTCATCTTTAAAAAAAATGTGCTCATTTTATGTGTTACTTTTACGCGTTAACAAAAGCTGTGTCAAACTTAATTTCATTCATGAAAATTTAAACTCTTTAAACAACCCCATAAAAACAATGTTTTTGACTATAAATCCCTTATATATGAGACATAACTAAAAAGTATTTATCATACTTAAACGCGACACATTTTACTGGCTGAGATTGCCTTAAATACCCTTTTTGTAAAACGGACTGGGCAGGGAAAAAGTTTTGGTCACAGATGGTTGAACTACACTCAGCGTTACGCGTAAAATGTCAACAAAAGCTGGCCGATACATATAGAGATAAACTAAAAATGCATTAATTTAATTACTGTAAATTCGATTGATCTGAAAATTTAATTGCTTTATCCTCCCCGCAAGTCAAACCTACTGTAAAAAGTTCAGCTCTCTAGCAAGTCATCAAATGTGTTAATGGGCGTTTTGAAAAAGTTGACGACAGATCCGGAAGCGTTGAATCCGTAATACTGCACGAGTTAATAAGATAGGGGCCTAAAAAATACAGCGTATTTAGTAGGTTTTAAATGACCAAACAAAAGACCACTGTAGAATTTTAAAATTTAAACCAGAAAATGGTAGTTATTCATTTTCACGTCAAGAACAACTTAGCAGATTTTGCAAAAACACTTCTTAAAAAAAAGACCCAAACCTAGAAGGATAATGAGACCAACATTATATGCTCAAAAATATTTTGCATCAGCCTTTTAAGCTATAGGTTTATACGAAGTTAATTTTTTTAAAATGAATTAGAATAAGTAAGAACATTACTCAAGATGACATAGGTATAATTAATATACTAAATCACATAAAAATAATCAAAGCTACTAGGTAAGATTAGTTCATGACAAGATTATGAGAAGAAATTAAAAATAAACGGTCCCAAATACTTTTTTTAAAAGAGTATTTCTGTTGCATTAATATATAAGTCATTGTGTTTGCAAAATAAATAATTAAATTAACATATTTAACACAATGGTACATTGGTACATGCTTCACATTCAGATTAAAAGAAGGATTAAATTTTCTGTTATGTATTGAGAGCGTTTTTACCTAAATGAATGTGTATGCTTAAAACTACATATTTAGTATATAGTTCAAAGAATTAAAACGCTTGTATAAAGTTATCAGCAAGCTACGCTTTGCTCCTAAAAGAGGCATTCCAAGAAAAAACAACTTAATTTAATTATGTAAGTGTGCTTATCTTTAAAACTAATAATTAAAGAAAAAATTAAAAGAATAAATTTAAATATGTTTGATCCTCAAATTTCTAGTTTGCTATATATTTTACTCACTAAATTTTTTAATTTGTACAATTAAATTTGTAGTTGAATTTCTCTTAAATAAAGGGCAGTACTCACACCGAATTACGGACACTTCGACCCCGGATGGTTTGACTCTGCCAGTTCGACCACAGGACGTTTCGACCCCAGGACGTTTCGACCCAGGAAGATTCGACCCCGGGCGATTCGACCCCGGACAGTTCGACCACAGGACGTTTTGACACCAGGGCGTTTCGACCCCGGACGGTTCGACCCTCTCGTTTCTACGTTGTGAATTTTTTTATTTATTCTCTGTTGTTTTTTTTAAAATATTGTTAAAAATAAAATTTGGTATTATCCATTAAAAATTAAAAAAACCTAATTTATTATTGAGTTTTAAAAATGTATATATTTAAGTCGTTCAAAGGTTTTCACCGTGATAACAAAAACAAACGAAAGTTGCTTTTGTTCTTTTATTCTTTTCTTTTTTTAATTATTTGTTAAAATTTTTTAAAGTGTCGACATGCTGAACACAGGCGCTGAAACCATTACAAAACCAAGCCCTTTGCATTCACTTCTGTTTCTTGTGTTTTTAATAAGACGTACATGGTTGTAAGTATTTAAAGTTCATACATTTGAATACTTTATACCACCGCCTTGCAGACCACCCACACATCAAATTTCCCGTACAAATTTGATCAAAATTAGTTATATAACTATGGAAAATTGCGTTTCAATTGCATCACACACTATTTTATTTGGCAAACTCATAATTTAAACTTAGCTATGTATAATGATTTTGAAAGTCGTCACAAGACAATATTTTGATGGAAATTTTTAAATGTGTAACGCCCTTATGTATTTACGATAGTTATTTTTTTAAAAATTATTTACAAACAGTTGAAATTTGTTTAAATATTTTTAATTTTACTGTTTATTATTTTTATTTTCATTGAGTTTTTAAAATGTTAACAAATTAAGCAGTAGCAAATATTGGGTCACTATTATTATTATTTTAGAATAAAGTCAACTATTTAAATATTATTATTGTGATAAAGGCGAATTTACAATTGCGCTATATATATATATATATATATATATATATATATATATATATATATATATATATATATATATATATCATTCATCGAGTCAAAAGTGGTTTTATTGTTATATTTTTACATTAGAATCACCATAGAAGATAAAAATAATTTAAAGAAATTGACTTAAAATAATAAAAATATACCCGTCATCTTGTACCAGAATACAGAGCCAATGTCATTTGAAAAAAATATCATTTTCAACTGCATTATTACACACATGTGTTGGGATATAAACTTAAAATAATTTATGAGCTAATTAATTTTCTGGTGGTTGATAATAAGTCCATAAAGCGGAACAATCTTACTTTAAAAACACGTAATTTGGAGCCAGATTTATCAATAACATTAGAGAATATTCTTATAGGAATCCTTGCTAATATTTAAAAAATGTTATAATCTCTATTAAAACGAATTTTAAAATATTTTTTATATCAATAAATAGTGCAGGATATATGCCTAACGTTACCTTGCCATTGGATAAAGAAAAGCTCGTAGCCATTGAAGAATGTTCACATGTGGAGGATGATATCACTACCAAGGAATCAAATGCAGGCATGGATGATAAAACGTAAGTATAAATTTAATATTAAGTTTCGAATATTTAAAAAAGAGAAAATTGATTAGTTTACACACAAATGCAATTTTATTTTTCAATCATCTTAAAATTTAATGTAATTGTTGAGATCCTTTCTAAGTCAGATTATAATGGTTTCAGCTAAACTAGACCAACTTTATCAACATAAAAACACCCAGTTTACTGTTATTCCAGACATGCATTTATGCTTCGGTATATACCTCAGACAAACATAAAGCTTAATTTTTTATAGGAATTTTTTCCCATACAAAATCACCCTTGTATATTGGGATTCAATTCTTGATAAAATTACTTTCCACGTTATGATTCCATTATTTGATGGGATTACAAAAACCATTATTAACACGTAGCACATAATGGGATTATATTCTTGGAGGAATCCATTTTCCGTATTTTATTTCACATTTCCATAGGATAACATATCCCGGTAAAAACACGCTGCGTAATGGATCCCATTTCTGGGTTGAATCGTTATTCCAAACATATTCCAATAATTTGATGGTCTTTTTAACCAAGTTTGAATGGACCACATTATGGTTTTTATTTCCTCTCCCGGATGAAATCCCGTTTGTTCAAAAGATCTGAATCACTTATTATTGCAGCATTTAATGAAATGGGCTCCTATATTAGAGATAATACCATTTATCTATCTCTTAAATTTGCTTCTGATATACAGAAGATTGTGGGTCTTATAATTATTATCCATATTTTATATCCAGAAAAGCTTTTCTATTATAGTTTTAAATGTTGATAGCATGTTGGGTATCCTGGTTTGATTATGCAAACAATTTCACACCCGAATTCCTGAATGTAAGAAAAATAATTTTTATGTGTTTGATCTTACATACGGAATAAGAAAAAAAAAGTTTTTATCCGTGTGTCTATCTGAGGGTTGTATTAAATTATCGTTGTTTTTGTAATTCCAAGTTAGAAGTAATTGCTTTATATATTAGTATTTGTTAGGGTCTCATTCGTTGTTGGATTATTGCTGGCTCTCCGCTGCACACACACAAGAGATGACACAAGATTTCGGGTACAAATCACTGTTTATTCTGCTATGTACAATTGTATAAACTGGCGGTCCCGCCTCGACATCAAATACATCTATCTACAAATGGCTTAATATTCGAGCATGCCCTTGGTCCGACTCGACCATCCTGGGCCCACGCTCAACTCCTCTTACAGCCACACGTATACACACGAAGTCTCTAAGTCCGACTCGGTCCGAGTCCACTCCGTGTTACTATCACTACCCGGTCTATCACAGACCGTTCCGTCTCCACAACTCTGCGCCAACTAACTAACTCTACTCAGCTCGTCCCTTTTAACCCCCCAAACTGGTCTCGATTGACCCTGGCGTGTCCTCTGTCATACCCCGTGTGACCAGAAGTTCGCTCAGACCTCCCTACGACATATTCTCGTGACAAGAGTTCACTCCCGTCAACAAGCATTCACTCCCAGTGATTCTCATACCCCTGACATGTCCCTTAGATTCTACTACCGTGTAGAATCTTCTATTTACAATATCAACAAAAGAAAAAAAACACCAAAAGTCAGGGTATGGAATCACTGTCCTTTCACAACCACTCACAACACATCTTGAAAATCACGAAAATTCTCAAAGCATCTTCATCATCATAAATAGTCAATGCATCAATGCATAATATATATCATAATCATCAATATCAAAATCATCAATATTTCTAATAATTATCAACAACATTCCCTTCATCATCAAAATGACAAACATTATTTTCAGCAGAACATATCAACAATACATATCCTTATCAAGAATGTCCTGATTAACTCCAGGGCGAAACATTTCTTATATCATTACCCCAATGGCCATGACCCTCAAAATACGTCATCAATACCCAGTATAGTACTGGTACCCAGGACACATCAATACATGTTATAAAAAAATGACACGAGGTCACCTGGACCCCGCAAGTTCTAACAAAAACACCTTATTATCTCTTATCATAGTTATAAACAAAAAAAAACACATCATCTTGAAAAAGAAATCATAGTCATGTACCCAAGCAAAAAAAAATCTCACATTAAGAAAAAAAAATCATAGCCATTGTCATTGTATTTGAGGGTGGGATATTCCGTTTGTCCCCAATCCTAAACAAAACACGACCCTGGTTTCCATTATACAGGCTTATGTGTACTAACTCAAGCCTAGTCGGTATTTCCCTCATGGCTATACCAGTCTCCCAACTCGTGTCAAAATAACTTTGGCCTCCTTTAACTTCTACTTGACCTATCGAGATCACGTTTGTGGTTTTTAACAGCTCAGCGAACCGGCAATTTCTCCCCACCAGACTTAATGTTTTCAGTATGACTATCCACAAAAACATTAGTCCGCAATGTAATGTACCCGAAAAGCCTTTTTCTGATTGTGGGTCACTGTAACGCGACTTGACCCTAAGCCGATTCTGACCCCTGTCCTGTGAGTATTTGTCGGTCATTGTCTTATTAATTCTGGTCGGTCTTGACCGCACTGTGTCTCTGTGTAGCTCCGTGTTTGCCCTGCTGTGTCTTTGGAGGTCATACGGGCCACCTTTGTTTATCAACTCACAACAGTGTTTAGCTGAGCTAACGTCATATTGATGTGTGGCTCTACTGTAGGGTTTTTTCTTAAGTTGCCTTTTTTCATCCTTAGATGTGCTATCTGCTATTAACTCAGTAGTACACCCCATTTTCCTATCCTTGTTTTCACTATTTTCCTTATCTCCCTCAATAGGTTTGCTATCTTCTAGGAATTCCGTAGTACAATCAATTTTTCCATTATTATCTTCCTTATTTCCCTTACATTCAACACATTTTGCCTCCGAGGTTAATGTTACTACTGTGACCACGGTGTGTTCAGTGACCTTCACCCCCTCTTGCATATCTGGTTCACTACTTTTTTTCTTGTTCATATTTTCAACTAGATTTTCCCTCTTTCGAAATTGTACTTCTTTGATCCCCTTTTCGTGAGGTTTTTCAACAATTTTCCCAAGTCTCTTGGACGTTCTCTGTACATTCACTGTCATGTCCGTATCATTACCAGTTAATCTTTGAGTTAATTCAGTCCTTTTCTCTTCCTTTTCAACAATGATTCGCCATAAGTCATTTATGTCTTCTTTGTTATGTGCTATAGTCAGTGTTAACTCATTATTCTCCTCTACTTTTTGAGTTAGTGTGTCTTTAATTTCTTTTAGCTTCCACTGTAATTTCTGCAAACATTCATCCTTATCAGCCACCGTCTTATTCAGTCCTGTTACATTTTGGTATGCAATGATTAAGTTTAATTTCATCTCTGCTAGTTTTACATCTTTACCCCTGACTATTTTTATTAGGCTAGCATATAAGTTGTCCATCTCGATACTCTTCATTTTCCAGGTCATGGACTCAACTTCAACTTTTTTCAGTTTTATTTTGTTCTCTCTCTTCCATTCTTCTAATGATTCTCCCATTTCGGTTAAGGCCTTACTCAGATATGCTATGTTGTTTTGTGTACTGATTAGGTTTCTATTCATTTCTATCTCTTTTCCTTTTAGCTCCTTCTGTAATTTTTCCAATAATTCACCTTTTTCAGCTTCAGACTTCGTCAGTTCTGTTACCTTTCTATCTTTGTCCTTAGTTATTTTAAGCCAGCTGGATTTTTCTTCATCCTTTTGAGCCAGTAGTTTGTCCATTTCGGCAATTCTCATTCTTAAGTTCATTGATTCCACTTCAGTCTCCTCTATTTTTAATCAGTGTTTGATGTCAAATTTTTCGAGATCCGCTAGTCTAGTTTCAACATTGCTCAATTTTGACTCAAGTTTACCTGCTGTCTCTCTGTGTTCCTTTAATTCGTTCTCTTTAAAGGCCAGATTATTTCTCAACTCACTAATGAGTTTATTACTTTCTTCCCTGCCGTAATTTAATTCGTCTATTAGTTTTTGATTTTCGGACTCCTTGTTTTTAAGCACTCTGGGTTCTATTCTACTTTTATTATTTTGTTTTCTTGTCTTAGGAAAACTCTCACCAAAGTCTCTAGCTGTATTGCGATTGTCTCTGTACCCTTTAATGTTCAGATTTTCATTTTTATATCTTACGCTATTGGTCTGTTTCTTTGGGTTGTCGTATCTATAACGATTTATCTCGCCAGTTGCCGGTTCTGCCACCTTATACGCTTCTTTCGTTACATACGGCTCTTCCCAAAATAAGCTGGCTATTCCATATAATTCTTCCTGACAGTTACTCTCGTTACTTTTTAAAGCTCCCTGTTTAATTCTCCGTTTTCTTCTTTTCTCTTCGTCCTTTTCCAACATTTTCTCCTGTCTCTTTTCGTCCTTTTTCTGTCGCAGTCTCTGTCTTTCTTCGTTTTGTCTCAATGATTCTTTATCTTGTTCCTCCCACTTTAATCGTACCTATTCAATTTTTTTTAGCCACCAGCTATCTTCCCTTTCACAGTTTTCCTCCCCTTTATTAGCAGTCACTACATTAGGTAATTGAACCTGCTTTATCTTCTTTTCATCCTCAACTTCTGTTTCGTTTAATTTTACCTTGTACTCCCTCTTTACGTTCTCCTTATAAATCAGTAATTCTTTGTCCCAATTATCATAATCTTTTGCCATCCGCTTCAGATTTGTTTCATACTTTTCTTCTTTTTCTACTTCCATTTTCCCAATTTCAACAATGTCTTCTTCTCTCAGTGTAGTGTTCCCGGTTAACTCATAATTCTCTTCTCTAAGAGCAAATTCTTCTAAAATCTTCGTGGTTTCTACATTTTTGTGGTTTAGCTGTACCTGTGCCTCTTCCACTAACTTATCTTTTCCCACTAATTGACTGTCTATTTCGACCATTTTTATTTTTAATTTACTCGTATCAACTTCATCTTCATCTAGTTTTATTTTGTGCTTCTTGCCTTCCTTTTGTAGTTCTGCTAATCTACTTTGAGCACTGCACCCATATTGCTTCTAGTTCACTCAAGGTACCTTTGTGATCTTGTAGTTCTGTTTCTTTAACGATAATTTCTTCTTTTTTATACCCCTGCGTCTCACGAGTTGTATGACCTTTGTCACTGTCCCCGTCTTCAATTTTCTCTCTAGACCTTCTTTGTCTTTCTGCCCGCAATTTTCTCATTCTCTCTTCATGTTTTCTTTGTTTCTCTTTACATTCTTCCTGCCACTGTCTATTTTCCTCTAATTTTTCCTCCCGATTATGTTCCTCAAACTTATCTCTTACAAATATATTCAGTTCCTCCTCCCTTCAATCCTAGTTTTTTTCCCCAGCTTCTTATGGTATCTATAATCTTAAATCTAAATTCTTGGGTATCTTTAAATGCCATTTTTCCAATTACAATGTACATGGAAGGAAAAAAAAATAGTTAAGTAATTGTAAATGATTACTTGCCTGCTTTTTTAGAAATACACACACATCTTAACCATATATCACGAAAATCACATAACACTATCACTGTCACATATACTGTTTATTTCCTCGAGGTATGTCCTGGCTTGAACTGTAGGGTCCTTCTGCAACGTGACCTCCCGGTACAGTTTGTAATGTTAAAGTCCCGTCGTAGGTGTATTGGACTCTGCTCCCCCTGCTACGTCTTGTATGCAGTGTTGGTATCTCGTTTCGTCGACCTTGTAGTTGTCCCTCTGGCCACCAATGTTCAGTATTCCTGTGTATGCAGCAACGCTGTTCTGGCAAGTGCGGATGGACGTATCGCTGCGCTGATGTGGTTATGTTCAGTCTCTCGTAGTGTTGGTTCCGACGTCGTTGTTTTGCTGATGTGGTTACGGTGTTAGGTTTCGTCGTAACTCTTACTGGTTCTGGTTCGAGGCGTACGCCCTACGCCCTACGCTTGACTCTTCTGCGACTTGTACGGTATGTACCCGACCCCTAGTACTAGCTAGTACAGTAGGTTCTGCACTGATGTGTTTTCGTCGTTTCTCTCAAGTCGATTCTTGTGTTGTTGGCGGTGCTTGGCAATCCTGAGACTCTTTCTTTGGCACGGGCCCCCATGTTAGGGTCTCATTCGTTGTTGGATTATTGCTGGCTCTCCGCTGCACACACACAAGAGATGACACAAGATTTCGGGTACAAATCACTGTTTATTCTGCTATGTACAATTGTATAAACTGGCGGTCCCGCCTCGACATCAAATACATCTATCTACAAATGGCTTAATATTCGAGCATGCCCTTGGTCCGACTCGACCATCCTGGGCCCACGCTCAACTCCTCTTACAGCCACACGTATACACACGAAGTCTCTAAGTCCGACTCGGTCCGAGTCCACTCCGTGTTACTATCACTACCCGGTCTATCACAGACCGTTCCGTCTCCACAACTCTGCGCCAACTAACTAACTCTACTCAGCTCGTCCCTTTTAACCCCCCCAAACTGGTCTCGATTGACCCTGGCGTGTCCTCTGTCATACCCCGTGTGACCAGAAGTTCGCTCAGACCTCCCTACGACATATTCTCGTGACAAGAGTTCACTCCCGTCAACAAGCATTCACTCCCAGTGATTCTCATACCCCTGACAGTATTCTTACTTTGCTTATATTCTCTATTGATTTTAAGATTGATTATATCACTAATAGCCTTACTATTGGTAGTTTAAAATTAATTCCAGTAATTAATCTGTTAGCTCTTTTTTTCTACTTTATCTATGCTTTATTTGTTGGATGGGTTCTCCTTGATTTTCTGGATCCCACTTCAGGTCGTACTATTGATGTGTCTACCTATTCGTGTTTACTATTATTCTACATTCTACTCAGTGGCGTAGCTAGAGGGGGGCGGTGGGGGTGGTCCGCCCCGGGTGGCACACATTTAGGGGCTGCATTTATGGGCATTTGAAAAGTGCAAACTATTCCGACAACCGCCCTTTTTCTTTTTAAGGGGTAAAACCAAGGTGAAACAAAAATATTTTGTAATTCCTAGTCCTAATTAACGGATTACCACAACATTTTTTTGATTGCATAGTGGATGTGTGGATGTTATAACTAACTCAAAACCGTTCAAAAATTTAAAATCACTCAAAAAGGTATCGATTTGTTTGGAAAATTAAGCGGTATACGGTACGACCAGATGACGCTTTTATATGAAAACTACACATAACAAAAAACACATCACCGCTGGGCCCAATAATGTGCTATTAATATCGACACGATGGTATTTGCGTGAAATTTCGATATTCGCAATATGATGCGCGAACAAGTACCTGCAATTCATGGTGGTTCAAATATTGTGTTTAACTTGCTAGTAGTAATTTATATGAAATATGGGTAATTTATATTACTGTTTAAGTTTTCCGAAAATTATTGTAAGGTACGTT
The DNA here is from genome assembly GCA_944989445.1 of Ampullaceana balthica. Taxonomy (NCBI): domain Eukaryota; kingdom Metazoa; phylum Mollusca; class Gastropoda; family Lymnaeidae; genus Ampullaceana; species Ampullaceana balthica. The sequence continues at coordinate 761,444 of CALYLW010000074.1, read as the reverse complement.
ATTAAAAATTAAAATTATTTAGTTTTATTGCATTAAAGTAGCACAAGTAATTTGTGTTTTTCATTAATATACGGTTATTCATTAAAAATGTTTCGCCTATCCAATTAAAGTAATGTATAAATAATTTGAATTCGTCTATTTTATGGAAAATTATAAAGATTTATGGCAAGAACATGAAATTATTCAAATTTCCCCGTTAATAAAACAACCAATAGGCATAAATAATTTCTAAAATACATACTTTTTAATAGACATCTGAAGAAGTAACTAGTAAAACGAGATAAGACGCTTAAATTTCACTCAATTAAATGCAATCGTTTTCTTTTCTGTGTTATCTCAATTTATGGGAACCCATCATTTTTTTAATTAATGCAAACCCATTGCATGGAACAAAGAGATGTGCTAATACAAAACGATGTTAAATCGGTCAAATAATTATTGATGATTTGGAGAACGCTAGGTAAGAAGGAGAAAAAATATGAATGGGGAAAATTAAAAAGACGTGGTTCTATCTTTAGAACAAGAAGTATAACAGGAAATATTTTTTATTCATGGACTGAATTTTAAATAAAAGAATGATTTGATGAGTAGCAAATCCTTGCAAGAAGATATTCGTATATAATACCATGTAACCTGCTTAATGAAGCATTTGAACATCAAATAAATTACTTTATTGGCATTGATAAATAACAGTTCAATACTGAAAGAAAAAGGCTCCAGGTTTTCATGGCTGTACCTAAATAAAAGAATAGGCATTATTTTAGAAAAACGGGGGGAAAGGGCCCCTTGATCTTTTAAAATTTATTCAACAATAAGATAGGAAAATTATGTACCCAACATTGTAATTTTGCTAAGAAAGTTTTCAACAATTACTATCAGTGTCGCTAGTTGTGAAAGGAGCTTCTCCAAAATGAAGTTGATAAAAATTATCTTCTTTCCAAAATGAGCGATTGAAGACAAACAAAATCTTTCAATATTGTCCATGGAACAATATATTACAAATAATTTAAATTTTGATAGCATAATACACGATTTTTCTATTATGAAAGTTAGGAAAGTAAATATAAACATATGATTACATACTAATGTATACAATTTCTATGTTTTTAAAAAATCATTTATTTATAAATCTAAAATAAAATTAAAAGAATAGTAATTGATAATGTTTTTGGGTGTAAATTTGGAATATGTTTTGTCTCATTTGTGACCTGCAACCTCAGTAACTTTCTTGTTGCCTTTAAAAAATATATAGTGTATTTTTATAAATGTGTATTTATAGTTATATCATCTTATGCGGCCTCTTTAATTACTGCTTACATAAACATGGCATGCAATGGTAAACATGTTCCCCACCTTTACTTCGTTTCAATTACAATTATTTATTCATGTTTATTAATTTATAAAAACCATCATATAATCGACTAATTTACAGTCCATAAAATGACGTCACGCAATTTTGACTGATTTTACACCCTCTCCGTCCTCGTCACACGTCGCCACAAAAACTTAGACCCCTTCTTCAATAATAATAACATAAAGTTTTGACACCCCCCCTCCACGGTATTTTCTATTTGAAAATGAGAATGTTTCAAATCAATTTTTTTTCGTTTAAATATGTTTTTAGTGCAAGGCTGCACTCTAATATCGTAACACGCGTTTTACGTAAACGTCATTAAATAAAGTGTCAATATATAAGTGGTAATTTTATTTAAAGTTGTGCGTTTTGACGTGACGTCACATTTCTCAAACACACCCCTCTCGTCACACATATCACAAATGTATAACTCCACCCACCCCCTCAGATTAGTGACGTCATATATGGACGGTCCCTAAAAAGGGCAGCACATTCGAGACCGCCCCGGGCGACAAAAGTTCTAGCTACGCCACTGATTCTACTTTTAATTAAGTTCCGGTAAATGGTTTAGACAATAGGTATTTCTATAATTCCAGTTTTTAATTATTACTAACCCCATCCCCACAGCCCCATCCCTCCCAACTTTAAATAAATTTGTAAAGATTAATTTTTTCCATAAATTTTAAAAATAAATCTATTTTACAAAGATGTTCAACAACAAACACATTACTTTTAGTTTAAAGAGGTGACCCTAGTAGGGCAAACTTATCAGTGAGGTACGCTCAACTGAAAATGGTTTAGAAAAACATTGAGATAAGGAATTACATTTTGCCCCTTAAAAAATGACAATGGTAACACCATTAGTAATGTCATTAAACCTAAGAATAACAACATCATTCTTATTCCGTATGAACAAACAAACACAAACAATTTCAAGCTCTTTATGTCTGCAATTCAAGAAAATTGACAAAAAGTTAAAAAAATAGTTAAAACATTTAAACTAGAAATGCTAGAGAATAGAATAACATGGAGCAAAGTAGTAATATTAACAAAGGGAATTGATTCTATCTTTGACATTAATCACTAACATACCTTGATACAACCATCAGATATTCACAGAGATAAAAAATACACTTTTACGAATGCCAGAACAAACACATGCAAAGTCCCGTTCCAACATTCTATCAACATTATAAAGGCAAATAAATTTGCAAGTATATGCCATGGGAGTATTGTAAAAGCTGCATGGAAAGAGTGTCTGTCTTACTTAAGTTAAATTCAATTTTAAAAGAAGGTAAGTGATTATAATACACAGGTTAAGACTCTTTAAAAATACTCCGCATGCACCTCTTCTTACTTTTAAGTATAAAAAATATTTAATTTTTTTAAAATTTCCCCATGCAGATGTCAATAAAAAGAAGTAACATATATTTTATGAGTTAAAAGGTAGTTTTTCAGAGCAATGAGACTACCAATTAACCACTACATGAAAGCTAGAGCTTCAGTTTTTTTAAAGTCAATATGATTACATTGAAACTGTATGCAGAAAACCATCCAGAGAGTTATATAGCAAGGACTGAAGTTTTCCTACTATAACCAATAGTTCGCTCTTTTTACTATTCATAACGTATAAAAACTATGAAAAAGTATTTTACCTGGTTATATGAAAAACTACGTATGTCAAACAATTTATGCAACGTTTATTGTTAAATTTTCATTGTTATTCAGTAAAATAACAATAAATTATAATGAGGCGAATCTTTAGCAACCATTTTAATTAGTGGTATTAATTTCTTGTCCTTAACCATTGCTTTGTGGAGTAACAACTTGTTAGAGGTTAGGGCTGCATTGATTCAATGTAGTTTTACTTTTTTCTATATCTAATTCATTATATCCTACTGTAGGTTATAGACCAAAATTACTATTCGTAATTACGTTTTCTCCTTCAAATAATGCTAATTAGCTATCATTTTAAACTTTGATAAACACTTAATTGCGCAAAACTATAACTAATATCTTTGAATACATAACACAATTTAACAAAGAAAAAAATATAGAGAATGGCCTTAAAATCACTTCGGTGCAGTCCATAAATGACGTCACGCGATTTTGCCCGATTTTTCACCTCCTCTCCCCAATCGTCACGCGTCGTCACAAAAAGTATGTTTCAAATAATTTTTTTTGTCATTTAAGTATTTATTTAGTGTAGGTCTACATTGTAATATCGTAACATGCGTGAAGCTATGTAAAACGGCATTAAATAAATTGTAATCCAGTGCTTCTCAAACTTTTTCGTATTAGACGACCGGCAGGAATTTTTCCATCTCACCAGGTAATGGTGAATTCTTCTCCCGTTTTCACGTGATTTTCCCTGTACTGATAGCAAAATGAGCCCCTACATGGCTTAAAGCCCTATAAGATTAAGTAAGAATTCGGCTTGTTTTATATAAAATATTTTTAAAAAAAAATTGTTTAGTTGCCAAGACATAGCAAGACAGCTAACGAACAATGCAGCGGTAATGTCAAAAACCGTTTGATGTGATTAACCCTCGCGATTAAGCTCGCGATTGTGACTATTGATATCACAAGGATAATTTCATTGTTGAGAAACCTAGAATATATAGATACAGGACGATTCCTCAACTTGATTTCGATCTTATAATGACATTTTTCCTGCAAAGTATATACACATCAAAGGCATTTGATCTAAAATTACCGCATTGATATTAAATCTCATGTTTTCTAAAAATTATTTGGTACGCGCTGGAAGAGGAATATGGCGAGTAAGGTACGAACCCCACATTTGTACAGGAAAATAGGGGGTCATCTTGTGTGTCACAAAATACAGTAATTCCTGAAAGTTTAAGACTAAAAAATACTATGACATTTATAAAATATCTAATATTATCTTAACTTTTTACTCCCAAGCTCACGAGTTTTTTGTGTTTGTTTGTTTGTCACGATTTCACGTACTTCATACAAGAGTTGTAAATATAATGTCACCAATGGACAAGGCGTGTTTAAATTGTTGCATTCTCTTCTGCAATTTATAAACTGATGAAAAATACATGGCTACCGATATCGGGCGGTTTAATTGAGGGATTGGTGAACAGCGGTAAATTATCTCATTTGGGTTAAAAAGGTAACTCTTGGGGGTAATGCTGAATCATTGTGGGCATATAAAATTCGTTAGAATCCGCTGCTTTTTGGTTAACAATAATGTTAACATAATTTTTTATAATTTTAATTTATAGGTATCCGGTTGAATTGGTATGTTTTTTAAAAGGTTTAACCAGCCTTCAAAAAACGAACTGTGTTAACATCCTTAGATTATATTTTATTTTAATGCATACAAATTAAACATTGACGGTTAAATCATCATGGTTAACTTCTTTGTTTAGAAAAAAAATTATTGAAAAATAATATTTTTAAAATTTATTTTTTTTTAATCCCTGAATTGATTGACGGGCATCCAGTAAGAAAGAGGTCGGCGAGCAGGGGTAAATTACCTCATTTTGGGTCAAAAGGGAATTCTTGGGGGTAATGCAGACTCATTTGAGACACAAAAAATCCCCTAAAATCCACTAGATATAAAAATACGTCATGTGTACATGTACGCTTGGAACATATGCCCATTATTGAACCGGTTCCTTCCAGAAAATGCAAATATATGTAGATTTCTTACCTACGGACTATACGAAGACACCTAAGTCTACCCTACTTTCATTTATATTGACACGAGTGACAATACTCTTAATCCACATGACTTGACTGTATCCAGTATCCTTTATGTGGTATTTAAATAAATTAATTCCTTAAAAAATTAGCTAAGAAGAAAAGTTGTTTTGTGCTCCTCTCGAATTGCGATGTCAAGAATTTGATGCATTCAATAAAGTTAATGAATACTTTGACTAATTTTAAATGGGCACATTTATCATTATATCTAGAAGGGGCGTTTGGCCACAAAAAAAATCGAACAATTATATCAAAATAAGAACGTTTATAATTCTATCAAATAGATTACTCCCCATCCCCCACCCCCCCCCCAAAGAAAAATAATAATAAATATAAAACAAATGGATATTCCGTGTCGTTTTGTCTTAAAATATCCACACATAATCCTATTCAGATTATTTTTAGACACGTATCATGCTTTTAAATCTCACCAGTTTCATTTTCGAGGGGGGGGGGCTAACGAAACTTCCCCTAAACCCCAAATCATGTGAGCAGGACCTCGAGTCTGGGAGGGGGTGTAAAGCACACATAAACTTCTATATTTTGGGGAAACGGGCAAAAAATTTAGCAACTCTTGCAGTAAGAGAACCAAACGGAGCTGCGGTTACATCACAAATGCTATGATCTCAACATCAAACGACGCAGGGTAAAAATTTCATACGTTCTCTTGTGGGTTCTCAAACTTTAGGATTATAATTAGATTTAATTGTCATGTGTTGATAACTTGCGCAAACCAGTGTTTGATGGCCTACCGACCGGCACTTTGAGAAGCACTGATATAAAAAAAAGTCATTAAATAAATTGTAAGTGACCAAATATTTCAGTGGAAGTTTTATTTAAAGTTACCCTTTTGATGTGACGTCACATTTCTTCAACCCCCTCCCTCCCCCTCGTCACGCATCGTCACAAAAGTGTGAACCCCCTACCCCCTAGGTGCTTGACGTCATTTATGGACGGCCCCTTGTTAGACTTTAAATGCAAATACTTAGGTAATTTATCTTTCTTCAAATAAACAAAGTGCTATAATTTTTGTAAGAAGTTGATCCCTGAGCTATAAATAGATGACACGTTTAAGATAAACAGGGGTATATATAAGACTAGTCAGGTTGCACGTCAATTCATCAAAACGAAGTTCCTACACATGCAAGAACAATGGCGAGGGCATTTCATCCTTATTCTATATAGGAATATAACAAACATTACTACAAAACAAAATCCCACGTTTAGGCCTATTATTAAGATGTGTGTTATGAATCAATTAAAAGGATACTACAGTTATTCAGTAGTAGGAATTTCATATTATAAAACATCAGCAGCTTCAATAACGCGATTTTTTCAAAAACAATTTTTAATTGTATAAATTTTTTTAAAGATTCTTTTTCTTGCTTTAAAATATAAATCATTGCATTTGCAAAATACATAATCATAATTAACATAATTAATGCAAGGTAAATTGGTACAAGCTTCACATTCAGAATAAAAGAAGGATTTCTCTTTTTTGTATTGACAGCATTTTTACCTAAAACCACATATTAAGAATCTAGTTCAAAGAATTAAAACGCTTGTATGAAGCTATCATCATGCTACAGTTTTTTCCTAAAGAGGCGTTCCAAGAAACGACAACTTAATTTAATTTTTGAAAGTGTGCGTATCTTTACAACTTTAAATTTATAAAAAAAAATTAAAAGAAACATTTTAAATATTACAGATCCCTCATTTTTTAATATGCTATATATATTTTCCTTAATAAATGTTAAAATTTGTACGCTAAAATTTGTAGGTCCAGAATATACGAATTTTCAATTTTTAGAAGCATTATCTAACAACAAAAATGTGTTAGATTTTCTATATATTTTTAATTTATCTCACGATTGTTTTGATTTTAAATACATTCATGAAATGTTAAAAAATAAAGCGGTAACAAAAAATGTGGTCACCGTTATTTCTCTTTTTAAAATAAGGTCAATCTTTTGAATATTATTATTTTGAATATGGCGAATATACATTAATTTCATTCTCTTACATTAGCATCACCTAGAGATGAAAGGAATTTAAAGGATTACACTGTGCATAAAATTTCATCCCTATTTACAATACAAAAATGTCTGTCATCTTGTACCAGAGTACAGAGGCAATATCATTTTAAAAAATATATATGTATTACCGGAATTATGAACATATATGTTTGAAGATAGACTTAAAATAATTTATGAGCTAATTTATTTTCTGATGATTGACAATTAGTCCATAAAGCATAACATTCTTACTTTAAAAACACGTTATTTGGAGCAAGCTCTATCAATAACAATAGCGAATTATATTGTAGGAATTCAGTATAATTTAAAACAATGTTATAAGCTATATGAAAACGAATTTTAAAATAATGTTTGTCTCAATAAATAGTGAAGGAAATATGACTAACGTTACCTTGCCCTTGGATGAGGAATAGCTCGTTGCCCTTGAAAAATGTTCACATGTTGAGGAGGATATCCCCGTTAAAGATTCAAATGCAATCGTAGATGCCATAACGTAAATATAAATGTAAAATAACTTTTAGAATAGCAGATAAATGAAAATGATTAGTGTACACACAAATACCGTTTTGTGTTTCAATAATCTTAATAGTTAATGTAATTGTTGAGATCCTTTCTAAGTAAGATTATAATGGTTTCAGCTAAACAAGACCAACTTTATCAACATAAAAAAATCCAGTTTACTGTTATTTCAGACATGCACTTTTGCTTCGGCAAAATACCTCAGACAAACAATATGTTTTACTTTGATGGGAATATTTACCCATAAATAATCCCCCTTGTATATTGGGATCCCATGCTTGGTAGAATTACTTTCCAAGCTATGATCACATTATTTGATGGGATTACAAAAAACATTATTTACACGTAGCATGTAATTGGATTTTATTCTTGGTGGAATCCATTTTCCATATTTTATTCCACATTTCCATAGGATAACATATCCAAGTAAAAAAAAACGCTGCGTAATGGAACCCATTTCTGGGTTGAGCCCTGTTCCCAGGAAAATTCCAATAATTTGATGGGCTTTTTAACCAAGTTTTAATGGACCACATTATGGTTTTTATTTCCTCTCCTCGATGAAATACCGTTTGTTCAAAAAGTCTGAATCTCTTATTATTGCAGTATATAATGAAATAGGATCCTATATTAGAAATTTCTAATACTTTTGAATACTTGTCCTGTTAAAATAGGTTACAAAATAACAGAGATTCTTCCAAATTTAAAATTTAGAAATATCTAGTACATTTTACATAAGTCAAAAATGAATTGAAAAATGATTAATAAATTCATAGTCTGATAAATAAAAATTAGGGCTGCGGAAATTAATGATAAATGTCTCTATTTTTCGTTAAAAAATTAACGATTAATTAAATTTTTTACGATTAATCGACCCATCACATACATATTATTGGAAATAAAAAAATAAATAATAAAAATAATAAAAATCGCGGCCGATAAATTACCTTACGATTACAGGAACATTTTGGTTTTAAATTATTTATCGACGTATATGTTCGAAATGCCACTAAAGTTTGCCTACCATGGTTCTAACACTTCGCCTGCTTATCAAACCAAATGAAAAGCATATTAAGCTAATGGTAGCAATGGAGTCTGACTCAGAGACAGAAAATGACTACAGTTCTTCTGGTGAATTAATGTCATACAAAATGGAGATGAAAGCTCCTTAATCCATTAACCGTCTACAATGTTGGAAACTTAATGAACACCGATATTCGATAATGTCATTCCTTGCCAAGACCGTTTTGTGCATACCAGTTACCTCAGTTCCATGGGAATGATTGTTCAGCTCGGCTGGTTATATTGTCAATTAAATCGCTCATCACTTGAACCATAAAATGTCAACATACTTGTCTTTTTGCGTAATTGGCTAAAAGGTGACATATAAAGGAGACATTCCAGTGCTATTTACATTTTCAACAAGAACGTTTAATAATTGTTAATTATGACATCATAAATTTTCATTTTTGGCTTTAATCGAAATTAACGATTAATAAAATCTTTTTTTTTCAAAAGTTAACTATTAAATTAAAATTAATCGTTAACAGCCTTAATAATAATATAAAATGTATCTCCTTTAAAACGTTGAAGATAACGCTTTCCTATCAAAATATTAATTTGCACTATTTTCAAGACAATCGGAGAATAAAATGGATAGTAAGATTACTTTTAAGTTAATTAACATTTTAATATTTCATGCATTACAAAAGACATAGCTACGAACTTTGACTTAAATTTACATCATTTGTTAACCAAAGGTGTCATTTCACACTATTGTATAAAGTATTTTTTTTTCATATCTTATATAAATAAATGCAATAGGGGCTACCAAAATTTAGGAGTTTTATTCCACATAATATTTTTAATATTGGTCACAAGGCTGTAGTGTTCCACCTTGGTTAAGAACCATCCATTTTCTAGTAGCCAATATTAAAATATTATGGATATTGATTATATAATATGGAGACACAACCTGAGTGGATGTTAGGAGTTCAACGCAGTATATAAATTTTTTGTATCGGCCATAATGTTTGGTGCACCCAGTTTGGTCTAGTCTATAGATCAATCTACCCACTAGAGAGCCCTTATTAAAAAATTTATTTTTAGATCTCCATAGGCTTAATATAAAATTTAAATAGACTCCCCAGCACCAATACATAACTTATAGTTTAAAGCACTTATAGATCTAAAACTGGAACATGATTGATAAAGGAAGTGTGTAGGTTTGGAGATTCATTCATCGACGGAGGGACTTATGTGTCTAAAACCCAGCCACAAATAAACAAATTGTGTCTTTTATCTATACTAATAAAAGGCAAAGCCCTGACTGACTCACTCATTCATCACTAATTCTCCAACTTCCCGTGTAGGTAGAAAGAGCATGAAACTTTGGGAAGTTGTTGAGTAGCCTCTCGCGACGAAAATTGGAGTAAAAGAATTTTAAAATTAACACTCATGGGGGCCGGGGGCCCAAAAACATTTTTTTAAAATTTATATGGCCTATATAAAATTTGAAAATATCACTAATTCTCCTATTTCCCGAGTAGGCAGAAGCATGAAACTTTGGGAAGTTGTTGAGTACAATCCCGCGATGGTAAACGGTAGAAAAAATATTAAATTATCACTTCCTGGGGGCCGGGGGCCCAAATGAAGTTTTTTCCTTATATGAGCTATAATAAAACTAAAAATCACTAATTCTCCTATTTCCCGTGTAGATAGAAGCATGAAACTCTGAGTGAGTTGTTAAGTACACTTCCGCGATGGTAACAGGTAAAAACAATATTTAAATTATCACTTACTGGGGGCCGGGGGCCGAAAATGTAGTTTTTTTCTTATATTAAAACTGACTCATCACTAATTCTCGGATTTCCCGTGTAGGTAGAAGCATGAAACCTTGGGAAGTTGTCAAGTAGCCTCTCTCGACGACAAATGGCGAAAAAGAATTTTAAAATTCACTTCATGGGGCCGGGGGCCCAAAAGTTGTTTTTTCTTTATAATGATCACTAATTCTCCACTTCCCGCGTAGTAGAGCATGAACCCTTGGGAAGTGTTGAGTAGCCTCTGCGACGATACTTGGCTAAAAGAATTTTAGATTTCAAACTCATGGGGGCCGGGGGCCCAAAAAATTATTTTCCTATATGGGCTATATTAAAATGAAAAAAAACTAATTCTCATATTTTGCGAGTAGGCAGAAGCATGAAACTTTGGGAAGTTGTTGAGTACACTTCCGCGATGTTAACAGGCAAAAAAATATTTAAATTATCAAAGACTGGGGGCCGGGGCCCAAATGAAGTTTTTCCTTAAATGAGCTATATAAAAACTGAAAATCACAAAATTCTCATATTTTCCCGTGTAGGTAGAAGCATGAAACTCTGAGTAGTTGATAAGAACACTTCCGCGATGGTACCAGGTGAAAAAACTATTTAAATTAACACTTACTGGGGGCCGGGGGCCCAAAAGAAGTTTTTTTCTAATATTAAAAACTGACTCATCACGAATTCTCCAACTTCCCGTGTAGGTAAAAGCATGAAACTTTGGGAAGTTGTTGAGTACCCTCTTGCAATGCAAATTGGCGTAAAAGAATTTTAAAATTCACTCTCATGGGGGCCGGGGGCCCAAGAGCGTTTTTTTCCCTTATACTGAAAATCGCCTTATTCTCCACTTTCCCGTATAGGTAGAAACATGAAACTTTGGGAATTTGTTGAGTCCACTCTCTCGATGGTAGCATGCAAAAAAATATTTAAATTATCACTCACTGGGGGCCGGGGGCCCAAATGTACTTTTTCTTATATAAAATCTGACTCAAATCTAATTCTCTGATTTCCCGTGTAGGTAAAAGCATGAAACTTTTGGAAATTATTGAGTACACTCCCGCGATGGTAACATGCCAACAAATATTTAAATTTTCACTCACTGGGGGCCGGGGGCCCAATTTTTTTTCTTATGTAAAAAGTTAATCATCACAGATTCTCCATTTTCCCGTGTAGTTAGAAGCATGAAATTTTGGGAAGTTGTTGAGTACACTCCCGGAATGGTAACAGGCGAATTTTTTTTGTTTAATTATCACTCACTGGGGGCCCGGGACACAAAAGTAATATTTTTAACTTATATGAGCTAAATTACAATAAAAAAAATAAAAAATTGGATACTGTGTAAATGTATTTTTACAAAACTTGGAAGATAAAAACTTGATGGCCTATATTAAAATTCGTTAGGGCATTAAAATTATATTTTTTCAATATTTTGTAGCCGAGGGCCCCTAATCTCTTTTTTGTAAACGTTTAAGACATTTTAACCATTCGATTTCACTCAATTTTAAAAAAAAATGTTTACTAACAAATATATTCATCATAATCCAAATTGAAATAAGCTGTTGTTTTGAACTATACATATTACCCCGATAGGGCCCCCGGCCCTTATTTTAGTTTTTTTTAAAGACGTATTAATTGTAAATGTATTTTATTCATCCCACGGCCATTAAACTTTAGGAAGTTTTTGGGTACGCTCCATCGAAGGTTTCTGGCATTAAAAGTAAAAGTTTTAAAAACACCACATATTCCGGGCTGGGGGCCCGTATGCCATATTTTAACATTAGTTATATAAAAGGTAATTTAAAATGTGGCTACTAGGTAAATGGATGAACTACGGCCAAATTTGATTAAATTATAAAATAAAATTGTATAGGGTAATGAACTTCTAACGTCTGTTCCTTTGGGGTCGGGACCCAAAATATTTTTTTCGTCAAACATTTAAAGCTTTCTTACCTAAAAAATAATTTAAATAAAATATAGTCACATTTCTAAATCATGACCTAGATTGAAATCCTCAGACCTTATGAGATATGCACATCCTGCATCCATTTTGAACGGGGGCCCGTAATGTCATTTTTAGTACCCATTTTATTTATACACGACCTTGACAAATATTGACAAACAAGTATATCAATCATGATTCAGACTGAAATCTATTGGTGTTTTGAATTGGTGTGAAACGGTTTTTCAACGCTTACTAAAATTCTAACTTCTGCAGCAGAGCGCGGGGATTTTGCTAGTCTATACTAATAAAAGGCAAAGCCCTGACTCACTCACTGACTGATTCATCACTAATTCTCCAACTACCCGTGTGAGTACAAGCATGAAATTTTGGGAAGTTGTTGAGTAGCCTCTCTTGACAAAAATTGGCGGAAAAGAATTTTAAAATTAACACTCATGGAGGCCGGGGGCCAAAAAACGCTTTTTTTCCCTTAAATGGGCTATATAAAATATGAAAATCACTAATTATCATATTTCCCGTGTAGGCACAAGCATGAAACTTTGGGAATTTGTTGAGCGCCACCCCGCCATGGTAAAGGGAGGGAAAAAAATTAAATTATCACTTCCGGGGGGGCTAGGGGCGAAAATGAAGTTTTTTTCCTATTATGAGCTATATAAAAACTAAAAATCAATAACTCTCCTATTTTCCGTGAAGTTAGATGCATGAATCTTTGGGAAGTTGTTGAGTACACTTTCGCAATGGCAACAGGCGAACAAATTATTTAAATTAACGCTTACTGGGGGCCGGGGGCCCAAAAGTAGTTTTTTATATTATTAAAAACTGACTCATCACTAATTATCAAACTTCCCGTGTAGGTAGAAGCAGGAAACTTTGGAAATGTGTGAAGTATCTTCTCACGGCGAAAAATGGCAAAAAAGAATTTTAAACTTCACACTCTTGGGGTCCCGGGGTCAGAAAATGCTATTTTTCCTAATATGGACTATTTAAAATTTGAAAATCACTAATTTTCTTATTTCCCGAGTAGGCAGAAGCATGAAACTTTTGGAAATTGTTGAGTACAATCCCGCGATGGTAAAAGGCGAAAATATTTTAAAATTATCACATTCTGTGGGCCCGGGGGCCAAAATGAATTTTTTCTTTAAATGAGCTATATTAAATATAAAAATCATGCATTCTCCTATTCCCCATGTAGGTAGAAGCATGATAATTTGGATTGTTGTTAAGTACACTTCCACGGTGTTAGGCGAAAACAAGATTTAAATTATCACTTACTAGGGACATCGGGCCCTAATGTAGTTTTTTTTCTAATATTAAAAATTGACTCATCACTAATTCTCCAACTTCCCGTGTAGGTTGAAGAATGAAACTTTGTGAAGGTGTTTAGTACCCTCTCACGGCGAAAAATGGCGAAAAGAATTTTAAAATTCATACACTTCGGGGCCGGGGGCCCAAAAACTTTTTTTCTTGTATTGTAAATCGCTTTATTCTCCATTTTCCCGTCTAGTTAGAAACATAAAACTCTAGGAAGTTGTTGAGTACACTTCCGCGATGGTAGCATGCAAAAAAATATATACATTATCACTCACCGGGGGCCCAAATGTATTTTTTCGTTATAAAAACGGACTCATCACTAATTCTTCAATTTCCTGCATAGGTAAAAGCATGAAACTTTTGGAAATGGTTAAGTACACTCCCGCGATAGTAACAGGCAACAAGTATTTAAATCGTCACTCACTGGGGCCGGGGGCCAAAATGTATTTTTTCTTATATTAAAAGTTAATCATAAAAAATCCTCCAACTTCCCGAGTAGGTAGAAGTATGAAATTTTGGGAAGTTGTTGAGTACACTCCCAGGATGGTAACAGGTGAATTTTTTTGTTTAATTATCTTTCACTGGGGGCTCGGCACACAAATATAGTTTGTTTTAACTTATATGAGCTAAATTACAAATTTAAAAAAGCTTTGGATACTTTGTAAAAGTATTTTTTAAAAACTTGGAAGATAAAAACTCGACGGCTTATATTAAATTTCTTTAGTGCATTAAAAAAAAATTTTCAATATTTTGTAGCCGAGGGCCCCTAATCTCTCTCTGTAAACGTTTAAGACATTTTAAGCATTCAATTTCACTCAAGTTTTAAAAACAAAATGTTTACTAACAAATATATTCATCATAATGAAAATTGAAATAAGCTGTTGTTTTGAACTATACATATAACCCCGATAGTGCCCCCGGCCCTTATTTCAGTTTTTTTTAAAGACGTATTAATTGTAAATGTATTTTATTCATCCAACGCCATTAAACTTTAGGAAGTTTTTGAGGACGCTCCATCGAAGGTTTCTGGCATTAAAAGTAAAAGTTTTAAAAACACCACATATTCCGGGCTGGGGGCCCGTATGCCATATTTTAACATTAGTTATATAAAAGGTAATTTAAAATGTAGCTACTAGGTATATGGATGAACTATGGCCAAATTTGATTAAAATAATATAATAAAATTCTATAGGGTAATGAACTTCTAACGTCTGTTCCTTTGGGGCCGGGACCCAAAATATTTTTTTCGTCAACATTTAAAGCTTTCTTACCTAAAAAATAATTTAAATAAATATAGTCACATTTCTAAATCATGACCTAGGTTGAAATCCTCAGACCTTATGAGATATGCACATCCTGCATCCATTTTGCACGGGGGCCCGTAATGTCATTTTTGTACCCATTTTATTATACACGACCTTGACAAATATTGACAAACAAGTATATCAATCATGATTCAGACTGAAATCTATTGGTGTTTTGAATTGGTGTGAAACGGGTTTTCAACGCTTACTAAAATTCTAACTTCTGCAGCAGAGCGCGGGGATTTTGCTAATCTATACTAATAAAAGGCAAAGCCCTCACTCACTGACTCATAGACTCACTGATTCATCACTAATTCTCCAACTTCCCGTGTAGGTAGAAGCATGAAACTTTGGGAAGTTTTCGAGTAGCCTCTCGCGACGAAAATTGGAGTAAAAGAATTTTAAAAATAACACTCATGGGGGCCGGGGGCCCAAAAACGTTTTTTTTTCTTATATGGCCTATATAAAATTTGAAAATCACCAATTCTCCCATTTCCCGAGTAGGCAGGAGCATGAAACTTCGGGAAGTTGTTGAGTACAACCCTGCGATGGTAACGGGAGAAAAAATATTTAAATTATCACTTCCTGGGGGCCGGGGGCCCAAATTAAGTTTTTTCCTAATATGAGCTTTATAAAAACTGAAAATCACTAATTCTCCTATTTCCCGTGTAGGTAGAAGCATGAAACACTAGGTAGTTGATAAGCACACTTCCGCGATGGTAACAAGCGAAAAAAATATTTAAAATAACACTTAATGGGGTCCGGGGGCCAAAATGTACTTTTTTTCTTATATAAAAAAACTGACTCATCACTAATTCTCCAACTTCCCGTGTAGGTAGAAGCATGAAACTTTGGGAAGTTGTTGAGTAGCCTCTTGCGAGGAAAATTGGCGTAAAAGAATTTTAAAATTAACACTCATGGGGGCCGGGGACCCAAAATCGTTTTTTTTCCTTCTATGGGCTTTATAAACATTTGAAAATCACTAATTCTCCTATTTCCCGAGTAGGTAGAAGCATGGAACTTTGGGAAGTTGTTGCGTACACTTCCGCGATGGTAACAGGCGAAAAAATATTTAAATTTTCACTTACTGGGGCCCAGGGGCTCAAATGTAGATTTTTCCTTATATGAGCTATATAAAAATTGAAAATTACTAATTCTCCTATTTCCTGTGTATGAAGAAGCCTGAAAGTTTGAGTAGTTGTCAAGTAACATTTTTCGATGGTAACAGGTTAAGAAATTATAGATATTTTCACTTAATGGGGGCCGGGGGCCCAAATGTAGTTTTTTTCTTATATAAAAAACTGACTCATCACTAATTCTCCAATGTCTCGTGTTGGTAGCAGCAGGATTCTCTGGAGAGTTGTTAAGTACACTTCCGCAATGGTAACAATCAAAACAAATGTAAAATTGTCGTTCACTAGGGGGCCGGGGGCCAAAATGTAGTTTTTTTCTGATATGAGCGATATAAAACAGACTCATCATTAAATATATAACTTCCCGTGTAGGTAGGAGCATGAAACTTTGTGAAGTTGTTGCGTACCCTCCCAAAATGGTAGCAGACAAAAAAATTAAATTATCAGCTCGATAGGGTTGCGGGAAGTGTGTCATTTTTTACTTTTAGCTTTTGTTTTTCTGCGGGACTAGGACAGACAGACAAGACGTTGAAGTTAATATATGTATTATATCCATCATGATCCAGATTGAAATCAATTGGTGTTTTGAATTTGTGTTTCGCGGATTCTCAACGTAACTGAAATACTAATTTCCGCAGCGAAGCGGGGGTATTTTGCTATTTCCCGAGTAGGCAGAAGCATGAAACTTTGGTAAGTTGTTGAGTACAATCCCGCGATGGTAACGGGAGAAAAAATATTTAAATTATCACTTCCTGGGGGCCGGGGGCCCAAATTAAGTTTTTTCCTTATATGAGCTTTATAAAAACTAAAAATCACTAATTCTCCTATTTCCCGTGTAGGTAGAAGCATGAAACACTGGGTGGTTGATAAGAACACCTCCGCGATGATAACAAGCGAAAAAAAAATTTAAGATAACACTTAATGGTGTCCGGGGCGCGGGGGCCTAAATGTAGTTTTTTTCTTATATAAAAAACTGACTCATCACTAATTCTCCAACTTTCCGTGTAGGTATTAGCATGAAACTTTGGGAACTTGCTGAGTACACTCTCTCAACGATAATTGGCGATAATAATTTTAAATTTCATACTGTCGGGGGCCCGGGGCACAAAAACGCTTTTGTTCCTTATATGGACTATATAAAATATGAAATCACTAATTTTCTCATTTCTCGAGTAGGCAAAAGCATGAAACTTTGGGAAGTTGTTGAGTAATAACCAGCGATAGCGACGGGAGAAAAAAAAATTAAATTATCACTTCCTCGGGGCCGGGGGCCCAAATGAAGTTTTTTCCTAATATGAGCTATACAAAAACTAAAAATCACAAATTCTCCTATTTCCCGTGTAGGTAGAAGCATGAAACTTGGAGTAGTTGTTAAGTACACTTCCACGATGGTAACAGGTAAAAACAATATTTAATTTATCACTTAATGGGGGCCGGGGGCCCAAATGTAGTTTCTTCTTATATTAAAACAGACTCATCACTAATTCTCGGATTTACCGCGTAGGTAGAAGCATGAAACCTTGGGAAATTGTCAAGTAGCCTATTTGGACGACAAATGGCGAAAAAGAATTTTAAAATTCACTTTCATGGGAGCCGGGGGCCCAAAATCGTTTTTTTCCTTCTATGGGCTTTATAAACATTTGAAAATCACTAATTCTCCTATTTCCCGAGTAGGTAGAAGCATGGAACTTTGGGAAGTTGTTGCGAACACTTCCGCGATGGTAACAGGCGAAAAAATATTTCAATTTTCACTTACTGGGGACCCAGGGGCTCAAATGTAGATTTTTCCTTATATGAGCTATATAAAAATTGAAAATCACTAATTCTCCTATTTCCTGTGTATGAAGAAGCCTGAAAGTTTGAGTAGTTGTTAAGTAACATTTTGCGATGGTAACAGGTTAAAAAATTATAGATATTTTCACTTAATGGGGGCCGGGGGCCCAAATGTAGTTTTTTTCTTATATAAAAAACTGACTCATCACTAATTCTCCAATGTCTCGTGTTGGTAGCAGCAGGATTCTCTGGAGAGTTGTTAAGTACACTTCCGCAATGGTAACAATCAAAACAAATGTAAAATTGTCGTTCACTAGGGGGCCAGGGGCCAAAATGTAGTTTTTTTCTGATATGAGCTATATAAAACAGACTCATCATTACATATATAACTTCCCGTGTAGGTAGGAGCATGAAACTTTGTGAAGTTGTTGCGTACCCTCCCGCAATGGTAGCAGACAAAAAAATTAAATTATCAGCTCGATAGGGTTGCGGGAAGTGTGTCATTTTTTACTTTTAGCTTTTGTTTTTCTGCGGGACTAGGACAGACAGACAAGACGTTGAAGTTAATATATGTATTATATCCATCATGATCCAGATTGAAATCAATTGGTGTTTTGAATTTGTGTTTCGCGGATTCTCAACGTAAGTGAAATACTAATTTCCGCAGCGAAGCGTGGGTATTTTGCTATTTCCCGAGTAGGCAGAAGCATGAAACTTTGGGAAGTTGTTGAGTACAATCCCGCGATGGTAACGGGAGAAAAAATATTTAAATTATTACTTCCTGGGGGCCGGGGGCCCAAAATAAGTTTTTTCCTTATATGCTTATATGAGTTTTATAAAAACTAAAAATCACTAATTCTCCTATTTCCCGTGTAGGTAGAAGCATGAAACACTGGGTGGTTGATAAGCACACCTCCGCGATCATAACAAGCGAAAAAAAATATTTAAGATAACACTTAATGGTGTCCGGGGCGCGGGGGCCCAAATGTAGTTTTTTTCTTATATAAAAAACTGACTCATCACTAATTCTCCAACTTTCCGTGTAGGTATTAGCATGAAACTTTGAGAACTTGCTGAGTACACTCTCTCAACGATAATTGGCCAATAAGAATTTTAAAATTCACACTGTCGGGGGCCCGGGGCACAAAAACGCTTTTGTTCCTTATATGGACTATATAAAATATGAAATCACTAATGTTTCTCATTTCTCGAGTAGGCAAAAGCATGAAACTTTGGGAAGTTGTTGAGTAATAACCAGCGATAGCGACGGGAGAAAAAAAATTAAATTATCACTTCCTCGGGGGCCGGGGGCCCAAATGAAGTTTTTTCATAATATGAGCTATACAAAAACTAAAAATCACAAATTCTCCTATTTCCCGTGTAGGTAGAAGTATGAAACTTGGGGTAGTGATTAAGTACACTTCCACGATGGTAACAGGTAAAAACAATATTTAAATTATCACTTAATGGGGGCCGGGGGCCCAAATGTAGTTTCTTCTTATATTAAAACAGACTCATCACTAATTCTCGGATTTACCGCGTAGGTAAAAGCATGAAACCTTGGGAAATTGTCAAGTAGCCTCTTTGGACGACAAATGGCGAAAAAGAATTTTAAAATTCACCTTCATGGGGGCCGGGGCCAAAATCGTTTTTTTTCCTTCTATGGGCTATATAAACATGTGAAAATCACTAATTCTCCTATTTCCCGAGTAGGTAGAAGCATGAAACTTTGGGAAGTTGTTGAGTACACTCCCAGGATGGTAACAGGTGAATTTTTTTGTTTAATTATCTTTCACTGGGGGCTCGGCACACAAATATAGTTTGTTTTAACTTATATGAGCTAAATTACAAATTTAAAAAAGCTTTGGATACTTTGTAAAAGTATTTTTTAAAAACTTGGAAGATAAAAACTCGACGGCTTATATTAAATTTCTTTAGTGCATTAAAAAAAAATTTTTCAATATTTTGTAGCCGAGGGCCCCTAATCTCTTTTTTGTAAACGTTTAAGACATTTTAAGAATTCAATTTCACTCAAGTTTTAAAAACAAAATGTTTACTAACAAATATATTCATCATAATGAAAATTGAAATAAGCTGTTGTTTTGAACTATACATATAACCCCGATAGTGCCCCCGGCCCTTATTTCAGTTTTTTTTAAAGACGTATTAATTGTAAATGTATTTTATTCATCCAACGCCATTAAACTTTAGGAAGTTTTTGAGGACGCTCCATCGAAGGTTTCTGGCATTAAAAGTAAAAGTTTTAAAAACACCACATATTCCGGGCTGGGGGCCCGTATGCCATATTTTAACATTAGTTATATAAAAGGTAATTTAAAATGTAGCTACTAGGTAAATGGATGAACTATGGCCAAATTTGATTAAAATAATATAATAAAATTCTATAGGGTAATGAACTTCTAACGTCTGTTCCTTTGGGGCCGGGACCCAAAATATTTTTTTCGTCAACATTTAAAGCTTTCTTACCTAAAAAATAATTTAAATAAATATAGTCACATTTCCAAATCATGAACTAGGTTGAAATCCTCAGACCTTATGAGATATGCACATCCTGCATCCATTTTGCACGGGGGCCCGTAATGTCATTTTTGTACCCATTTTATTATACACGACCTTGACAAATATTGACAAACAAGTATATCAATCATGATTCAGACTGAAATCTATTGGTGTTTTGAATTGGTGTGAAACGGGTTTTCAACGCTTACTAAAATTCTAACTTCTGCAGCAGAGCGCGGGGATTTTGCTAATCTATACTAATAAAAGGCAAAGCCCTCACTCACTGACTCATAGACTCACTGATTCATCACTAATTCTCCAACTTCCCGTGTAGGTAGAAGCATGAAACTTTGGGAAGTTGTCGAGTAGCCTCTCGCGACGAAAATTGGAGTAAAAGAATTTTAAAAATAACACTCATGGGGGCCGGGGGCCCAAAAACGTTTTTTTTCCTTATATGGCCTATATAAAATTTGAAAATCACCAATTCTCCCATTTCCCGAGTAGGCAGGAGCATGAAACTTCGGGAAGTTGTTGAGTACAACCCTGCGATGGTAACGGGAGAAAAAATATTTAAATTATCACTTCCTGGGGGCCGGGGGCCCAAATTAAGTTTTTTCCTAATATGAGCTTTATAAAAACTGAAAATCACTAATTCTCCTATTTCCCGTGTAGGTAGAAGCATGAAACACTAGGTAGTTGATAAGCACACTTCCGCGATGGTAACAAGCGAAAAAAATATTTAAAATAACACTTAATGGGGTCCGGGGGCCCAAATGTACTTTTTTTCTTATATAAAAAAACTGACTCATCACTAATTCTCCAACTTCCCGTGTAGGTAGAAGCATGAAACTTTGGGAAGTTGTTGAGTAGCCTCTCTGCGACGAAAATTGGCGTAAAAGAATTTTAAAATTAACACTCATGGGGGCCGGGGCCCAAAAACGTTTTTTTTCCTTATATGGCCTATATAAAATTTGAAAATCACCAATTCTCCTATTTCCCGAGTAGGCAGAAGCATGAAACTTTGAGAAGTTGTTGAGGACGAACCCGCAATGGTAACAGGCGAAAAAAAAATTAAATTATCACTTCCTGGGGGCCGGGGGCCCATATGAAGTTCTTTCCTAATATGAGCCATATAAAAACTGAAAATCACAAATGCTCATATTTCCCGTGTAGGTAGAGCAATGAAACACTGAGTAGTTGATAATTACACTTCCGCGAAGGTAACAAGCGAAAAAAATATTTAAATTATCACTTCCTGGGGGCGGGGGCCCAAATGAAGTTTTTTCCTAATATGAGCTATACAAAAACTAAAAATCACAAATTCTCCTATTTCCCGTGTAGGTAGAAGCATGAATCTTGGAGTAGTTGTTAAGTACACTTCCACGATGGTAACAGGTAAAAACAATATTTAATTTATCACTTAATGGGGGCCGGGGGCCCAAATGTAGTTTTCTTCTTATATTAAAAACAGACTCATCACTAATTCTCGGATTTACCGTGTAGGTAGAAGCATGAAACTTTGGGAAGTTGTTGAGTAGCCTCTCGCGACGAAAATTGGCGTAAAAGAATTTTAAAATTAACACTCATGGGGGCCGGGGGACCCAAAAACGTTTTTTTTCCTTATATGGCCTATATAAAATTTGAAAATCACCAATTCTCCTATTTCCCGAGTAGGCAGAAGCATGAAACTTTGGGAAGTTGTTGAGGACAAACCCGCAATGGTAATAGGCGAAAAAAAAATTATCACTTCCTGGGGGCCGGGGGCCCATATGAAGTTCTTTTCCTTATATGAGACTATATAAAAACTGAAAATCACAAATGCTCATATTTCCCGTGTAGATAGAGCAATGAAACACTGAGTAGTTGATAATTACACTTCCGCGAAGGTAACAAGCGAAAAAAATATTTAAATTATCACTTCCTGGGGGCCGGGGGCCCAAATGAAGTTTTTTCCTAATATGAGCTATACAAAAACTAAAAATAACAAATTCTCCTATTTCCCGTGTAGGTAGAAGCATGAAACTTGGGGTAGTTGTTAAGTACACTTCCACGATGGTAACAGGTAAAAACAATATTTAAATTATCACTTAATGGGGGCCGGGGGCCCAAATGTAGTTTCTTCTTATATTAAAACAGACTCATCACTAATTCTCGGATTTACCGCGTAGGTAGAAGCATGAAACCTTGGGAAATTGTCAAGTAGCCTCTTTGGACGACAAATGGCGAAAAAGAATTTTAAAATTCACCTTTCATGGGGGCCGGGGGCCCAAAATCGTTTTTTTTCCTTCTATGGGACTTTATAAACATTTGAAAATCACTAATTCTCCTATTTCCCGAGTAGGTAGAAGCATGAAACTTTGGGAAGTTGTTGAGTACACTTCCGCGATGGTAACAGGCGAAAAAATATTTAAATTTTCACTTACTGGGGCCCAGGGGGCCCAAATGTAGATTTTTCCTTATATGAGCTATATAAAAACTGAAAATCACTAATTCTCCTATTTCCTGTGTATGAAGAAGCATGAAAGTTTGAGTAGTTGTTAAGTAACATTTTGCGATGGTAACAGGTTAAAAAATTATAGATATTTTCACTTAATGGGGGCCGGGGGCCCAAATGTAGTTTTTTTCTTATATAAAAAACTGACTCATCACTAATTCTCCAATGTCTCGTGTTGGTAGCAGCATGAAACTTTGGAGAGTTGTTAAGTACACTTCCGCAATGGTAACAATCAAAACAAATGTAAAATTGTCATTCACTAGGGGGCCGGGGGCCAAAATGTAGTTTTTTTCTGATATGAGCGATATAAAACAGACTCATCATTACATATATAACTTCCCGTGTAGGTAGGAGCATGAAACTTTGTGAAGTTGTTGCGTACCCTCCCAAAATGGTAGCAGACAAAAAAAATTAAATTATCAGCTCGATAGGGTTGCGGGAAGTGTGTCATTTTTTACTTTTAGCTTTTGTTTTTCTGCGGGACTAGGACAGACAGACAGACAAGACGTTGAAGTTAATATATGTATTATATCCATCATGATCCAGATTGAAATCAATTGGTGTTTTGAATTTGTGTTTCGCGGATTCTCAACGTAACTGAAATACTAATTTCCGCAGCGAAGCGGGGGTATTTTGCTATTTCTCGAGTAGGCAGAAGCATGAAACTTTGGGAAGTTGTTGAGTACAATCCCGCGATGGTAACGGGAGAAAAAATATTTAAATTATCACTTCCTGGGGGCCGGGGGCCCAAATTAAGTTTTTTCCTTATATGAGCTTTATAAAAACTAAAAATCACTAATTCTCCTATTTCCCGTGTAGGTAGAAGCATGAAACACTGGGTGGTTGATAAGCACACCTCCGCGATGATAACAAGCGAAAAAAAAATTTAAAGATAACACTTAATGGTGTCCGGGGCGCGGGGGCCCAAATGTAGTTTTTTTCTTATATAAAAAACTGACTCATCACTAATTCTCCAACTTTCCCGTGTAGGTATTAGCATGAAACTTTGGGAACTTGCTGAGTACACTCTCTCAACGATAATTGGCGAATAAGAATTTTAAAATTCATACTGTCGGGGGCCCGGGGCACAAAAACGCTTTTGTTCCTTATATGGACTATATAAAATATGAAATCACTAATTTTCTCATTTCTCGAGTAGGCAAAAGCATGAAACTTTGGGAAGTTGTTGAGTAATAACCAGCGATAGCGACGGGAGAAAAAAAATTAAATTATCACTTCCTCGGGGCCGGGGGCCCAAATGAACTTTTTTCCTAATATGAGCTATACAAAAACTAAAAATCACAAATTCTCCTATTTCCCGTGTAGGTAGAAGCATGAAACTTGGAGTAGTTGTTAAGTACACTTCCACGATGGTAACAGGTAAAAACAATATTTAATTTATCACTTAATGGGGGCCGGGGGCCCAAATGTAGTTTCTTCTTATATTAAAACAGACTCATCACTAATTCTCGGATTTACCGCGTAGGTAGAAGCATGAAACCTTGGGAAATTGTCAAGTAGCCTATTTGGACGACAAATGGCGAAAAAGAATTTTAAAATTCACTTTCATGGGAGCCGGGGGCCCAAAATCGTTTTTTTCCTTCTATGGGCTTTATAAACATTTGAAAATCACTAATTCTCCTATTTCCCGAGTAGGTAGAAGCATGGAACTTTGGGAAGTTGTTGCGAACACTTCCGCGATGGTAACAGGCGAAAAAATATTTCAATTTTCACTAACTGGGACCCAGGGGCTCAAATGTAGATTTTTCCTTATATGAGCTATATAAAAATTGAAAATCACTAATTCTCCTATTTCCTGTGTATGAAGAAGCCTGAAAGTTTGAGTAGTTGTTAAGTAACATTTTGCGATGGTAACAGGTTAAAAAATTATAGATATTTTCACTTAATGGGGGCCGGGGGCCCAAATGTAGTTTTTTTCTTATATAAAAAACTGACTCATCACTAATTCTCCAATGTCTCGTGTTGGTAGCAGCAGGATTCTCTGGAGAGTTGTTAAGTACACTTCCGCAATGGTAACAATCAAAACAAATGTAAAATTGTCGTTCACTAGGGGGCCGGGGGCCAAAATGTAGTTTTTTTCTGATATGAGCTATATAAAACAGACTCATCATTACATATATAACTTCCCGTGTAGGTAGGAGCATGAAACTTTGTGAAGTTGTTGCGTACCCTCCCGCAATGGTAGCAGACAAAAAAATTAAATTATCAGCTCGATAGGGTTGCGGGAAGTGTGTCATTTTTTACTTTTAGCTTTTGTTTTTCTGCGGGACTAGGACAGACAGACAAGACGTTGAAGTTAATATATGTATTATATCCATCATGATCCAGATTGAAATCAATTGGTGTTTTGAATTTGTGTTTCGCGGATTCTCAACGTAAGTGAAATACTAATTTCCGCAGCGAAGCGTGGGTATTTTGCTATTTCCCGAGTAGGCAGAAGCATGAAACTTTGGGAAGTTGTTGAGTACAATCCCGCGATGGTAACGGGAGAAAAAATATTTAAATTATCACTTCCTGGGGGCCGGGGGCCCAAAATAAGTTTTTTCCTTATATGAGCTTTATAAAAACTAAAAATCACTAATTCTCCTATTTCCCGTGTAGGTAGAAGCATGAAACACTGGGTGGTTGATAAGCACACCTCCGCGATCATAACAAGCGAAAAAAAATATTTAAGATAACACTTAATGGTGTCCGGGGCGCGGGGGCCCAAATGTAGTTTTTTTCTTATATAAAAAACTGACTCATCACTAATTCTCCAACTTTCCGTGTAGGTATTAGCATGAAACTTTGGGAACTTGCTGAGTACACTCTCTCAACGATAATTGGCCAATAAGAATTTTAAAATTCACACTGTCGGGGGCCCGGGGCACAAAAACGCTTTTGTTCCTTATATGGACTATATAAAATATGAAATCACTAATGTTCTCATTTCTCGAGTAGGCAAAAGCATGAAACTTTGGGAAGTTGTTGAGTAATAACCAGCGATAGCGACGGGAGAAAAAAAAATTAAATTATCACTTCCTCGGGGGCCGGGGGCCCAAATGAAGTTTTTTCATAATATGAGCTATACAAAAACTAAAAATCACAAATTCTCCTATTTCCCGTGTAGGTAGAAGTATGAAACTTGGGGTAGTTGTTAAGTACACTTCCACGATGGTAACAGGTAAAAACAATATTTAAATTATCACTTAATGGGGGCCGGGGGCCCAAATGTAGTTTCTTCTTATATTAAAACAGACTCATCACTAATTCTCGGATTTACCGCGTAGGTAAAAGCATGAAACCTTGGGAAATTGTCAAGTAGCCTCTTTGGACGACAAATGGCGAAAAAGAATTTTAAAATTCACCTTCATGGGGGCCGGGGCCCAAAATCGTTTTTTTTTCCTTCTATGGGCTATATAAACATGTGAAAATCACTAATTCTCCTATTTCCCGAGTAGGTAGAAGCATGAAACTTTGGGAAGTTGTTGAGTACACTTCCGCGATGGTAACAGACGAAGAAATATTTAAATTTTCACTTGCTGGGGCCCAGGGGCCCTAATGTAGATTTTTCATTATATGAGCTATATAAAAATTGAAAATCACTAATTCTCCTATTTCCTGTGTATGAAGAAGCATGAAAATTTGAGTAGTTGTTAAGTAACATTTTGCGATGGTAACAGGTTAAAAAATTATAGATATTTTCACTTAATGGGGGCCGGGGGCCCAAATGTATTTTTTCTTATATAAAAAACTGACTCATCACTAATTCTCCAATGTCTCGTGTTTATAGCAGCATGAAACTTTGGAGAGTTGTTAAGTACACTTCCGCAATGGTAACAATCAAAACAAATGTAAAATTATCATTCACTAGGGGGCCGGGGGCCAAAATGTATTTTTTTTCTGATATGAGCTATATAAAACAGACTCATCATTACATATATAACTTCCCGTGTAGGTAGAAGCATGAAACTCTGTGACGTTGTTGCGTACCCTCCAGCAATGGTAGCAGAAAAAAAAATTAAATTATCAGCTCGATAGGATCACGGGAAGCGTGTCATTGTTTACTTTTCGTTTTTGATTTTCTGCGGAACTACGACAGGCAGACAGACAAGACGGTGAAGTTAATATATGTATTATAGTCATCATGATCCAGATTGAAATCAATTGGTGTTTTGACTTTTTGTTACGCGGGTTCTCAATGGTAACTGAAATCCTAATTTCCGCAGCAGAGCGCGTACTAATTAAAGGCAAAGCCCTCACTCACTCACTCACTGACTCACTGATTCATCACTAATTCTCCAACTTCCCGTGTAGGTAGAAGAATGAAACTTTGGGAAGTTGTCAAGTACCCTCTCACAACGAAAATTGGCAAAAAAGAATTTTAAACTTCACGCTCATGTGGGGCAGGGGGCCCAAAAAACGTTTTTTTCCTAATATGGCCTATATAAAATTTGAATATCACTAATTCTCCTATTTCCCGAGTAGGCAGAAGCCATGAAACTTTGAGAAATTGTTGAGTACAATCTCGCGATGGTAACGGGAGAAAAATTATTTAAATCATCACTTCCTGGGGGCCAGGGGCCCAAATTAAGTTTTTTTCTAATATTAGCTCTTTAAAAACTAAAAATCACCAATTTTCCTATTTCCCGTGTAGGTAGAAGCATGAAACACTGTGTAGTTGATAAGTACACTTCCACGATGGTAGCAAGTGAAAAAAATATTTAAATTATCACCTAATGGGGGCCGGGGGCCCAAATTTACTTTTTTTCTTATATATAAAAAACTGACTCATCACTAATTCTCCAACTTCCCGTGTAGGTAGAAGCATAAAACCTTGGGGAGTTTTTATGTAGCCTCTCACGACGAAAACTGGCATAAAAGAATTTTTAGATTCACACCCATGGGGGCCGGGGGCCCAAAACCGTTTGTTTTCCATATATGGGCTATATTAAAATTAAAATCAATAATTCTCCTATTTTGCGAGTACGTAGAAGAATGAAACTTTGGGAAGTTGTTGAGTACACTTCCGCGATATCAACAGGCAAAAAAAAATATTTAAATTATCACCAGACCGGGGGCCCAAATAATTTTTGTTCCTTATATGAGCTATATAAAAATTAAAAATCAGTAATTCTCCTATTACCCGTGTAGGTAGAAACATGAAACTTGGGGTAGTTTTTAAGTACACTTTCACAATGGTAAAAGGTAAAAAAAATATTTATATTATCACTACTGGGGGCCGGGGGCCCAAATGTATTTTTTTCTTATATTTAAATCTGAATCATCACTAATTTTCCAACTTCCCGTGTAGGTAGAAGCATGAAACTTTGGGAAGTTGTTGAGTACAATTCCGCAGATTGTAACGGGAGAAAAAAAATTTAAGTTTCACTTCATGGGGGCCGGGGGCCCAAGAGCGTTTTTTTCCTTATACTGAAAATCGCCTTATTTTCCACTTTCACGTATAGGTAGAAACATGAAACTTTGGGAATTTGTTGAGTCCACTCTCTCGATGGTAGCATGCAAAAAAATATATTTAAATTATCACTCACTAGGGGCCGGGGGCCTAAATGTACTTTTTCTTATATAAAAACTGACTCAAATGTAATTCTCTGATTTTCCGTGTAGGGAAAAGCATGAAACTTTTGGAAATTATTGAGTACACTCCCGCGATGGTAAAATGCCAACAAATATTTAAATTTTTACTCACCTGGGGCCGGGGGCCCAATTTTTGTTCTTATATAAAAAGTTAATCATCACAGATTCTCCATTTTCCCGTATAGTTAGAAGCATGAAATTTGGGAAGTTTTTGAGTACACTCCCTGAATGGTAACATGCGATTTTTTTTTGGTTTAATTATCACTCACTGGGGGCCCGAGACACAAAAGTAATATTTTTTAACTTATATGATCTAAATTTTTTAAAAAATCCAAAAAACTTTGGATACTGTGTAAATGTATTTTTACAAAACTTGGAAGATAAAAACTTGATGGCCTATATTAAAATTCGTTAGGGCATTAAAATTATATTTTTTCAATATTTTGTAGCTGAGGGCCCCTAATTTTTTTTAATTATTTTTTTGTAAACGTTTAAGACATTTTAGCAATTCGATTTCACTCAATTTTTTAAAGCAAATGTTGACTAACAGATATATTCATCATAATCCAAATTGAAATAAGCTGTTGTTTTGAACTATACATATTACACAGATAGGGCCCCCGGCCCTTATTTTAGTTTTTTAAAAGACGTATTAATTGTAAATGTATTTTATGCATCCCACGGCCATTAAACTTTAGGAAGTTTTTGGGTGCATTCCAGCGAAGGTTTCTGGCATTAAAAGTAAAAGTTTTAAAAACACCACTTTTTTCCGAGTTGGGGGCCCGAAAGTCATATTTTAACATTAGTTATATAAAAGGTAATTTAAAATGTGTCTTCTAGGTAAATAGATGAACTATGGCCAAATTTGATTAAAAACATAAAATAAAATTATGTAGGGTAATGAACTTCTAACGTCTGTTCCTTTGGAGCCGGGACCCAAAATATTTGTTTCGTAAACATTTAAAGCTTTGTTACCTTAAAAATAATTTAAATAAATATAGTCACATATCTCTATCATGACCTAGATTGAAATCCTCAGACCTTATGAGATCCTGCATCCATTTTGCACGGGGCACCGTAATGTCATTTTAGTACCCATTTAATTTTACACGACTTTGACAAATATTGACAAACAAGTATATCAATCATGATTCAGACTGAAATCTATTGGTGTTTTGAATTGGTGTGAAACGGGTTTTCAACGCTTACTAAAATTCTAAATTCCGCAGCGGAGCGCGGGGATTTTGCTAGTCTATACTAATAAAAGGCAAAGCCCTCACTGACTCACTGACTGATTCATCACTAATTCTCCAACTTCCCGTGTAGGTAGAAGCATGAAACTTTGGGAAGTTGTCGCGTAGCCTCTCGCGACGAAAATTGAAGTAAAATAATTTTAAAAATAACACTCATGGGGGCCGGGGGCCCAAAAACGTTTTTTTTCGTTATATGGCCTATATAAAATTTGAAAATCACCAATTCTCCTATTTCCCGAGTAGGCAGAAGCATGAAACTATGGGAAATTGTTGAGTACAACCCTGCGATGGTAACGGGAGAAAAAATATTTAAATTATCACTTCCTGGGGGCCGGGGGCCCAAATGAAGTTTTTTCCTTATATGAGCTATATAAAAACTAAAAATCACTAATTCTCCTATTTCCCGTGTAGGTAGAAGCATGAAATACCGGGTAGTTGATAAGCACACTTCCACGATGGTAACAAGCGAAAAAAATATTTAAAATAACACTTAATGGGGTCCGGGGGCCCAAATGTAGTTTTTTTTCTTATATAAAAAACTGATTTTTCATTAATTCTCCAACTTCCCGTGTAGGTATTAGCATGAAACTTTATGAACTTGCTGAGTACACTCTCTCGACGATAATTGACGAATAGGAATTTTAAAATTCACACATTTGGGGGCCCGGGGCCCAAAAACGCTTTTTTTCCTTATATGGACTATGTAAAATATGAAATCACTAATTTTCTCATTTCTCGAGTAGGCAAAAGCACGAAACTTTGGGAAGTTGTTGAGTACAAACCAGCGATAGCAACGGGAGAAAAAATTAAATTATCACTTCCTGGGGGCCGGGGGCCCAAATGAAGTTTTTCCTATTATGAGCTATATAAAAACTAAAAATCACAAATTCTCCTATTTCCCGTGTAGGCAGAAGCATGAAACTTAGGGTAGTTGTTAAGTACACTTCCAAAAAGGTAACAGGTAAAAACAATATTTAAATTATCACTTAATGGGGGCCGGGGGCCCAAATTTAGTTTCTTCTTATATTAAAACAGACTCATCACTAATTCTCGGATTTACCGCGTAGGTAGAAGCATGAAACTTTGGGAAGTTGTTGAGTAGCCTCTCGCGACGAAAATTGGCGTAAAATAATTTTAAAATTAACACTCATTGGGGGCCGGGGGCCCAAAAATGATTTTTTCCTAATATGGCCTATATAAAATATTAAAATCATCAATTCTCCTGTTTTCCTACTAGGCAGAAGCATGAAACTTTGGAAAGTTGTTGAGTACAATCCCTCGATGGTAACGGGAGAAAAACAATATTTAAATTATCACTTCCTGTGGGCCGGGGGCCCAAATGAAGTTTTTTCCTTATATGAGCTATATAAAAATTAAAAATCACTAATTCTCCTATTTCTCGCGTAGGTAGAAGCATGAAACACTAGGTAGTTGATAAGCACACTTCCGCGATGGTAACAAGCGAAAAAATATTTAAAATAACACTTAATGGTGTCCGGGGCGCGGGGGCCCAAATGTAGTTTTTTTCTTATATAAAAAACTGACTCATCACTAATTCTCCAACTTCCCGTGTAGGTATTAGCATGAAACTTTGGGAACTTGCTGAGTACACTCTCTCAACGATAATTGGCTCATAAGAATTTTAAAATTCACACTGTTGGGGGCCCGGGGCCCAAAAATGCTTTTGTTACTTATATGGACTATATAGAATATGAAATCACTAATTTTCTCATTTCTCGAGTAGGCAAAAGCATGAAACTTTGGGAAGTTGTTGAGTACAATCCCGCGATGGTAACGGGAGAAAAAATATTTAAATTATCACTTCCTGGGGGCCGGGGCCCCAAATTAAGTTTTTTCCTAATATGAGCTTTATAAAAAATAAAAATCACTAATTCTCCTATTTCCCGTGTAGGTAGAAGCATGAAACTTGTGGTAGTTGTTAAGTACACTTCCACGATGGTAACAGGTAAAAACAATATTTAAATTATCACTTAATGGGGGCCGGGGGCCCAAATGTAGTTTCTTCTTATATTAAAACAGACTCATCACTAATCTCGGATTTACCAGGTAGGTAGAAGCATGAAACTTTGGGAAGAGTAGTTTTAAGTACACTTTCACGATGGTAACAGGTAAAAACAATATTTAAATTATCACTTACTGGGGGCCGGGGGCCAAAATGTAGTCTTTTTTTATATTAAAACTTACTCATCACTAATTCTCGGACTTCCCGTGTATGTAGAATCATGAAACCTTGGGAAGTTATCAAGTAGCCTCTCTCGACGACAAATGGCGAAAAAGAATTTATAAATTCAGCTTCATGGGGGCCGGGGGCACAAAATATTTTTGTCCCCTTCCATTTGCTATATAAACATTTGAAAATCACTAATCCTCCTATTTCCCGAGTAGGTAGAAGCATGAAACTTTGGGAAGTGTTGAGTACATTCCGCGATGGTAATAGGCGAAAAAATATTCAAAATTTCACTTACTGGGGCCCAGGGGCCAAAATGTAGTTTTTTTCTTATATGAGTTATATAAAAACTGAAAATCACTAATTCTCCTAATTCCTGTGTAGGAAGTAGCATGAAACTTTGAGTAGTTGTTAAGTAACATTCTGCGATGGTAACAGGTTAAAAAAACTATCTAGATTATCACTTACTGGGGGCCGGGGGCCAAAATGTAGTTTTCTTCTTATATAAAAAACTGACTCATCACTAATTCTCCCAATTTCTCGTGTTGGTAGCAGCATGAAACTTTGGAGAGTTGTTAAGTACACTTCCGCAATGGTAACAGGTGAAAAAGAATTTTGAAATTCACACTCATGGGGGCCGGGGGCCCAAAAACGTTTTTTTTCCTCATTCTGGCTTTATAAAAAATAAAAATCCCTTATTCTCCTATTTCCCGAGAAGGTAGAAGCATGAAACTTTGGGTAGTTGTTGGATAACATTCCGCGATGGTAACAGGTGGAACAATTATATAAATTATCACATAAGGGGGCCGGGGGCCGAAATGTAATTTTTTTTCTTATATGAGCTATATAAAAACTGAAAATCACTAATTCTCCTATTTCCCGTGTAGGTGGAAGCATGAAAACTTTGGGCGGTTGTTGAGTACCCCCCGCAATGGTAGCAGACGGAGAAAAATTAAATTATCAGCTCGATAGGTTCACGGGAAGTGTGTCATTTTTTTACTTTTCGTTTTTGTTTTTCTGCGGGACTACAACAGACAGACAGACAAGACGGTGAAGTTAATATATGTATTATATCCATCATGATTCATTTTGAAATCAATTTGTGTTTTGAATTTGTGTTACGCGGGTTCTCAATGCTTACTGAAATCCTAATTTACCGCAGCGAAAGCGCGGGTATTTTGCTAGTCTATACTAATAAAAGGCAAAGCCCTGACTCACTCACTGACTGATTCATCACTATTTCTCCAACTTCCCGTGTGAGTACAAGCATGAAACTTTGGGAAGTTGTTGAGTAGCCTCTCTTGACAAAAATTGGTGGAAAAGAATTTTAAAATTAACACTCATGGAGGCCGGGGGCCCAAAAAACGCTTTTTTTTCCCTTAAATGGGCAATATAAAATATGAAAATCACTAATTATCATATTTCCCGTGTAGGCAGAAGCATGAATCTTTGGGAAGTTGTTGAGTACACTTTCGCAATGGCAACAGGCGAACAAATTATTTAAATTAACGCTTACTGGGGGCCGGGGGCCCAAAAGTAGTTTTTTATATTATTAAAAACTGACTCATCACTAATTATCAAACTTCCCGTGTAGGTAGAAGCAGGAAACTTTGGAAATGTGTGAAGTATCTTCTCACGGCGAAAAATGGCAAAAAAGAATTTTAAACTTCACACTCTTGGGGTCCCGGGGCCAGAAAATGCTATTTTTCCTTATATGGACTATTTAAAATATGAAAATCACTAATTTTCTTATTTCCCGAGTAGGCAGAAGCATGAAACTTTTGGAAATTTTTGAGTACAATCCCACGATGGTAAAAGGCGAAAATATTTTAAAATTATCACACTCTGTGGGCCCGGGGGCCCAAATGGATTTTTTCCTTAAATGAGCTATATAAAATATGAAAATCATGCATTCTCCTATTCCCCATGTAGGTAGAAGCATGATAATTTGGGTTGTTGTTAAGTACACTTCCACGGTGTTAGGCGAAAACAAGATTTAGATTATCACTTACTAGGGACATCGGGCCCCAATGTAGTTTTTTTTCTAATATTAAAAATTGACTCATCACTAATTCTCCAACTTCCCGTGTAGGTAGAAGAATGAAACTTTGTGAAGGTGTTTAGTACCCTCTCACGGCGAAAAATGGCGAAAAGAATTTTAAAATTCATACACTTCGGGGCCGGGGTGCCCAAAAACGTTTTTTTTCTTATATTGTAAATCACTTTATTCTCCATTTTTCCGTCTAGTTAGAAACATAAAACTCTGGGAAGTTGTTGAGTACACTTCCGCGATGGTAGCATGCAAAAAAATATATACATTATCACTCACCGGGGGCCAAATGTATTTTTTCGTTATAAAAACTGACTCATCACTAATTCTTCAATTTCCTGCGTAGGTAAAAGCATGAAACTTTTGGAAATGGTTAAGTACACTCCCACGATAGTAACGGGCAAAAACATATTTAAATTGTCACTCACTGGGGCCGGGGGCAAAAATGTATTTTTTCTTATATTAAAAGTTAATCATAAAAAATCCTCCAACTTCCCGAGTAGGTAGAAGTATGAAATTTTGGGAAGTTGTTGAGTACACTCCCAGGATGGTAACAGGCGAATTTTTTGTTTAATTATCTTTCGCTGGGGGCTCGGCACACAAATATAGTTTGTTTTAACTTATATGAGCTAAATTACAAATTTAAAAAAGCTTTGGATACTTTGTAAAAGTATTTTTTTAAAACTTGGAAGATAAAAACTCGACGGCTTATATTAAATTTCTTTAGTGCATTAAAAAAATGTTTTCAATCTTTTGTAGCCGAGGTCCCCTAATCTCTTTTTCGTAAATGTTTAAGACATTTTAACCATTCGATTTCACTCGATTTTTTCAAACTGATGTTGGCTAACAAATATATTCATTGTCGAGTTCTAGGGTATTGTTGGCTCACAAGGCTTGCACTCAATAAACCAGAACACCATTAGATGAATCTATCATTTATTTGAAACAGGAATCCTCCAATACATAATAACAACACTCTACTTTCATCCACCACCAAAAACCGTCCCTCTAGCCTATCTTCTATTTACGTCATCTTCCCCACACTACGTCACACTAAAACATGTGTCAACAATAGTGCGCACCGGCGCAACATTCTAACATTAACATTCCCAAGGCGGAAAAACCCCATTGTACTATAACATTTCCCTGACATTCATTATAATCCAAATTTAAATAAGCTGTTGTTTTGAACTATACATATTACACCGATAGGGCCCCCAGCCTATATTTTATTTTTTTTAAAAAACATATTAATATTAAATGTATTTTATTTATCCCCCGTACATTAAACTTTAGGAAGTTTTTGGGTACGCTCCAGTGAAGGTTTCTGGCATTAAAGGTAAAATTTTAAAATCACCTATTATTAGGGCCTGGGGGCCCGTATACCATTTTTTATCATCAGTTATATAAAAGTTAATTTTAAAAGTGTTTACTGCGTAAATGGATGAATTATT
Source organism: Ampullaceana balthica (assembly GCA_944989445.1). Taxonomy (NCBI): domain Eukaryota; kingdom Metazoa; phylum Mollusca; class Gastropoda; family Lymnaeidae; genus Ampullaceana; species Ampullaceana balthica. The sequence continues at coordinate 725,949 of CALYLW010000074.1, read as the reverse complement.
TACCAAATTTGATTTTTAAAAAAAAATAAAATAAAATTCTATTAGGTTATGAACTTCTATCGTCTGTTTCTTTGGGGCCGGGACACAAAATATTTCTTTCGTATATATTTAAAGCTTTTTCAACTTTAGATTTTAAATAACTTAAATAAATATAGACACGTATCCACTACTAAAAACCGACCCTCTAGCCCATCTTCTGTTTACGTCATCTTCCCACACTACGTCACACTAAAACATGTGTCAACAATAGTGCGCACCGGCGAAACATTCTAACATTTACATTCCCAAGGCGGGAAAACCCAATTATACTATAACATTTCCCTGACATATCCCCCCTCTTCACTTTAGATTTAACTTACGGAGTTAAATCTATACCCTGAAATTTATAGCCATTCAAAAATACAATCCAAAAACATAAATAGTGACGAAGTGACGTCAAAACTTATCACAACAATGTTAAAAAAACAATACAAAAATAACAATGTGAATCGTGAAAATTGGGAAAAAAAAGAATAAAAACAAATATTCATTGAACGTGTTATCCAACAAACCAACACTGCTTTTATTTACACCAGCAGATTTAATGTGTAAATAATGTGCAATACAAAACATTTGTTGCAACAATTCATTATCATTAGGGAAAAAAATACAATTCTTGACATAAAACATGAGTAATGTAAAAAAATATAAAAAACATAATAGTTTTACATTTGGGGGTAAATTTCTTTTGTCTTACCCCTAATAAGAAAATAAAAAGTATTTATTGTTTTGTGTTCCTCAGGAGTAACTTCATTTTTTATTTTTCACTATATTTTCATTCTTCTCATTATTTCCTCACACCCACCCCTCAAGTCTAGACAAACAATCTGCTATTACATTCTGTTCCCCTTTGATATATTGTACTTCGAAATTAAACTCCTGGAGTATTAATATCCACCTTGCTATTCTTGAGTTAGTGTAGGTAGGTTTTCTTAGATACTTTAAGGCCTGGTGATCGCATTGTAAAATAAAACTTGAACCCAATAAATAATACGCCAATTTTTGTACAGCCCATATTATAGCTAAACAATCTCTCTCAATAGTGGAGTATCTTGTTTCCCTATCCATCAATTTCCTACTTATGAATTTGACTGGATGTAGAGTATTATTCCTAGATTGCAATAAGCACGCCCCTATCCCTTTCGTGGACGCGTCTGTTCTTACTATAAATTTAGATTTATTGTCTGGTAAAATTAAGATAGGCTCACTACTCAGATATTTCTGAATTACATCCAGTGTTTGTTGGCACTCACTCGTCCAACGGATATTATTTGGTTGACCTTCTACTCTGTGTCCCAAAAAATTAATGGATGTTTTTCCTAACTCTACCTTACTTGGTTTTACAGTAAACCCAGCTTCTTTCAGGATTTCAAAAACTTGCCGTATGGTATTAGTATGTTTTTCCCAAACCTCTGTATGCACACATATGTCATCAAAATAAGTCTCTACATTTTCTACCTGATTGAAGATTTTTCTTATGATTCTGTTAAATGTTGCTGGGGCGGTCGATAATCCGAAGGGCATGTACTTGAATTGATATAACGCATCTGGCCCTTGAAATGCTGTATATTCTTGGCTATCTTTGTGTAGTGGTATTTGCCAGTAACCTTTTGTTAAATCTAACTTACTAAAATAAATTGATTTTGTCATGTGGTTTAATATATCTTCTGTGTTTGGAATGACTTCCGCAATGGTTTTCGTTATACTGTTAAGTTTTCTGTAATCGACGCATGTGCGCACTGAGCCATCTTTCTTTTTAATTAATACCAAGGGTGAGGAATATGGTGATTTGGATTCGTCAATGATACCCAATTGTAACATGAACTGGATTTCTTCCTTTAATTTATTCTGTCATAAGCGATGGAATGATGTAAGGTTTTAATGTTATCGGTTTATTATCAGAGAGTTCGATTTTATGTTCACCTACTGTTGTTTTTCCTGGAATCTCGGAAAACACTTCTTTAAATTCCTCCACTATCTTCTGCATTTCGTCTTTTTATTTTCTATTTAAATCAATATTAATATCTAGCTCTGTGGTTTTTTCTTTTAAATTTATTGTTGGCACGGAAAGTTCTACCCCCTCTCCACTGTCCTCGGTTATTACTACTGCTGCCCCGCCAGGCATAATTTTATTCGTATTACCATCAACGACATTTTGTCCATTTCTTTCAAGGAATTTCATAATTCTATTGATGTGGTAAATCTTTTTTTCTTTTTCCCTTTTTTATCTCAACATTAAATTTTGACAACACCTTGGTCACATCATAAGGTCCATCTGAATACAAAGCCAATTTCTTCCCCTTTTTTGGCTTTAGAAGTAATACTTTGTCTCCCACTTGAATGTCTTTCTCAACTGTATGTCGATCATAGTAGATTTTATTCTTAACTGTCTGCTCTAATGTGTTCGCTCGGGCTTTTTCTAACCCTGTTTTTAGTTTATTTCTCAATTCAATAATGTAGTCATAAGTCGTTTTTTATTCCATCTGTTGTTCTTTCAAGTGTGAATAGTGTTTTCAATATTGCCATCGGCCCTCTCACCTTCCTGCCGAACATTAACTCATAAGGTGAGATTAATGTGGTTTCATTGGGGACTTCCCTATATGTGAAGAGAACCGACTGTAGTACATTATCCCAGTTTTCTAGCCCTTCCGTAGCTAATTTCCTTAACATCGACTTTAGTGTGCCATTTAACCTTTCCACCATTCCATTAGACTGGGGATGATAAATTGACGAGTGGCTGATATTGATGTTGAGTAGTTTGCACACTTGCACGTACAGGTCAGACGAGAATTGAGGTCCATTATCTGACAAGATTTCTTCAGGGAAACCCATTCTCGTGAAAATAGAGTATAACGCCTCACATATGTCTTCTGCTGTTACCCTCTTTAATGGTACTGCCTCAGGCCACCTGGTAGCCATATCAATTAATGTTAGGATATTAATGTTATTTTTGTTCTTCGTCATTTGTAGAGGTCCGACGATGTTTATTGCTACTTTTTTGAATGGCACCCCATTATCTGCATGTACCCAAGTTCTATAGGTTTAAATTTGCCCGGAGGCTGAGCCTTCTGACATATCAAGCATGTCTTTACATATTTCGTGATCTCCTTGTTCATCTTGGGCCAAAAAAACTCTGACGAGATGAAATGTTTGGTCTTTCTGTAAGACATATGTCCAGCCAGGACTGACTCATGAGCGTTTTTGAGAACAATACCTCAGCATTCTGATGGAACGATGAGTTTTTCATCAACTTTATAATTGAATTTGTTAGTAAATACTCTATTTAAGTAACCGTTTATAACTTGGAATGTAATATGTCCCTGTTTTGTATGTATGTATGGCAACCGTCCGTCCTCATGGGACGATGGTGTGTACTCCTGATCCTCTTCCCCCCCTGACCTTTCTCCTGGCCCTTCTCTCTTCACTCAAAGCTATGAGGGATGCTTCCGCGACATGAATGCCCTCACGCACTTTTGCCCGCCAGGAGGTGCGCTCCTCGGCAATGGTCTCCAACGTTTTATAGTCTATCTGTGCCAATGACATGTCTTTCTTGCAGACGTCCTTGAAGCGCAAGCAGGGGCGACCTATTTTTCTCTTGCCGGTTGCCAGCTCACCGTAAAGCAAGGCTCTAGGAATGCGCTCCGAGCTCATCCTGCGGACATAAACTAACCACCGCAGGCGCCTCTCACTCAGAATTGATTGCATACTCAGCATATGGCTTCTTCTGAGTACCTTGACATTGGTGATCTTGTCCTGCCACTTGATGCGTAGAATCCTACGCAAGCATCGTAAGTGGAAGCTGTTGAGCTGCTTTGTTTGCTTGGCGTAGGTCTTCCAGCACTCACTGCCATAGAGGAGTGTGCTGAGCACGCAGGCCTGGTACACAGTGATTTTCGTCCTATCTGTGAGCTGCGCATTGTTCCACACTCTTTGATTCAGAATAGCCATAAATGCCTTGCCGATTCTGGTTCCTATTTCCTTATCAAGGGAGAGTGTGCTTGTGATGTTACTGCCAAGGTAGGTGAAATCAGCCCTATGTAGAGCCCAACATCACTGTCAACGGCCAGAGACTCAACACAGTGCACCGGTTCACATACCTAGGCAGCACACTGTCTCAAAATGTCACCATCGATGACGAAGTGAACGTCAGAATTGCCAGAGCCAGCTCCACTTTCGGCAGGTTGTACACTAATGTCTGGAACAGAAGAGGCATTACCATCCAGACCAAGCTGAAAGTGTACAGGGCAGTGGTGCTCCCAACACTGCTATATGCTTGTGAAACTTGGACTGTTTATCAGCGCCATGCAAGAAAGCTGAACCACTTTCATATAACAAGCCTCAGGAAGATTCTCGGCATAAAGTGGCAGAACAAAATTCCAGACACAGTGGTACTGACCAGGGCAGGTCTCCCCAGCATCTTCACCCTCCTGATGCAGTCCCAGCTACGCTGGGCAGGGCACGTTGTCCGAATGCCAGACTAGAGACTGCCAAAGAGAATCTTCTATGGTGAGCTCCAGTATGGCCAGCGGTCCCACGGTGGGCAAAAGAAACGCTTCAAAGACACACTGAAAGCCTCAATGAAAGCGTTTGCCATCAATCCAGACACGTGGGAACGAGCTGCAATGGACCGATCCACCTGGCGCTCTTCCATCCACGAAGGTGCCAGGTCATGCGAGGCAAACCGGATTACCGCCGCAGAAAAGAAGAGGCAAGTCCGAAATGCCCATGCTGTCAACCCTCCAGGAGATGTCGCACTCGTCCCCTGTCCCTTCTGTTCCCGAACATGCCGTGCAAGGATCGGCCTAATCAGCCATCTGCGCACGCACAGAAAACCCTCGGATGACTAGAGTGGTCCTCGTCGTATCGACGGACGAACGAACAGGTGAAATCATCGACGACGTCCAATCAATGGAGATTGCTGGAAGGCAGTCAGTGCCTTGTCTCATAATGTTGGTCTTTTTTAGGTTAATCGTTAAACCAAAATCATTGCAGGCCTCTGAGAACTTATTGACCAACTGTTGGAGTCCTGCCTCCGTATGTGAGGTAAGGTCTGCGTCATCCGCGAAGAGCAACTCTCTGATTAATACATTTTCCAATTTGCTCTTCGCATGGAGCCGGCTGATATTATATAGGTTTCCATCCGTCCTGGTATGAATGTTCACACCCTCAGAGCAAACCTCGAAAGCATGTGGCAATAGCATCGAGAAAAAGATACCAAAGAGTGTTGGAGCCAGTACACAGCCCTATTTGACTCCGCTACAAACTGGGAAGGGTTCTGAGGTTGCACCATCGAAGAGCACTGTGCTGTGTATATTGGTGTGGAAGGACGCGACGATGGAGAGAAGCCGCGGCGGACATCCTATTTTTTCAAGTAATCGTAGCAGACTCTTGCGGCTGACCAGGTCAAATGCCTTCGTTAAATCTATAAAGGCAATGAAGAGGGGTTTCTGTTGCTCCCGACATTTCTCTTGTAGCTGACGGAGTGAGAAAATCATGTCCATGGTTGATCGGCCAGCCCGAAAACCACATTGTGATTCTGGGTAGACATTTTGTGCCAGAATTTGCAGGCGTGCAAGGACCACTCTGGCAAAGGCCTTTCCCACAATACTCAGTAAGGAGATACCACGATAGTTATTGCAATCGCTGCGATCACCTTTGTTTTTATAAAGCGTGACAATCTTGGCGTCGTACATTTCCTGTGGGATGTCCCTGTTTTGTATGATCTACGTCATTAATCTTAGTTTTCTCCCAAAATTTGCGTAGCTATGGGTCAATTGCTTGTTCCTCTTTCATGTTTATATTCTCCGGTACTGCTGGTATTTTTGTACTGAATTCTTCTGTTGTTACGACATTATCTACGTCTCTCTTACTTTGTGCCCTTTTTACTACATTGCCATAGTGAAGCACCGATTCCTTATTTTCCCCTACATTTCCTATTATGAGATCCGCCACTAGATCGTCGAATAATGCTGCTAAGACTACGCCTTTTACATACTTAGTATCAATTTCTATGTATGCTGTTGGATAGTCCAGTACCGTTCAATCTATCAGTTTTAGTTTGTAGCGTCTATCTGTTATCTGATATTTCTTTATCAATTTCTTATTACACCCGATGATGGTACACCACGTGTCCCTGAGTATGGAAACTTCCTTACCAAATAATTTCCTTTCTCTAAATATAATTTTCCCGTGGATTTTTTATGTATGTCTTCTGCTATGTTAATATATTGCATTTCCCTTACAAATGGTCTAACTTTTTTTCTATTACTTCGTTGTGCACCCCCTCTTCCATTTGCCCCATTTTGAGAATGTAGTCATATTAAATCGTTTCTCTGCATGTTTGGAGAGTCTCTCGCGTACTCCCTCTTGTTGTAGCGTGTACCCGTCTGTCTTCCCCGGTATACTTCTGTTCTAGCCTGTGTCCAAGCATTATTTCCCTGTCGTAGAGGGCAGTTATTTCTTCAATATCCCTCTCGTCAACACATATAAAACAAGCCCCTTGTCCCCTTGTTAATCTACCTTCTGCTGACCTCCTTCTAGCTTTGTTTTGACCTCCCCATAGCTCTGCACTCCCGGCCTGAAAAAATGTTTTGCTTTTTTTGGCCACTGTATCTTGCCCTGTTGATTTGAAAATGTTAATTTGGGTCAGCACACTTTCGCAACTCGTGGGCTTGTTTAACAATACTGTTTTCACAATCTCGGGATTCATGTTTATTAGTAGCTTATTACGGCACATCAGGTCTCGTATCCCCTCGTATGACCTGTCTGTTCCTGTACTAGCCACCCAGTTGTCTAAGCTTCTTACTAATTATGAATGAAATTCCCTGTATTATCACTCTGTGGCTTAAGGTCATTCCATTTTCCTCTATATCTCTCTGCACTATATCCTGCGTGCGTCAACAACAATGACTTGACGGTGTCATATTAATGATATTTATTTCTAACATCCTCTGTTAATAAGAATGACTGTAGTGTAGATCCCTCGTCACTCGTATCTGTAATTCGGCCAACCACTCTTCTTTGGGCACTCCATTTTGCTGGGTTACATGTTCAAAATTGTCAATGTATTCTTCCAGATCAGTACGTCTGTCGTACTTTTGTAGGCTTTTCAGCAAGTGGTAATTTTTATTTTTGTGCGTTTCGCCTCCTATTCCCTCTTCTTTTTTGTTGCCTTTCATTGCCTCTTATCTCATTCTCTCTTTTTCAATTTCATGAATTCTAATTTCTGCCGCTTTTTTTCTACTCTTTTCCACTCGTTCATCTTCTTCTCTTCTTCTCTTTTCTCCTCGTTCCTCTTCTTCCTTTCAAATTTCTGCCGCTTCCTTTCTTCTCTTTTCTTCTCGCTCCTCTTCTTCCTTTCTAATTCCTGCCGCTTCCTTTCTTCTCTTTTCTTCTCGTTCGTCTTCTTCTCTAATTCTCTTTTCTTCTCGTTCGTCTTCTTCTCTAATTCTCTTTTCTTCTCGTTCCTCTCCTTCCCTTCTAATTTCTGCCGCTTCCTTGCTTCTCTTTTCTTCTCGTTCGTCTTCTTCTCTTCTTCTCTTTTCTTCTCGTTCCTCTTCTTCCTTTCTAATTTCTGCCGCTTCCTTTCTTCTCTTTTCTTCTCGTTCGTCTTCTTTCGTCGCCTTTCTTATTTGTTCGGCTTCCAATTTTCGCCTTTGCTCTCATACAAATTTATCTAATTCCTGCCCCTCTAACTTTAGGTGTTACTCTCCCATCGCCCTCAGCTCCACCATTATTTTATCCATCTCTTTTTATTTTACTTCTATTTTCCATATTTTTTTAAAAAAAGTATTTATTTATTTATTATTCTATATAATATAGATATATATGTTTAAAAATATTTATTATCTTTATTTTTGTTATAATATTTTTTTTAAATTTTTTTCTTCCTGCAAGCAGAAAAGATTATTATTTCAACAAACACTTTACACAATTAGTTTTTCAATATAAAAGTAACTACTTGCGTAACTTGCTTGATGTAATGAATATCACCATCCCAAAGTGTCCATAAGATTAAAAAATACACAATCACAATGTCACTGATCTCAAGAATTGTTAATATCAAACACTGCTAATAATTCCACAATGTCTGATCTTCGATGTCTGGTCAGCAACCCATTAAGTACGTTTACAGTCCTGCACAATGAATTGTTCTCTGCGTGGTACGATGTTCTGGTTGTCGTTGTCGATCTTTTTAGCAGATACCAGATCTGAAGGCGAGTACACAGTTCACGGCTCATTAGATGATGATAGTCCAGTTTATGGACAAGAATGGGCCAAGACAGCACAGGCCTACGTTGTGATGAACAACAGGAAAAGCAAATCGACAGCACACTGGACGTGAACAGCACAGGCCCACGCCACGATGATCAACGGGAACAGCAAACCGACAGCACACGGGATGTAAACAGCACAGGCCCACGTCGTGATGATCAACGGGAACAGCAAACCGACAGCACACGGGATGTGACAGCACAGGCCTACGTTGTGATGATCAACGGGAACAGCAACCCGACAGCACGCGGGATGTGACAGCACAGGCCTACGTTGTGATGATCAACGGGAACAGCAACCCGACAGCACGCGGGATGTGACAGCACAGGCCTACGTTGTGATGATCAACGGCAACAGCAACCCGACAGCACACGGGATGTGACAGCAAATGCCTACGTTGTGATGATAACGGAAACAGCAACTTCACAGCACACGGGATGTGAATAGCAAGGCCTACGTTGTGATGATCAACGGAAACAGCAACTTCACAGCACACGGGATGTAAATAGGCAGGCCTACTTTGTGATGAGCAACGGGAACAGCAAATCGACAGCCCACAGGAAGTGAACAGCACAGGACCACGTCGCGATGATCAACGGAACAGCAACCCGACAGCACGCTGGTCACCGAGCAAGGTAGAGCGCATTATAAAACAGCATTTTTTTAGAAAATAAGAGACCATCATGCACACCTCACTCATCAAAACGTGTTGTCTCTTAATACACTGACTTGCTTTTAATCGATTCCCTCTGTTCTGGATGTGTGATGTTGACTCTGAACTTGAGTTCCTTGTTACCTCGGTCAACAAATTATCCCGAACGTAGCCCCCCAATGTCGAGTTCTAGTGTATTGTTGACTCACAAGGCTTGCACTCAATAAACCAGAACACCATTAGATGAATCTATCATTTATTTGAAACAGGAATCCTCCAATACATAATAACAACACTCTCCTTTCATACACCACCAAAAACCGTCCCTCAAGCCTATCTTCTATTTACGTCATCTTCCCCACACTACGTCACACTAAAACATGTGTCAACAATAGTGCGGCGCAACATTCTAACATTAACATTCCCAAGGCAAGAAAACCCCATTGTACTATGACATTTCCCTGGTATGCCTCATAATCCAAATTTAAATAAGCTGTTGTTTTGAACTATACATAATACACTGATAGGGCCCCCAGCCTTTTTTTAAATTTTTTAAAAAGACGTATTAATAGTAAATGTATTTTATTTATCCCACGTACATTAAACTTTAGGAAGTTTTTTGGTACGCTCCAGTGAAGGTTTCTGGCATTAAAGGTATAATTTTAAAATCACCACTTATTAGGGCCTGGGGGCCCGTATACCATTTTTTAATAATCAGTTATATAAAAGTTAATTTTAAAAGTGGTTACTGGGTAAATGGATGAATTATTGACCAAATTTGATTTTAAAAAAAAATAAAATAAAATTCTATAAGGTAATGAACTTCTAACGTCTGTTTCTTCGGGGCCGGGACCCAAAATATTTCGTTCATAAATATTTAAAGATTTTCAACTTTAGATTTTAAATAATTTAAAAAAATATAGACACGTATCTCTATCACATGAACATCCTGCATCCATTTTTCAGGGTGGCCCGTAATGTCATTTTAGTACGCTTACTAAAATCCTTACACTGCAGTAGAGCGCGGGTATTTTGCTAGTCTATACTAATAAAAGGCAAAGCCCTGACTGACTGACTGACTCATTACTAATTCTCCGATTTCCCGTGTAGGTAGAAGCATGAAACTTTGGGAAGTTGTTAAATACAAACCGGCAATATCAACGGGAAAAAAATATTTAAATTATCACTTTGTGGGGGCCGGGGGCCTAAATGAAGTTTAAACCTTATATGCGCTATATAAAAACTAAAAATAACTAATTCTCCTATATTCCATGTAGGTAGATACATGAATCTTTGGGAAGTTGTTGAGTACACTTTTGCGATGGTAACAGGCAAAAAAATATTTAAATTAACACTTACTGGGGGCCGGGGGCCCAAAAGTAGTTTTTTTCTAATATTAAAAACTGACTCATCAATAATTCTCCAACTTTCCGTGTAGGTAGAAGCATGAAACTTTTGGAAGTTGTTGAGTAGCTTCTCGCGACACAAAATGGCGTAAAAGGATTTTAAAATTATCACTGATAGGGGCCGGGGGCCCAAAAACGTTTTATTTTCTTATATGGCTTTATAAAATATGAAAATCACTAATTCTCATATTTTACGAGTAGGCAGAAGCATAAAACTTTAGGAAGTTTTTTAGGACGCTCCATCGAAGGTTTCTGGCATAAAAAGTAAACGTTTTTAAAACACCACTTATTCGGGGCTGGGGCCCGTATGCCATATTTTAACATTAGTTATATACAAGGTAATTTAAAATGTGGCTACTGGGTAAATGGATGCACTATGGCCAAATTTGATTTTAAAAAATGAAATAAAATAAAATTCTATAGGGTAATGAACTTCTAACGTCTGTTTCTTCGGGGCGGGACCCAAAATATCTTTTTGTAAACATTTAAAGCTTTGTTACCTTTAGATTTTAAATAATTTAAATAAATACAGAGACATATCTCTATCATGACATGGATTGAAATTTTCAGACCTTATGAGATATGCACATGCTCCATCCATTTTGCACGGGGGCCCGTAATGTCATTTTAGTACGCATTTTATTTTACACGACCTTGACAAATATTGACAAACAATTATATCAATCATGATCCAGACTGAAATCTATTGGTGTTTTGAATTGGTGTGAAACGGGTTTTCAACGCTTACTAAAATCCTAACTTCCGCGGTAGAGCTCGGGCATTTTGCTAGTTTATCTATATAAAATGAATGTTGTTCTGTTATGACTTACTACGCCAATTAGCTGATCGCAACTTTTTACCTTTTTAACTTCAATTCATTGAGGAAAAGGCACCATAATCTCTTTTTTTTTCTTTTAAAAGCTGTATACGAATGATTTTAACACTGTCTAATGAATAAATGATTGATCTTGCACAAACGTGGTACATAAAACTTGAAACACAATATTAAGAATTTACGGGGGTTCAAATGCTAATGATCATATCTTTGGTGCGGGCGCCATAAATACTTTTTTCCTCTCGATTTTACACTTTCTTGATAAATATGTACTCATATTACAATTACGACGCAGATTTAACTTTAAAGTAGTTTTAACATTAAAATTTTGCACCGATTAGTCCCGAGATTGTGAATGACTTTCATTTTAATATAAGCTTTAAAATATTTTGTACCATTCATTTGATTGCCTTTAAACTTTGCGAAGTATTTAAGAACATCCCGGGTAAATTTCTGGCAATACTTTATTTCAAATTACTAGTTATCACTCTCTATCTAATTCCATTCTACTGAGATCGTTGCAACGTGCGTCGGGTCTCCCATTGTATCTAAACATAAAAGCGAATGAATGATTGTTTTTTCGTTCAAGTATTTTTACACGATTCATCCGATGGTCATGCAATTTTACACTTCTGCAAAGCAAAGGACACTGGCACAATTTTTAAAAAACAAATATCCCTCACGGAGGGAGACAGAATAAAACACTATGGGACAATGAGCTCCTAATGTCAATTAATTAAGTGCCGCAGGCCCTTAGTTTTTTTTTGGTTAACTTTGAAGACGTTTTCCCCATTTGATTTTACAGGATCTTGAGAAATATTGACAATATATTTAAATGTACAGATATTTTGAACTTTACACATTCCAAATATTTTCCAGTTGCCCTTAATGTCGATTTTTTTCCCTTTCATATATAAACTTTTAAAACATTTTATTTATCGGATAGCTATACAATTTAAAGACTTTTGAATACACTTGTAGAAACAATTTTTGAGAAGTGAATTATTTTTAATTACTACTCATTTGGAATCGGGGTTCCAGAATCTCAATTGTTTCTTTTATGGACTCTGTAAATCTTTATTTCAAATATTAGCTATCGGAAAGTTTACCAAACTTGGTACATTAAAGCTTGATGACCAATATTAAAATTCTATCTGGAATAAATCCTTAATGTCACATCCTTTTTAGCCGGGGTCCAAACTTTTTTTTTCGTAATATTGAAGAATGTATTTACCATTCCATTTTAAAATTGCTTCACAAATATTGACACTTAAATTTATCATCCACATTAAAAAATATACGAATTTTGAACTTCAAATTTGCACCACTTAAAACCGGGGCACTTAATATTTTTTTTTATAAACTATACATAAATCATTTTAAACATTGGCTACAGGCAAAATGTATACCAGTGAAATGAAACCTTGGAAATATCTGAGCACACCACCGTGAAATTTTCTTGCATAATATTTTTTTAAATTTCTTTAAATTGGAGGCCGTTGTCCAAAATGTCTTTTTTAAAGTTATATAAAAAATTTTTTACCATTTGCTACTGGGTAAAGTTAAAGATATTGTAAAAAATATAATTTTAAAGCCAATATTAAAATATTATAGGGATTTAAATTCGTATGTTAATTTTTTCGTGTCCTTGGCCCAAATTTTTTCTTCGTAAACGTTCATGACGGTGTCTACTGGAGTTATGAACTTTACATTTTCCCCCAATATGGTTCCGTTAATATAATTTTTCTTAAATAAGATAAACTAATTTTAATTAATGATATGATTACCATAAAAATTCGGTTGCGCGTAGTTTTCTAGTGTATTATTTTAATGAATTTTTTTTTATATATTTACTTTTTTAAAAATTGTAGTACGGTTCATTTTTTCACATTTGATATATAGATGATTTAAAAATTTTATGAACTCATTTTTAATGTGCGATTCAACTGAAATATGTGTAAGCACTTTAACTTCTATATGCTCGTGCGCCCTCTCTGAAAGTTGTCTCTCATTCACTACGATTATGTTTTAAGGCCTATTTGAAAGATTACTTTCTTGTGATAAATTGTAAATCAATCACGTTAAATTATTTTTAGCTTAACTTTCACTTCCATTATTTTCACAACACGTATTTAATTTGCTTCCGATTACAAGTGGCCCAAACAGTTTAATGAAGTCCAATTTCTGATTCATACCCATTTTATTTTTCCTGCTTACAGCACAACATTTTGCATTTTGACTGTTTAACTCTTTTCTGAAGCTGCTATCGTAAGTTGTGCCATGGGTGCGATGTAGATTTTATGACATATTTGTTCAGGGACGTATTCCTGTTTGGGTTTACTGAGAAATTTGTCAGTGCAAGGAATTCCAGAGACATGTCTGACATTGTTCCCGTGAAAGGATCAAACAATAAGTGATGAGCCCTTGTTTATCCTGTTCTGCGCAAAACTTACCTTAGGATTTAAGTTTTTAGCGACGTGTCATTGGTAATCCTGTGTTCATTTAGCACGTGTTTTGATCATCTTTCTGACATGAACTGTTAAGTTTCTCCAATGTATTGGCAAAGACATGTTGTACAAAAGATACTTTACAAACAATTACAGATATAACTGATATATGCAATATTCTTCAGCAACACCAGAACATATATTAACTCAAAATTTCTAATTGTTTAGACTAGAAAAATAAAAATAATTTTGCTAGTTGTAAACATGTTTCCTGTGTAATTTTGTTCGTCTGACTGCATGTAGAGAAATGTTACTTTAACTAATAACAAAGCATTTAAAAATTAGGCAGCCTAAATGTTTAAAAACACACCGCCTATAAATTAAGTTCCTAGTTATAAATACTTTATTACTATTATTAAGGCTTATTAAATAGCAAATCATAACTGGTCTTTATATGGAAACAAATTTAATGCGTTCCATACATATAAGATACTGGGGGCCGGGGGCCCAAAATGTAGTTTTTCCTTATATGAGTTCTATAAAAAAGAAAACGAAAAAATTATCATATTTCCCGTTTAGGTAGAAGCATAAAACTTTCGGTAATTGTTAAGTATCATTAGGCGATGGTAATAGGCAAAAATTTTATATAAATTATCACTTACTGGGGGCCGGTGGCCCTATCGTAGTTTTTTTCTTATATTTAAAACTGACTAGACACTAATTCTTCAATTTCCCGTGAAGGTAGAACCATGAAACTATGGGAACTTGCTGAATACACTCTTATGACGATAATTGGCGAAAAATAATTAAACATTTTTCACTCATGGGTGGCCGGGGGCCCAAACCGTTTTGTTTCTTATATGGGCTATATAAAACTGAATCAACACTAATTCCTCATCTTTCTTTGTAGGTAGAAACCTGAACTTTGGAAATTTGTTGAGTACCCTCCCGCGATGGTAGCAGTCGAAAAACAATTATCACTAACTGGGGGGGGCCGGGGCCCAAATCTTATACATATAGGAAGCATTTGTTGTGTGTTAGTCTGTTCTCTAATAACTCAAGATCCAGACAACCAAATAATGTGAAATTTGGTACACATACACACAATGACATGAGAAACGTTGTTAAACAGGTTTCGTTACATATATATAAGATTCTGGGGGCCAGGGGCCCAATATGTACTTTTTTCCTTATATGAGATATATAAAAAATAAAAATATTTTTCCGTGTAGGTAGAAGCATGAAACTTTCGGTGGTTGTTAAGTATCATTTGGCGAAGGTAACAGGTAAAAAATTATATAAATTATCACTTAATGGCGGCCGGGGGCCCTAATGTAGTTTTTTTTTCTTATATTTAAAAATGACTCAACACCCCTCTAAGATAGAAGCATGAAACTTTGGGAACTTGTTGAAAACACTCTTATGACGATAATTGTTTGAAAATAATTTTAAAAAATTGACTCATGGGTGGCCGGGGGGCCCAAAACCTTTTCTTTCCTTATATGGGCTATATAAAAATAAATCAACACTAATTCCTCATCTTTCTTTGTAGGTAGAAACATGAACTTTGGAAAGTTGTTGAGTACCCTCCGCGATGGTAGCAGTCGAAAAAAAATTATCACTAACTGGGGGGGCCGGGGGTCCCACATTTTATACATATAAGACGCATTTGTTGTGTGTTTGTCTGTTCCCTAATAACTCAATATCCAGACTACCAAATAACGTGAAATTTGGTACACATACACAAAATTAAATGGGAAAAGTTCTGAAACAGGTTTCGTTCCATATATATAAGATTTTGTTGTGGTAGTTGTTGTTTTGTTGTTGTTGCTTTGTTGTTGTTGCTGTTGTTGTAGTTGTTGTTTTGTTGTTTTTTGTTGTTGTTTTTGTTGTTGTTTTGTTTTTGTTGCAGTTGTTGTTTTTGTTGTTGTTGCTGTTGTTGTTTTTTGTGTTGATTTTGCTGTTGTTGTTGTCCACATCCCTTGCCCTGCGACGACAATGTCCTTCATGTCGTTGTTGTTTTGTTTATTGTTGCTTTGTTGTTGTTGTTGTAGTTGTTGTTTTGTTGTTGTTGTTTTGTTGTTGTTGTTTTGTTGTTTTTGTTGTTGTTTTTGTTGTTTTTGTTGTTGTTTTGTTTTTGTTTTGTTGTTGTTTTTGTTGTTTTTGTTGTTGTTTTTTTTTGTTGTTTTTTTTTGTTTTTTTTTGTTGCTGTTGTTGTTAAACACAGGGAAAAGCCGGGTACTTGCCCCTAGTATATACATTTAAGACGCATTTGTTGTCTGTCTGTCTGTTCCCTATTAACTCAAGATCCAGACTACCAAATAACGTGAAATTTGGTACACGTACACAAAATTATACCGGAAAGGTTATTAAACATTTTCGTTTCATATATATATAAGATACTTGGGGCCGGGGGCCCAAAATGTAGTTTTTCCTAATATGAGCTCTATAAAAAATAAAAAATTATCATATTTCCCGTGTAGGTAGAAGCATACAACTTTTGGTAGTTGTTAAGTATCATTTGGCGATGGTAACAGGTAAAAAAAATTATATAATTTATCACTTACTGGGGGCCAGGGGCCCTATTGTAGTTTTTTTTCCTTATATTTAAAACTGACTCAACACTAATTCTTCAAATTCCCGTGAAGTTAGAAGCATGAAACTATGGGAACTTGCAGAATACACTCTTCTGACGATAATTGTCGAAAAATAATTTTAAAATGTTCACTCATGGGTGGCCGGGGGCCAAAACCGTTTTTTTCCTTATATAGGCTATATAAAACTGAATCAACACTAATTCCTCATCTTTCTTTGTAGGTAGAAACATGAAATTTGGAAAGTTGTTGAGTACCCTCGCACGATGGTAGCAGTCGAAAAAAAAATTATCACTAACTGGGGGGCGGGGCCCAAATGTTATACATATAAGTCGCATCTGTTGTGTGTTTGTCTGTTCTCTAATAACTCAAGATCCAGACAACCAAATAACGTGAAATTTGGTACACATACACACCATGACATGAGAAAGGTTGTTAAACAGGTTTCGTTCCATATATATATATAAGATGATGGGGGCCAGGGGCCCAATATGTACTTTTTTCCTTATATGAGCTCTATAAAAATAAAAATTAAAAAATTATCCTACTTCCCGGTGGTTGTTAAGTATCATTTGGCGATGGTAACAGGTAAAAAAAATATATAAATTATCCCTCAGTCTCTTGGGATTGCTGGTATAGACTTGCAGACACCATGCTTTTCTCATGGACAGTTGTACATGCTCCAGAGTTGGCAAAGAAGAAAATCTTTTTGTACACACTCCAAATGGAACGGCCAAAAATGTTGTCTATCACATTGCTTTAAGTTAAATGTACCCTTTATTGCATGCAAATAAACAGTACTGTACGCTTCTATAGAAAACCTTATTTTAAACCCGGGAAAAAGCCGGGTCCTTGCCCCTAGTAATATATAAAGCTCAGTTGG